>CM055066.1:30450216-30495456 GCA_029204045.2 Tillandsia leiboldiana | reverse complement strand
TTGGTTCTCAGCCAACACTTCACCTGGGCACTTCTAAACTTGGAAGGAAAACATAATACGGGGTTTAGAGGTTACCTGGGTGTCCACCGTCGCTCGGAGCCGACGGCGGCGGTGGAGCTCGGGCTACCTTCATGGTGCGAACAACAAGAAACCCCATCCACGTCAAACCCCATGCACATGATGCGGAGCTTCCTACAGATCCTACAAGCTCACCTGGTCACTGGCCGGGCGGCGGAAGGCGCCGGCGACTCGCGGCGGCGGAGGCTCGGTCCGTGAGGAAGACAACTGGATCTAGGGCCCTGCAACGTATCGGCCCGATCCACGTCCGATGTTCCCCAAACTTGTGGAGTGGGGCTGCATCACCAGAGGAATCTCTAACGTGGCCGATCTTGTTTCAACGTCGGAATGGACCCTCCCCCGCATGGATCGGCCAAAGGTTGGTTCCGGCGGCAAGAAGCGATCGCCGTTAACCGGAGCCCACGAGGGTCGGGGCTTCACAAGGGGGATGTCTCCTCTACCGTCAGGGTATAATACTGGATGGGTTCAGACCCATCAAAAATAGAGAAGAGGGCAGTCTACCTCGCCGGAGCTAAGGAAGATGGAGGGGAATCTCCGCCTAAGTGAGAGGAGGAGCTAGGTGAGGGATTTTCTGGAGGTCACTATGTTACGGAATTTGAGTTGGCGTATTTCGTGAATTCGGTTAAGTCTTGAAGATTGAAGATAAAGAAGGTTGGATCATATAACTCAATCTCAAGAAGAAGAATTCAAAAGGATCAGGTATTTTAACTAATTATCTTTGGTGATCCGAATACTTCTTATAGTGTAGAACACTTGGATAATTTTTAATTGCATAAAAATCAAAACTGGACATGGACATGTTCAGGATCCGATCAGACATTCGATCCGGATCCCGAAGGGTGTTAGTTCATACGCAAATTCAATCCGGATCGTAGCCTCCTTTGATCCGGATCCCGAACACTTGTTTTTACCATAATTATGAACGATCCGGATCAGGCAGTTCAATCCGGATCCCGAACATTGTGTTTGGTGAATTGTATGAACGATCCGGATCAGGCACTTCGATCCGGATCCCGAACCTTTGTTTTTCTGGAAACTGTCTGTCTCGTTACTGCAATCCGGATCGCCTAAATCGCGATCCGGATCGCCGTCCTGAAAATTCCAGAAAGGTTAGTTTTTGATTCTTATCCTCTTCCAATGGTTTCTAACCTATAATAGACCCTTAATTCATCTTTTAGGGTACCACGCGAAAATGGAAAAAATACGACCGAAATAGAAATCCACAATAGAGAAGAAAGGAAATACTAGATTTAATTCTATGTTTCTTCATCTATTTATTAATTTGATTCTAGGTTTTCCAAACTCAGATTTTGAGTAGAATCAAATTAATGAATACTTAGATGGTATTTCCGATCTATCTTTCTAATCTAAGTATTCGGCGGATCATCACCACCCAAAAACAACGATTTTCCCAAATCGGCGCGTGGACTCGCGTGGCCTTGTGGATTCAAGGTGCTAACCGCTCTCGTGGATTCGGAGCGAGGTACGTTCGTGGATTCGAACGTGCTACTGGTGAAGACCGTGGATTCGGTCGGACGTCGTGGATTCGACGTTGGACGTCGTGGATTCGGCGTTGGACGCAGATCGTGGATTCGAGAAGCGTTGCGGAGCGAGCGGAGAAGATCAACTAGGAGCGTATGGAAAAAGGTTGAGTCGTCTGTGAGTACGGTATATCACCTTTGTACGTGTTATAATTCTAGTGGATTTCACCGTGTTATCGGTCCCGTGGTTTTTTACTCTCCGTTTGGAGTTTTCCACGTAAAATCTCTGCGTGTTATTTATTTTTCCGCATTGGGTTTTATATCGCAAAGATTTTTGAGTGTTTATTGTTTACACCTATTCACCCCCCTCTAGGTGTTTTTTCCCCTATTTAGATCCAATTATACATAACCCAACAAGTGGTATCAGAGCGGGAATAGGGTTGTAAACAATGGTTGAAGGTGGAAACATCAACAGACCCCCGTTCTTCGATGGAACAAATTATGCGTACTGGAAAGTACGGATGAAAGCCTTTTTAATTTCCATCGACGAACGGGTGTGGCAATCAATTGAATTAGGATGGTCTAATCCAACTGAAATTCTTGCTGATGTTCGCACCATCAAACCTAGGTCGAAATGGACCAAGGAAGAGATAGATTCTTCTTCTTACAATGGCAAAGGGATTAATGCTCTATTTAATGCTTTGTCTCAAACTGAGTTCTCTCGCGTCTCGGCATGTGAGACTGCGAAAGAAATCTGGGATGTTCTTCAAGTTACACATGAGGGACTAACCTTGTGAAGATTCAGAAACTGCAAATGCTTACGAGCAAGTTTGACTCTATTTTCATGGCAGAAAATGAATCTTTCACAGACTATTACACACGATTGCAAGACATCGTAAACTCATGTGCTAACTTGGAGAGAAGATTCCAGAATTTAAAGTTGTAAGAAAAATATTAAGAACTCTTCCTGAAAGATTTCGATCCAAGGTTACGGCCATTGAAACTATTAAACACCCGGACGAAATCCGTGTAGAAGAATTAGTTGGTTCATTACAAACTTATGAAATGACATTTCCTACTAACTATTCTTCTGGAAAAGCATCCTCTTCTAAGTCTTCAGGTTATGCATTGAAAACAACAAAAAGAAGACGCGGATTCATCCTCCTCAGACGATGACGTAAACCTATCTATGGAGGACTTTGAGAAGCAGCTTGCTCTCTTGACAAGAAGATTTCGCCGAACTTTCGAAGGGGTAACTCAAGCAAACTCCATCCTTCGTAAAGTCGAAGAAAGGCAAAGGTTCTTCAAGTTTCAAACCAAGAAAGCAAGAGGGTTTTTCTAAGGATAAGAAAAGCTCAGAAGGACAAGTCCAATGCTTCAAGTGCCGAGGGTACGGCCATATCTCAACGGAGTGTCCAAATAAGAATCCGTCAAAGAAGAAAGCGATGCAAGCCGTCACTTGGGATGACACCTCATCGTCAAATGAGTCATCGTCAAGTGATGAAGAAGATAACGCAACGGCGTTCCACGCGTCCACATCTTCACCCTTCATGTGCTTAATGGCTAGTACATCCGAGTCATTGTCCAACTCCACTGTTGAAAAAATTGCAACGGACGATGAATCGGATATTCTGAAGGTGAAGACTTTGCTCTTGCCTACCAAAGCTTTTGAGGGATTCAAAGAAACTGGCAAAGCAAAACAAGAGTTTGAGAGGGAGATTGCAGATCTCGAAGAAGAAGCAAAAAGGGCATCTTCTCTCTCAACGCTCTTGAAGTGGAAAGGGATAATCTGATTAAAATAAATGTTTCCCTTCAAGAGTCCAATGAGCAATTCGAGAAGAATTATGTAGATATGGTGAACAAAGCGAATTACTTCTTGAAGCTCACGGCGAGGCTCGACAGGAAAATTGGAAATGACAGAGACCATTCTCCAACTCAAGGATGACTTACAGCGATTTTCATCAGGAAGGAGTAAGTTGGATAAGCTTCTTGGTCTTGGTCAATCAAACAAATTCGGCCTCGGATACACTCGAACTGAGACAATTTTAGTTCGGTTGGGACAGTCTTTGTGCCCCAGTCGGTATCTCCTCCTCCGACACCGGAATTGACGACAAACAACGACAACAAACCTACTTCCCCCTCTTCGGAATCGTCAAGCACCAAGGTATGTTTTCGTTGTGGTATTGCAGGGCACATAAGGAGAAATTGCAAGATGGGAGCCAAACGCTCAACTCAAGCACTTCTTGCAACGACTACCAAAAGGGTGTTCCTCGGAAATCAAATGCAAATTATCGAAGGAAAGAGCCTCGGTAGTTCATCAAACAAGACGACGACGTCAAGGAAAAGCGATGGATCAAACAAGACGCTTTCACCAAAGGTATCAACTTCACAATCATTTCCGACGTACACCAAAACTCGAAAGGTTTGGGTACGCAAAGGTGAAACTTCCCTTGTCTTGTTACAAATATTTCCTTGCATGCATATGATAATTCGTCTTGGTATCTGGATAGCGGTTGTTCCCGTCACATGACCGGTGACAAAAACTGTTTCAAAATTTGAGAAAATCTCCGGAGGACTTGTAGTTTTCGGAGACGGTCAGTCTTCCAAAATTGTTGGAAAAGGAACAGTAGCTATTCCAGATGGCCCGATTCTGAATAATGTGTTATTTGTTGATGGCCTTAAGACTAACCTCATAAGTATCAGTCAACTTTGTGACAATGGTTTTTCAGTTAATTTTCATCTGTTGAATGCATTGTAACTGATAAGGACCATGTTTTCTTTTTAAAGGGGTTAGATCTGAAAACAATTGTTATGTTGTTCCCAATAAAATTTCTGAAAATTGTAACTTAGCCTCTTTGAATAATGAAACCTTTGGCATGAAAGGCTAGGTCACATAAATTTTAAGGAACTTGCTAGAATTTCAAACAAAGACGTGGTCAAGGGGGTTCCAAAACTTTCACTTAAACAAAACATTGTGTGGTGGTTGTCCAAAGGGAAAACAATCCAGGACTGCACACAAGAACTTGAACCACGTTGGTACTAAACGGCCCTTAGAATTATTGCATATGGATCTTATGGGGCCACACGTCAACCATCCTTGGGAGGTAAATGGTATATTTTCTTATTGTTGATGATTTCTCTAGATACTCATGGGTAGCATTTTTAAAAGAGAAAGCTGATACTTTTGATTCTTTTCACGAGATTTGCCTTCGTATTATGATTGAAAAGAATGAAAATCATTCGTGTTAGAAGTGATAGAGGTGGAGAATTCATAAATTCTAAATTCATTGATTTTTGCACTTCCAATGGCATTAAACATGAATTCTCAGCACCCTATACACCTCAACAGAATGGTGTAGTCGAGCGCAAAACAGGGTTGTACAAGAGATGGCACGTGTTATGCTTCATAGCCGGAATTTACCGTTATATTTTTGGGCTGAAGCTGTGAACACTGCAATCTATGTTATTAATCGAGTTTATTTGCGCCCGGAACTTTAATACACCATATGAACTATGGTTTTGTAGAAAACCAAACATCAAATTTTTCGTATCTTTGGGAGTCGGTGTTACATTTTACGTGACCGCGAAAATCTTGGAAATTTGACTCTCGAAGTGACGAAGGGATTTCTTGGGTTATTCTACAAATAGTAGAGCATATCGGGTATTTAACTTGGAATCTAAAACGATTGTAGAATCTATAAATGTTAAAGTAGATGAAGCTTTCCACTTTGCATCTGATAAATCTACCCCTGATATCTCTCTTGATGATGATACTCCTGTAAATGCATCTTCTCATGATAATACTTCCAATATTAATGATGCATCTAATGGTTCTTCAAGTTTATCTGATGTGCAGGAATCATCTCATGTACCTCCGAGTACTCCATTACCTCAAACGTTACGCATCTCCAAGGATCATCCTGAATCAAACATTATTGGAGACCCACAAGAAGGAGTCAAAACTCGGAGACAGTTGGTTTGTGGATTCGCTTGTTACGTTTCCATGATCGAACCAAAGAACGTCGATGAAGCTCTTCAGGATGACTACTGGATTGAAGCAATGCAGGAAGAGCTCCATCAGTTTGAACGAAACAAAGTCTGGGAATTAACGACGCCTCCGAAGCAACACAATGTGATCGGTACTAAATGGATTTTCAAGAACAAGAAAATGAGGATGGTACCATCATCAGGAACAAAGCACGTTTAGTTGCTCAAGGCTACTCTCAAATAGAAGGTATAGACTTTGATGAAACGTTCGCCCCTGTAGCTAGACTCGAGTCCATTCGTATCTTATTCGCTATTGCTTGTCACTTTAAAATAAAACTCTTTCAAATGGACGTTAAGAGCGCGTTTTTAAATGGGTTTTTAAATGAGGAAGTTTATGTGGCTCAACCGAAAGGTTTTGTAGACTGTAAACTACCTAACCATGTTTTTCGTTTAAAAAGGCTCTTTACGGTTTAAAACAAGCACCGCGAGCGTGGTACGAAAGGTTGACAAAGCACCTTTTGGAGAAGGGCTATACTCGAGGGGGAGCAGACAGGACTCTCTTTGTGAAGCATTATCAAAATAACTTCATTGTTGCACAAATCTATGTCGATGACATTGTATTTGGAGCAACAAGGATAATGATGCTTCTAAATTCGCAGAAACCATGGAAAGCGAATTTGAGATGTCTATGATGGGCGAACTGACATACTTTTGGATTGCAAGTGAAACAAAATGGTGAAGGCATCCATCTGTGTCAATCCAAGTATGCAAAGGAGTTGGTAAAGAAATTCGGATTAGAAGATTCTAAAGATTTTCCTACTCCTATGGGAACTAGCAATAAGGGATTAGGAAGTGAATCTCTTAGTGATAGTGTAGACGAGAAACTCTATCGAAGTATGATTGGAAGTCTACTCTACCTCACAGCTAGTCGCCCGGACATATCCTTTAGTGTTGGGATCTGCGCGAGATATCATCAGCACCAAAGGAGGATCACCTGAAAGCGGTGAAACGGATCATCCGGTACGTCAAAGGAACTGTAAACTTCGGAATTTGGTATCCTATGGGAACAAGTCTTGACATTATAGGATATTCAGATGCCGATTGGGCAGGATCAGTGGATGATCGGAAAAGTACGAGTGGTGCATGTTTTTATCTTGGCCATTGCCTTGTTGCATGGCATAGTAAAAAGCAAAACTGCATTGCACTCTCGACTGCCGAAGCGGAATATATCTCAGCGGGTAGTTGTTCAACTCAACTCATTTGGATGAAAAGCGTGTTGAGCGACTTCCGGATTTCAGCAACTTCGGTAACTGTTTTATGTGACAACACTAGTGCTATAAACATTTCAAAAACCCTGTGTTGCACTCAAGAACAAAACACATTGAACTTAGATATCATTTTCTTAGAGAGCTAGTTGAATCAAATATTCTTCAAATTTCCTATATTTCAACTGAAGATCAATTAGCTGACATTTTAACAAAACCTTTGGATCAAAAACGTTTTATTCATTTGCGTAAAGCAATTGGAATGCTTTCCTTGAAATAACCTCTTTTTGAAACTCTTGTTTAGGTTAGGTTTTGTTTTTGTGTTTTTGTTCATTATCTATGCTTAGACATAGAACATTAATTGAGCATTAGTTTTATTGACTTTAACTGCATCCTTTTATATGTTTAGAAATTTATTATGCTTTGGATATCATAATAATTCATTTGATGCAATGATCATTTATGTAATTAAATCATCTTTGTTTTGATCAAAGTCAATTTCTCTCTCAATGATCTCTTGGTATAGTTTTTATCTTATTTGACTATTTAGTCGAGTATGAAATCGAGATCAATATTTGGTTGAATACTTTATATCTTAAATAATTGATAGCCAATTGAGGGGGAGTCAAAGAAATATGCTCAAAAGATGTGGAAAGAGTTACATCCCAATGAGGAGTGTGAAAACTACCACCACATGGAGGAAAGAGCTACCACCTCGGTCGTCCGAGTACTGTGTGCAGCTACCACATGTATACCAAGCAAGGTTTTTCAAGTTTGATTAAATAAAATGCATGTTGAAATACTTGACTCTGTCAAATTTCAAGGTTGGTATAAGGTGGGAATTTAATGAAAGATGCTCA
This sequence comes from Tillandsia leiboldiana, assembly GCA_029204045.2. NCBI lineage: Eukaryota > Viridiplantae > Streptophyta > Magnoliopsida > Poales > Bromeliaceae > Tillandsia > Tillandsia leiboldiana. The sequence goes on along the minus strand of CM055066.1, from coordinate 30,487,785 downwards.
AAGAGCCACTCTCTTCAATAAATTGACTAGATATATTATCTAACTTATCTGGGATTTCAGACATCTATTGATCTTGGTATTTCATTTTCTTTACCAAATTGATGATTTGATAAAGGCATTACTCATAAGATCATGTTAGATGTATTGAAGTTGTTCAACTTTAAGGGATTTAATTTTTATAAATTTTCGTTTCATTTGTTGGATGTTATTGATAGATTTGGCATAATCTATTTCTTGTTGTATGAAACGATGATTTTCATTTAAAGTTGATACACAAAAGTGCTTACAATCTTTTTCTGGATTTTCTAGAATTTTTTGAATTTTTCTGAAGAAAAAGTTGGAGCCGATCCGGATTGGACAAGCCGATCCGGATCCCGAACGCAGGTATTCTCTGCGGGTAGCCGATGTGAAGACCCGAAACTCCCACTTATGGAGCACTATTTCATCTACAGCTTCCGGAGGCCTATGTGGCGTGTTGGTGGGATTTGTGCCCCAATTGGACATTAGTGTTGGGCTCAGTGTGTTAAATGGATCACGTGGGTGATCGGTGGACTCCGTCGGAGCTCCAGAAGTGGTTTCGCGCGCCATGGATATTAAAATTGGACTCAGCGCGAAGTTTGGATCAAGGAACATCTTCCCGGATAACTTCGGCAATTTTTAGAGTTGGAATTTGGCAAAATGGACTTCGGATTTGGATTCAGCGCGCGAAAACGATGAAAATGGACTATTCACTTGCTTTTTCCGGAGTCCGGATGATTCGGCACGTTTTTCGAGGCAAGGTTACTGTTCCGGCACCGGCGGCGGCGGCGCGCGGCGGCGGCAGCGGCGGAGCGCGGCGGAGCAGGCTCGGGCGGGTGCGCGGTCCACCGCGGAGGCGTGCACCGGTCGCGGGCCACGTGGCGGTTCCCGGTTGGGCCGGCGCAGCGGGCGCGGTCCACGGGAAAGGCGGGTGTACGGTGGACCGGTGGGGGGACACGTGGCGCACACCGGTTGGCCGGTCCACGTGCACTCGGTCCACGGTGCACCTGCGGGCGCCTCGGGAAGCGTGCGTGCAGAGGCGCAGGCGGCGGGCGCAGAGCGCACGTGGGCGCGTTGACGGGCTGTTCCCGCGCGTGGGGCGGCCACGTGTCGGCGTCTGGGGGGCGCCACGTGTCGCGCGGGGAGCGGCGGGGGTTGCTGTCGCCTGTTTGGCGGGCGACGTGGAGGCCCAGGGAGGATTCGGGCTGCTACAGTGCGCGCGCATGGGGATTTCGGGCTGCTACAGTGCGCGCCCGAAAGTCCCCTGCGCCCGGAAATTGGGACCTATCCGGTATTTCTTCAATTGTTTCTGCAGCCTATAAAAGCGATCCGAGCCTCCTTCTTTCCCCTTTTTTCGCCATTTCCGAGCCTCCTCTCGCCTGGGTGCCTTCAGCAAAGATGATCCCCGAGTTTGGCTGCATCCTTCTGCAAAGTTTTGGGATTTTTGGTGGCACGCTTATCGAGGTTTCCATTTTTACGGCGCGGCGCGACGCTCGTCCTTTTGGGTTCCCCTTCGTCGCGTTTCGGTGCGCGAGCTCCCCCGGCCTACTCCGACCACCTTTTCGAGTGATTTCTTCGCCGCTGGATTCGCGACGGACAGATCTACGATCTTGGTATTTTCAGCTTTCCCTCATTTCGCGCTTTTCGAGGTGTTTGTTCGAGCTTACTGTGACCCCATTTCTGTGAAGGGGATTTGGACAGCGGCTTGGTCTTTCGGCGTTATCTCCGCAACCGGGCATCGTTTGACGACGTGCTTATACACTTTTTTCATCTACTCGGCGCAAGGAATATCACAGTATTTTTATTGGATTTTTCTGAGTTTTGCCCGAAGGTATATGTTCTTCCCCTTATCTGTAAATGGAATTACAGTTATGTTGCTGTGTGGTTTTGCGCACCTGTACTGTGGAATTTGTAACTCGGCCTACGGGGCTCGGAATTGGACGTGCAGGTACTCGTTTCGAAGGTATCGACGCGAGGATTGCTGTGGTATTTTTATTGGATTTTTCTGGGCACTTTCGGCAGGTGAAATAAGCACGGCTTTGGGACTGATTTTCAGACTGTGTATACTTGGTTAATTTTGGAATAAAAGTGTAATGTTGGGCCTTATTGTTGTACCCAGGGGTGTTTGCAAGTGTTGCTGGACCCGTTGGATCTGCAGACTTTGATTTCGGGGTACTTTCAGCTGTTGGAGTCGAGGCTTTCGCGACGTGCACCGAGGATGCAGTTTCGGCAGAATTTGGACTGTGAGCGTCTGCACACTTCACCGACTTCAGGTTTGCCTTGGTTTAAGCGCTTCAGGTGGGTAAGCTTAATATCAGTAACTGTTTAAGGCAATGAGTATGTTGTGGCAAATATAAGTGCACTTGTGGGGATGTCACCCCTCTATGACTGATGCATGCATGTTTAGGGTACATGGTTTATGTTGGTAAGTAGGTAAGCTTGATAATGATATTTGTATAAATGATTGCAAGAATAGTATTTATGAGGTATACTGAGGACTTGCATGACTTGGACATCTATGTGATGATTAGTGTAAGCTTACCTAGGATAATGTTACCCTATGAGATTATGTAACATGCCATTTTAGCACATAGCCTTTCATGTGGTTGGTTTATGCTTTGGGACAGGATTCGTAGCTATGTGCGGATTTGTACTCTGAGGAGTTATTATGATCATTCTGTTGATGGACCCTGGATTGTGGACAGGTCTAGTTTTGGGATTCCGGCATGTTGTTTATTCCTAAAGGATCTATTATTATGCTTTACCCCCCTTTATTTCCTTGAGGACATTTGCATGCTTGTATGGTCATGTAGTTAGGCCATCTTTTACTGCTGCACTACTTATGGGAACTTGACTTAGGAGAAACCATGCTTTTCCTTTCTCCGCCTTTGCTAGTCAAGTGGTCAGTGTTGCTCGGGTTCGAGCAGGGGTCTGGATAGGGTAGTCAGGACTTCGTGTCTGGGACAGGTTGGCTTAGTTGTGGGGCTTTGCGGCAACCGCGGATATTGGGCGGTTGACCGGATGTTTCTCTATGCACCTGATTGGGTATCAGTTTCTTTAGTGGATGGAGTTTCCCACTTATCGTTTGTTGCATCCGATTGAGGTCGGGTCTTTCCTTGGTGGTTGAGTTTTCCCACTTTGATCAGATTGATGATCAAGTCCTGCTATTTAGAGATACTGGTGATATTGATGACAGAGATGCTTTACTCGTGTGGGTAGCTCCCCTCGAGTGCCGCTCCGGAGTAGGCTTCAGACCGTGTTGGGTTCCGGTCAGACCGTGTTGGGTTCCGGTCAGACCGTGTCGGGTGCCGGTCAGACCGTGTTGGGTTCCGGTCATTTGGACAGTGGAGATACTGAGTTCGGGAGATTGGTGACAGAGCAGGCAGTACCGGGTTTTATACCGGTTCATTCGATTGGGTTTATTTCGGTCAAATACTTTTATTGTTACACTCGTGCCTGGGGGCCGAGTGCAGACTGGTAGTTGAGTTTAGATCAGTGCTAGTATTATTGAGAGCCGTCTGGTTGACGGTGGTCCCGTGTCGTTGAGAGTACTTTGACCGCTGTGTGAGAGGTTGAGCATCATGATTCTATCCGTTCTGAGAGAGAGCGTGGATTTTGACCATAGCCTGCATGAGCCACTACTCGATAGCGAGTTAGTCCGTTTGGACGCCCTACGTAATTCCTGCCCGTCAGCGGGAGGTGGTTGTAGGTGGGCGCAGGTTTGACTGGACCAGATGTGGCAGTCAGCTCGATTGGGTCGATTGTGCACTTCATGTGCTAGTGGTTGCATACCACTGTTTGGTTCTCCCCCTTTTGCCTTTAGATAGGGGCATGGTAGCTGTTGAGAGTCTCCAGCTTACTCATTTCAGTCTTATGACTTGGGTTAGTTTTTGTCTCTTGAGGACTTGGTGGGCAGACCGTCGGGTCTGGCGGTGGTACCCACTGAGAACTCCCTTTTTGGTGTAGTTCTCACACCCTTTGGGGGTTTCCCCCCCTTTTCCTTCCTCTCCTTTGTTTTGCAGAGTCTTAGCGGGTGTTGCTGACTCTGCGGTTGTTGATCGAGGCGAGGGAGTCGCGAGCTAGATCCCTACCCGTCGTTGGAGAGTAGCGGTACCCCTTCAGAGGAGATCATCAGTAGATTAGTTGTTTCTTTTTCCTCTTTTGAGAGACTGTTGTAGTGAGGATATTTTGTATTGAGAGACTGTACACTGTTGTATTTATTGGAGTTACCTCCCGTTTGAGTTCAGAGCTTGTATTTGAGGATATTGTTTTATTATTATTTTGGGAGGCGACAGTGTTGTATTATTTCCAGTTGTACAGTGATTGATTTTAGTTACAGCAGATTTTTATTTATAGCTCTGATATCTGTTTAGTTGTAGTACTTTTCTTGCAGGTAGGACGCTTCGCCTATGCAGGTTGGCATAGGTGGCGGATCTGTTGGCGGGCCCGGGTCGCAGTTTTCGACCCCGGGGCGTGACAGATTAGAGTGGTATCAGAGCCTAGGTTGTAGGTCCATGGTGGACTTAGAAACCCTAGGCTTATGGTTTGACCCTTGGTTGACTTTGTGAGAGTCGTGATTTTTTTAGCGAGAGTCCTGATTGAGTTTATACCTCTCCCAAGGGACGGGAGGAGTGATTAGCATGTTTATTCTCCTAAGTGATTATGTTGGCTGCAGACAACATAATGCTGTGGAACGGGTGACATGCTGTAGACTTTCGCTGGATTGGGTCGAGCGTGTTGTGTGCTGTTTTGTTGTTTCGTCGTGGCGAGCGGTGTCTCCCCGACGCTGGGTTTTGACCCGTGTGCATCCTGTCAGTAGCAGTTGAGCTTGAGCAGTTGGTGTTGGGCCGGATACCCGGATTGAGGTCAGAGAAACCCTGGACCCAGATGACAGGATTGTCAGAGGCTTATCAGCGGCTTAGGGAGCAGCTGGTCTTGGTGACACAGTTGTCGGAGCACTGAGTAGCCCCCTCTGTGCCAATGTTTAGTGTCGAGGCACCGAGGCAGGGTGGATGGTTGACAGCTGGTGAGCTGTGGGACATGACCGACCTATTGAGCCATGTTTGGCAGATGAACCACCCCGACTCGTAAGATTGAGTTTGGAGCCTTTGGAGGCAGAGTCGTGGTGGTGGTGAGAGCCTCCCTGTGCTAGAGAGTGTATGCAGTTGTTGAACTGCGCGCTCCAGATTCGAGGGACGAGGCGCATAGGATATATGAGACTGAGAGTGGATTGCGCCAGGACACCTTTCTGTTATTCAGTCCCTCCATTGTAGATTTAGACGCCTCGTTGGAAGCAGGCATTATGTATGGAGCGTGGCATTGCAGTTCCTTTGGATAGGGATCTGCCGCTAGAGGTGAGTTCTGGATTTTTGGCGCTTGGCGCCGGGTGATGGAGGACAGATCGGCCGGCAGGGGCATGTCTAATTTCTTTTTCCTGGATAACGAGTTCCCGAGATGTCAGAGGTCGGGTGGACCCCGATGGCAGCATCAGTATCATATCAGAGTGGCACAGCGGTAGCGTGGATTCGTTATCTGCGGAGGACCTTATTCGTCGCCTCAATGTGATCAGAGACAGGGGTCGTGCTTCCTAGTGATAGTCCTGATTTTCAGGCAGATTGAGCGACAACCACTTGCTTTGAGCGGATGAATCTGTGCCGCCAGTTGGAGGGCGCCACGGTAGTGGATTGATTGTCGCAGGTGGAATTTCACCACAGTAGTCGGAGTTAGAGCATGTTCCACTCTTGCATGGGCTAGAGGCAGATTTGTTACCACGTGCACTAGAGGTGCAGGTTCCTGCTGTTGTTGTGCACGTGAAGGAGGCTTCTTGGATCATGTCCAGTGCGGCCGAGACCGCGAGTTACCGGCAGAATTATTGGGAATTGTAGCAATTCGGTTGTTTCGACCCTGTGCTTGAGATTGTTTGGCACAATGCCACAGAATGTTTGACTGCGGCGAGAGAGGACTTTGATCTTCGGCAAGGCAGACAAAAGGAGGCTTGCTTGTTGAGATTGTTAGAGCACTCAGGTTTTGGCGACAGGGGGAGAGGTGCTTACGGCGGCACCGGGACTCGGGGATATCTCTGTTGCCCACGAGATCCCGGGTGTGATTTCACCTTAGTTGTTGGTAATGCCGCCGGTTAGGGAGATATAGATTGCGTTTGACGTGGTTTGGGGAACCGCGCCACCCTGGATAGCACCTCATTGGGATATCGCCGGTAGAGCTGAGAGAGCTGATGGCACAGTTGCAGGATCTGATGGATCGAGGGGTCTGTTTGACCTAGTGCCACGCCGTTGGTATAAAGTGGTGATGCCACGTCGTTGATACACGAATGTGAGGGTCCTTTTATGGTATCTAGGACCTTATGATAGAGTTATACTCCGGCAGTTGGTGTATGATGCGAGTACCCACTTGGAGTTAGACAGCCGAGGACTTCGCCTAGATGGCGTTTTGGACACGGTGGGGGCATTATGAGTTGATAGCGAGGCCCATGGAATGACGACTGCCCTGTGGACTTCAAGATCTGGGGAATTGTATGTCCCAGTTTGTACTTGGGCGGACTGGGAGTGGTGTTTTCCGAGGATATTTTGATTTACTCCCAGAGTGACTTGGAGCACGAGGAGCGCTTTGTGGATGTGCTACCATGCCCGTGTGGATGAAAGCGGTTATGCCAAGTTATTGAGGTACAAGTTGTAGCTGCGGAAGCATACCTTCTTGGGTCGCTTTGTTCGAGCCGTAGGGGCGGCGGTGGAACCCGACCAAATGGATGTTATTCAAGTGACTGAGACCAACTTTTATTCTTGAGGTGAGGAGCTTCTAGACTTGGCAGTGCCGGAAGAGCATGGCCAATGGATAATGTGACTGATACTAGCGTCAATGCTAGTGTTTCCAGTGTTGGGAGATGGAATTGTGTGTTTTAGTGATGCCTCCCATTGTGGCGGTTAGAGTTACCGTGGGTTGATCTTCGGTCCACACTTCATTAGTCCAACCCTATGAGTCTTGTGGCAGGATGTACCGCTGTTTGCAGGCAGCTGGATTCCACAGTTGAGCCTTTCAGTACGCCTTTTATTTCCAGCTTTGATTGATGTACCTGGGCGTAGGCCATGCCTGCTTGGCTATCAGTTCTGATTACTCAGCATCTTGAGTGGGATTTTCGCGGATTGTCGTTGTTGGTTCGGATTTTTGACCGCGAGTTTGGGCATCAGCTTTATGATCGCCTTTTGAGTCAGTTTTCAGTCCCGTTCACTGACGGTTTGGTCCCCGTCAGGGTGTCCTTATAGTTGAGAGATCGGCTTTCGACCCGTGGGTCTGTTGGGGTTTATGTTGGCATGTTGAGTGACCAATTGTGCCATGAGATTGTGTCTCTTGAGGATCCCTTTTGAGGATAGCCCGTGGTTGAGTAGGCCACTCGGGTGATTTTGGATCGGGAAGTAACCGAGTGAAGACCCCAGCTATTGGATTCTTTTCTTCATTGGATGAATGTGTGGGTATGCTTCGGGTCGCCTTGTTGAGATTGACACCAGGAGGTGGTTTGGTGCGTGTTGCACGGATGGTTATTCTGTTTCCCCCAGCTCTTGATGGAGCCTCTGTGTTGTTTCACGTCTCAGCTCAGGAGTGTTTTGCTTTTGGATCCCTCGCCCGTGTTTGACTTGCCCCTTTAGAGATCTGTGATTGTTGGAGTACGAGGGACGCCCGTTGCGATTTCTGGCTCGAGTGATGAGAGAATTGCACATCGGGCCATGCCGTACTTGTTGTTGTTGTTGGTGGGGAGTAATCACGGGGAGAGTGGCGTTTCGGGAGCTGGAGGCGTTATTGATGGATACCTACCCGTGGTATTTGTGACTCTTGCTGGATTTGAGCTAGTTTCGAGGACGAAACTTTCTTTAGTGGGGGAGGATGTGAAGACCCGAAACTCCCACTTGTGGAGCACTGTTTCATCTACAGCTTCCGGAGGCCTATGTGGCGTGTTGGTGGGATTTGTGCCCCAATTGGACATTAGTGTTGGGCTCAGTGTGTTAAATGGATCACGTGGGTGATCGGTGGACTCCGTCGGAGCCCAGAAGTGGTTTCGCGCGCCATGGATATTAAAATTGGACTCAGCGCGAAGTTTGGATCAAGGAACATCTTCCCGGATAACTTCGGCAATTTTTAGAGTTGGAATTTGGCAAAATGGACTTCGGATTTGGATTCAGCGCGAGGAAAATGATGAAAATGGACTATTCACTTGCTTTTTCCGGAGTCCGGATGATTCGGCACGTTTTTCGAGGCAAGGCTACTGTTCCGGCACCGGCGGCGGTGGCGCGCGGCGGCGGGCAGCGGCGGAGCGCGGCGGAGCAGGCTCGGGCGGGTGCGCGGTCCACCGCGGAGGCGTGCACCGGTCGCGGGCCACGTGGCGGTTCCCGGTTGGGCCAGCGCAGCGGGCGCGGTCCACGGGAAAGGCGGGTGTACGGTGGACCGGTGGAGGGACACGTGGCGCACACCGGTTGGCCGGTCCACGTGCACTCGGTCCACGGTGCACCTGCGGGCGCCTCGGGAAGCGTGCGTGCAGAGGCGCAGGCGGCGCGCGCAGAGCGCACGTGGGCGCGTTGACGGGCTGTTCCCGCGCTTGGGGCGGCCACGTGTCGGCGTCTGGGGCGCGCCACGTGTCGCGCGGGGAGCGGCGGGGGTTGCTGTCGCCTGTTTGGCGGGCGACGTGGAGGCCAGTGAGGATTCGGGCTGCTACAGTGCGCGCGCATGGGGATTTCGGGCTGCTACAGTGCGCGCCCGAAAGTCCCCTCCGCCCGGAAATTGGGACCTATCCGGTATTTCTTCAATTGTTTATGCAGCCTATAAAAGCGATCCGAGCCTCCTTCTTTCCCCTTTTTCCGCCATTTCCGAGCCTCCTCTCGCCTGGGTGCCTTCAGCAAAGATGATCCCCGAGTTTGGCTGCATCCTTCTGCAAAGATTTGGGATTTTTGGTGGCACGCTTATCGAGGTTTCCATTTTTACGGCGCGGCGCGACGCTCGTCCTTTTGGGTCCCCCTTCGTCGCGTTTCGGTGCGCGAGCTCCCCCGGCCTACTTCGACCACCTTTTCGAGTGATTTCTTCGCCGCTGGATTCGCGACGGACAGATCTACGATCTTGGTATTTTCAGCTTTCCCTCATTTCGCGCTTTTCGAGGTGTTTGTTCGAGCTTACTGTGACCCCATTTCTGTGAAGGGGATTTGGACAGCGGCTTGGTCTTTTGGCGTTATCTCCGCAACCGGGCATCGTTTGACGATGTGCTTATACACTTTTTTCATCTACTCGGCGCAAGGAATATCACAGTATTTTTATTGGAATTTTCTGAGTCTTGCGCGAAGGTATATGTTCTTCCCCTTATCTGTAAATGGAATTACAGTTATGTTGCTGTGTGGTTTTGCGCACCTGTACTGTGGAATTTGTAACTCGGCCTACGGGGCTCGAAATTAGATGTGCAGGTACTCGTTTCGAAGGTATCGACGCGAGGATTGCTGTGGTATTTTTATTGGATTTTTCTGGGCACTTTCGGCAGGTGAAATAAGCACCGCTTTGGGACTGATTTTCAGACTGTGTATACTTGGTTAATTTTGGAATAAAAGTGTAATGTTGGGCCTTATTGTTGTACCCAGGGGTGTTTGCAAGTGTTGCTGGACCCGTTGGATCTGCAGACTTTGATTTCGGGGTACTTTCAGCTGTTGGGAGTCGAGGCTTTCGCGACGTGCACCGAGGATGCAGTTTCGGCAGAATTTGGACTGTGAGCGTCTGCACACTTCACCGACTTCAGGTTTGCCTTGGTTTAAGCGCTTCAGGTGGGTAAGCTTAATATCAGTAACTATTTAAGGCAATGAGTATGTTGTGGCAAATATAAGTGCACTTGTGGGGATGTCACCCCTCTATGACTGATGCATGCATGTTTAGGGTACATGGTTTATGTTGGTAAGTAGGTAAGCTTGATAATGATATTTGTATAAATGATTGCAAGAATAGTATTTATGAGGTATACTGAGGACTTGCATGACTTGGACATCTATGTGATGATTAGTGTAAGCTTACCTAGGATAATGTTACCCTATGAGATTATGTAACATGCCATTTTAGCACATAGCCTTTCATGTGGTTGGTTTATGCTTTGGGACAGGATGTCGTAGCTATGTGCGGATTTGTACTCTGAGGAGTTATTATGATCATTCTGTTGCTGGACCCTGGATTGTGGACAGGTCTAGTTTTTGGGATTCCGGCATGTTGTTTATTCCTAATGGATCTATTATTATGCTTTACCCCCCTTTATTTCCTTAAGGACATTTGCATGCTTGTATGGTCATGTAGTTAGGCCATCTTTTACTGCTGCACTACTTATGGGAACTTGACTTAGGAGAAACCATGCTTTTCCTTTATCCGCCTTTGCTAGTCAAGTGGTCAGTGTTGCTCGGGTTCGAGCAGGGGTCTGGATAGGGTAGTCAGGACTTCGTGTCTGGGACAGGTTGGCTTAGTTGTGGGGCTTTGCGGCAACCGCGGATATTGGGCGGTTGACCGGATGTTTCTCTACGCACCTGATTGGGTATCAGTTTCTTTAGTGGATGGAGTTTCCCACTTATCGTTCTGTTGCATCCGATTGAGGTCGGGTCTTTCCTTGGTGGTTGAGTTTTCCCACTTTGATCAGATTGATGATCAAAGTCCTGCTATTTAGAGATACTGGTGATATTGATGACAGAGATGCTTTACTCGTGTGGGTAGCTCCCCTCGAGTGCCGCTCCAGAGTAGGCTTCAGACCGTGTTGGGTTCCGGTCAGACCGTGTCGGGTGCCGGTCAGACCGTGTTGGGTTCCGGTCATTTGGACAGTGGACATACTGAGTTCGGGAGATTGGTGACAGAGCTGGCAGTACCGGGTTTTATGCCGGTTCATTCGATTGGGTTTATTTCGGTCAAATACTTTTATTGTTACACTCGTGCCTGGGGGCCGAGTGCAGACTGGTAGTTGAGTTTAGATCAGTGCTAGTATTATTGAGAGCCGTCTGGTTGACGGTGGTTCCGTGTCGTTGAGAGTACTTTGACCGCTGTGTGAGAGGTTGAGCATCATGATTCTATCCGTTCTGAGAGAGAGCGTGGATTTTGACCATAGCCTGCATGAGCCACTACTCGATAGCGAGTTAGACCGTTTGGACGCCCTACGTAATTCCTGCCCGTCAGCGGGAGGTGGTTGTAGGTGGGCGCAGGTTTGACTGGACCAGATGTGGCAGTCAGCTCGATTGGGTCGATTGTGCACTTCATGTGCTAGTGGTTGCATACCACTATTTGGTTCTCCCCCTTTTGCCTTTAGATAGGGGCATGGTAGCTATTGAGAGTCTCCAGTTTACTCATTTCAGTCTTATGACTCGGGTTAGTTTTTGTCTCTTGAGGACTTGGTGGGCAGACCGTCGGGTCTGGCGGTGGTACCCACTGAGAACTCCCTTTTTGGTGTAGTTCTCACACCCATTGGGGGTTCCCCCCCTTTTTCCTTCCTCTCCTTTGTTTTGCAGAGTCTTAGCGGGTGTTGCTGACATTGCGGTTGTTGGTCGAGGCGAAGGAGTCGCGAGCTAGATCCCTACCCGTCGTTGGAGAGTAGCGGTACCCCTTCAGAGGAGATCATCAGTAGATTAGTTGTTTCTTTTTCCTCTTTTGAGAGACTGTTGTAGTGAGGATATTTTGTATTGAGAGACTGTGCACTGTTGTGTTTATTGGAGTTACCTCCCGTTTGAGTTCAGAGCTTGTATTTGAGGATATTGTTTTATTATTATTTTGGGAGGCGAACATTGTTGTATTATTTCCAGTTATACAGTGATAGATTTTAGTTACAGCAGATTTTTATTTATAGCTCTGATATCTGTTTAGTTGTAGTACTTTTCTTGCAGGTAGGACGCTTCGCTTATGCAGGTTGGCATAGGTGGCGGATCTGTTTGGCGGGCCCGGGTCGCAGTTTCGACCCCGGGGCGTGACAGCTTCAGTAGACTAGTTTACTACTTTTACCTCTGTTGAGAGAACTTTGTTGTGAGGTATAGAGTTGTATTTTATTTTTACAGTTTGAGAGACTGTTGTAGTGAGGATATTCTTGTATCGAGAGTTTGTACACTGATGTATTTATTGGAGATACCTCCCCTTTTGAGTTTTGTATCAGAGGACTTTGTATACGATCGTATTTGGGAGATGGATATGGTCCTATTTTCAGTTGTACAGGGTTTGGTTTTCAGTTTTTAGTGGTTTACTTTCAGCTCTGATATCTGTCTACTGTAGTTGATTCTTTTTGCAGGTTAGACGCTTCGTCTGTACGGCAGTTTCCGTACAGATGGCGGATCTGTTAGCGAGCCCGGGTCGCAGTTTCGACCCCGGGGCGTGACAGATTAGAGTGGTATCAGAGCCTAGGTTATAGGTCGTAGTGGACTTAGAAACCCTAGGCTTGTGGTTGGATATTAGGATGACTACGTGAGAGTCCTGACTTTTAGCGAGAGTCCTGATTGAGTTTTTACCTCTCCCAAGAGACGGGATGAGAGTTTGGCATGTTTACTTTCCTAAGCGATTATGTTGGCTGCCGACAACATGATGCTATGGAATGGATGACATGCCTTAGACTTTCGCTGGATCGGGTCGTATGGTTGTTGTGTCCTGACGTTTGTTGTTGTGCAGTGGGCTACATTACTCCTGAGGCGTCGTGTTGTGTGGAGGACACACCCCGCACCTGAAGAGTACCCTAGCAGCGGGAGACAGAGCTATCAGAGCAGAGCGAGACCCAGGAGTTTGTGTGTTGAGATAGTTTCCAACTTTAACCGAGAAGGGCCGAATCCCTGAACGGTAAAGTATCGAAAACTTCGATAGGCTGAGCCTAGAATCTATTCTTGTTTGATTGGGGTTCTAGGCACCGGTCTATCGGGATTTTCGGACTTTTGCCGCGTCAGTCGGTTCTTCTCGCCTATGAGTGGGGTGTTGTTGTGGGAGCCGTTTGGAGTGACGGCCGTCCCAGCTGTGTGAATATTTTTCCCTGGCTGAGTTACCAGGAGGGCATTTTCCCTGGCTGAGTTACCAGGAGGGCATTTTCCCTGGCTGAGTTACCAGGAGGGCATTTTCCCTGCCTGAGTTACCAGGAGGGCATTTTCCCTGGCTGAGTTACCAGGAGGGCATTTTCTCTGGCTGAGTTACCAGGAGGGCATTTTTCCCTGGCTGAGTTACCAGGAGGGCATTTTCCCTGGCTGAGTTACCAGGAGGGCGTTTTCCCTGGCTGAGTTACCAGGAGGGCATTTTCCCTGGCTAAGTTACCAGGAGGGCCATTTTCCCTGGCTGAGTTACCAGGAGGGCCATTTTCCCTGGCTGAGTTACCAGGAGGGCATTTTTTTTCCCTGGCTGAGTTACCAGGAGGGCATTTTTCCCTGGCTGAGTTACCAGGAGGGCGTTTTCCCTGGCTGAGTTACCAGGAGGGCATTTTTCCTGGCTGAGTTACCAGGATGGCGTTTTTCCCTGGTTGAGTTACCAGGAGGGTGTTGGCCCTGGCCGAGTTACCTGGTGGGCACATGTTGGGTTATATGTAATGTACATCCAAATAGGGGAAAAAACACCTAGAGGGGGGTGAATAGGTGTAAACGTATAAACACTCAAAAATCGTTGCGATAAAAACCCAATGCGGAAATAAAAATAACACGCAAGATTTTTACGTGGAAAAACTCCAAACCGGAGTAAAAAAACCACGGGACCGATAACACGGCAGAAATCCACTAGAATTAAAACACGTACAAGGTGATTTACCGTACACACTTACGACTCAACCTTTTCCATACGCTCCTAGAGGATCTTCTCCGCTCGCTCCACGACGCTTCTCGAATCCACGATCTGCGCCCAACGCCGAATCCACGGCGTCCAACGTCGAATCCACGACGTCCGACCGAATCCATGGTCTTCACCCAGTAGCACCCTTGAATCCACGAACGTGCCTCGCTCTGAATCCACGAGAGCGGTTGAACCTTGAATCCACAAGGACACGCGAATCCACGCGCCGATTTTGGGGAAATCGTTGTTTTTGGGTGGTGATGATCCGCCGAATACTTAGATCAAAGATAGATCGGAAATACCATCTAAGTATTCATTAGTTTGATTCAACTCAAGATGTGAGTATGAAAACCTAGAATCAAACTAATCAATATAGATGAAGAACATAGAGTACTCTCTAATGATTTCCTTTCTTCTCTATATGTGGATCTAGGCCGTATGAAATGATATATGAATATGACGGCTCTATGTGATTATTTTGGATTAACCCTAGAAAAAGAGTCATAGGGTCTATTTATAGGTTAGAAACATTTGGAAGGAGATAAGAATCAAAAACCTAACATTTCTGGAATTTTTACGGACGGCGATCCGGATCGGATTTGGGCGATCCGGATTGCAGTAGCAAGAAAGACGGTTTCCAGAAAAACAAACGTTCGGGATCCGGATCGGAATGCCTGATCCGGATCATTCATACAATTCAGAAAACTCAACGTTCGGGATCCGGATCGTGAGATGCTGCGATCCGGATTGAAGTAATGTATGAAACAACAACCTTCGGGATCCGGATTGCTGGCTCTGATCCGGATCCTGAACATGTCCGAACACCAGTTTTTGATTTTTATGCAGTTAAATATTCTTCCAGGTGTTTCTACACTACAAGAAGTATTCGGATCACCAATAATCTTTAGTTAAACATACCTGATCCTTTTGAATTCTTCTTTCTTGAGATTGAGTTAAATGATCCAACTTTCTTCACCTTCAATCTTCAAGACTTGAACCTTTCACGAAACTACGCCAACTCAAATTCCGTAACAATCTCCCCCTTTGGCGGTTTCGTGACAAAACACAGATCCACTAAAGAAAATTCAAAAAGATATTTTTGTTGCTATCACCATACAACAAAAATTTACAATGGAGATCCAAAAATTTAAAAACATGAGATATAAACTCCTAAAACAGACTCTAAACTTAGACATCTGTACTCTCTGCACAAAGAAATCATTCTTGACAAAAAGAGATCGTTAGATACCTCAAGAATATTTAGCATTCAAAACCTAACAGAGATAGAGTTTATGCTCACCATGACATTGAGTAATTCAGATATGTAATAAGATCACAATCAAACATTGACATATCTTCTAAGCAATAAAATTCCAAATGTCATAACTTTGCTTTGTTAGTAATCAAACAACTTGTTAGTAATAATACATGTCCAAATAGTTAGTCGAATAGTTAGTAGGAACATGCAACAAATCACAAGATAAAAACCAAAGTTGTGATACTTACCTTTCACCAAAGTCAAAGTTGAAGTGATACTTACCTTGATGTTCACACATTCACATCAATCATTGTTCAATCATTGTTCAAGTTCTCTCTAAACTCTCTCCCCCTTTTTGTCACAAACAAAGTCAAAATTACCAAAAATTTAAGGAGAGTTAAAAATTTCAAAAAATTGTTCCGAAATGTAAGAACTAGAACTAAGAGTAAGTCCTAAAAACTTAACTCCTGCACAAAAAGATTAGAAAGAAAGTTAAGTCAGTCTGAATCCGAACTAGTGGGATTGGTACAATCCAACTTCTTCAAAATCGCTTGAAGCATTTTTGACATTCTGGAGACCTTTCTTTTCATCTTATGTTGCTCAGAGATAATCTGTTTGAGATTTGTAGACACGCTGTCTTGTTCAGCAGACGATCTTCGCTGTTCTTGTCGAAATGAGGACCCTACATTCGCTTTTGCTGTGTGTCTCCAGGACGTTGAAGGATGTAGTATAGAACCAGACGGTGCATCTTGACCTTCAGTCCATGGAGATTCTCTAGGGAGAGAGCGAGCTCTGGCGAGGGGTCTATCAATCTGAATTCCAGTTCCCCTCGAATTCTTTCACCAAGTGTACTGCTTGGTTGTTGAGGAAGATTTCATCAGCTTCTTGTTCTTCAAGTACAACCTATCTTCTTTGTCAATAGCTTTTTGTGCTTGTTCACAAATCTCTTCCCAGTCTTTTTCATCTGATTCTGAATCATTTTGACAAACTTTCTTTGTCTCTTCTTGTAGTATTCTGGTTTTCCCCGTACAGTTTTTCCGTTGAATCCACTGTGTAGAACACCTAGTGTTGGTGTGTCGGGCCCATGGTGCATCAAAGGGGTGCCACAGATGGACCCTGTGTGGTATTTTAGCTGATTTGGTCTTCGGCTGTGTTTGCTGAATTTTAGAGAAGGAACTGGGCCAAGTGGAGTTCGGATTTGGATTCAGCACGGAAAAACGCTTGAAATCGACTATTTATTTGTCGAATTTGGAGTCCGGACGACCAAATGCGGGCTTCCGGAAGTTTCGGGGGATTTCCGGTGCATGGGGGTGCTCCGTGGACCGGACAGTGCCACGTGGCGGCCCATTATTGGGCGGCTCACGTCGCTCGGTCCACGGAGGAGGCGCGGCGGTGCATGGACCGCGCGGGTGGCCGCGTGGCGCTTCCGGATTGGAGGGAGCACGCGGCGCGGTCCAGGGAAAAGGCGGGGCACCGGTGGACCGGGCGCACGACACGTGTCGCCCGGGGATTGGTGGGCTCAGCTGGGCGCGGTCCACGGGTGCGCTAGGCGGTGCCTCGGGGCGCGCGCCAGCGCAGGGGCACAGTGCGGCC
The DNA here is from genome assembly GCA_029204045.2 of Tillandsia leiboldiana. Taxonomy (NCBI): domain Eukaryota; kingdom Viridiplantae; phylum Streptophyta; class Magnoliopsida; order Poales; family Bromeliaceae; genus Tillandsia; species Tillandsia leiboldiana. Next base: position 30,471,131 of record CM055066.1, on the reverse strand, counting down.
GGTCGGCCGCACATGGCCCGCACTCGAGTGCGGGCCACGTGTCGGCCGACCAGGGGGCGGGTGCATGCACCGCCCCCAGCGGGTCTGCGCCACGCGGCGTGCGGCCGGTCGCCCCGCACAGCTGTTTGCTGTGCGGGGGACACGTGGCCGCACCGCAGGCTTTCGGGCGGTCGGACGGCCCCCGTCCGACCTGCTTCGGGGATTCGGGCGCCCGAAAGTGGCGCCCGAATCCGACAAGAGGGGGGGGGGGGGGTTGGCAGCCTATATAAAGGCCTTTTGGGGGGCCCTTTTGCTCACTTTCTGTGAGGATTTCCACAGTGAACCCTTAATGAAAAATCTTCCTCTACCTGAAACCCTTCTTGTCGCTCACTCCTGAGATTTTAGGAGCGCGTTTTTCGAGGTTGGTCATTTTCCGGCGCGGCGCAACACTCGTTCTTCGACGACCCGTTTCGTCCCTTCGCAGTGTTCAGGCTCCCCCGGCTCACCCCGACCTCCGATTCGGGTGATTTTTGTGCCGTTGGACTCTCGACAGGTAGGGCTTCATTTTTGATATTTTAAGTAGCCCCTGGTTTTCATGTGGATTTTGAGTTTCCCGAGCTTCTTTGTGACCCATTTTTCCTCACGGAGTTTTGGACAGCACCTGCTTGATTTGGCTATAACTTCGCGCTCAGGCGACGGATCGAGGCGATTCAAAAGGCATTTCTCATCTACATCTCGCGAGGAATCTCCTGGAATTTTCTCAGAGTTTTCTGAATATTTTTCGAAGGTGGAAATCTCCTTTCTCTGTAACTTTTGGTACAGAAATTCTGCACAGTTTTGTTTGGGGGTGTTCCCCTTGCCAAATTTGTATCTCAGCAAAGGAAGCTCGGTTTTGAACGTGCAGGTACTCGTTTCGACGGGTTCGTCGCAAGGAACGCGACGGTATTTTTATTAGAATTTTCTGACCACCCTTCGCAGGTGAAAATCTGAGATCTTTGGATCGGTAATTTTGGGACAGATTTTGTGATGTTTGAAGGACTAAAATTATGTATGTTCTTCTTGGAGGTTTGGCACAGCATTGCGGTGAGTTTTGGTGCGAGCGCGGGTTTTCGCATTGGGGACAGGATTTTAGCGCTCGAGGTGGGTACCGTTGTTAACCTCTTATTTTGGGCAACCCACTAGGCATATTGGAGCTTGCATTTTGTAATATGGCCAACATACTAGTAAAAATGAACAGAACATGCTTAATGAAAAGAAAAAGGCTCACGATTGATACTTGTATCTTTAGAGGACTAGACACTAATAAATGGTAATAACCGGCTAAATCCGTTTCATACTTAATGTTCATTGAAGGACTTATGCGTGTGTCTAAATCAGCTTATGGTAGGTTAATATTTCGGATATTTTAACCAAGGCATAATGTAAGAATTGGAATACAAAAATTATCTTGCTTAGTAAAGGACTTTTGCATGTTTAAATGATCACCTAGTTAGGCCACCTTTTTCTGCTGAACTATCATGCTGGAATTGACTTAGGAGAAACCATGATTTCATTTTCTCCAGTTATCTTGACATAAGGGGATGCCATGCCCGGGTTAGGGCAGGGGCTGGGATAGAGTAGGCAGATACTGGGATTTCGGGACAGGCAGGCTGTGTAGGCAGGGTATTGCGGCGATCGCGGATTTTGGGCAATTGACCGGACAGTTGTTGTTGCATCAGATCGGGGAAGGGATTTGGGCTTTCTTTTTAGTGGATGGACCTGTTCCATTTAGATCAGTGTCATGATCTAGTCGTGCGGACTTATTTTTCCTTGGGCACTTATTACTCAGGCATTATGCTCGGGTGGGTCGCTCCCCTCGAGTGCCACTCCGGAGTGCGCGTTATACAGACTTGAGTCTTTGAGACTCCTATCACCTATCGGTGTTATGCGTAGGCTGGCATACCCGATTTGGCAGGCATCGCAGGCAGTACCAGTGTATACTGGGGTATAGATTGGTTTGGTCAGGCAGGCTTTGATATTCTGATGCATACATTTAGCTATCTTTTAGCTGGGCATGTAGAGGCATATTAGTGGTATTTTTATCAGTATCCATGCATAAAGTTTACCACATTATTCTTTTCGCCTCTGGTAGTCCTAGTGGGCAGGTACGAATTGAGGTTTACCCACTAGGGGAGGCTACTGTTTTTATAGTAGTTCTCACCCCCACTCTTTTTCCCTCTTCTTTTTCCCCTTTGTTTTGTAGAGTCCTCTGCGGGAGTGGCGGGACCCTCTTCTCAGGACCGAGGTAAGAGGATCGTTGATTAGCTAGATGCTTCCCTGATCCAGAGTTCTGATAGTTTTTGATGTATCCCCGGTACACTCAGACTGTTGTACTTCCTTTTATTTTGGGTCTGGCTTCGGCCAGCTGGATGTATTTTATTTGGTGAGCTGGGAGAGACATTTGTATATTTTGAGAGCTATGTTGTATTTTCTTTTCTGCTCTTATCTGAGTTGTACTAGTTGTAGTTAGCTCTGTTATGCTCTTTTATTTTATCTAGCTATCTGAGCAGGTTACCAGCGCTTCGTGTACACGGAAAATTCCGAGTGCACGGCGGATCTGTAGACGAGCCTGGGTTCTGGTCTACACCCGGAGCGTGACAGATTAAGATGGTATCAGAGCTTAGGGATAGGTCAGTTGGGACTTAGGAAACCCTAGGCTTTTGGCAGGCCCTAGAATGTCAGGGCTTAAAGGGGGGAAGAATGTGACACCCCCGGAATTTGGATTAGTCCTCTATATAAATGATATAATAGGACTAAATCTCTAACCCGGCTATAGCATTTTGGATGGTAGCAAGATCCAAGAGGAACATGAGAGTTAAGCGTGCTAGAGCTAGAGTAGTTCTAGGATGGGTGACCCCCTGGGAAGTGGGGCGTCACACTTCTTGATTTGAGTCATCTTGTTCTCTTTTTATAGAAGACGCACTAGGTCCTACTATTGCTACCAAAAGGAAGATTATCCAGGCGAACGCCATTGGTGCAAGTGCTTAATAGATTTAAAATCCTGTGAACAATAACTCAAGAACACATGATAAATTGTTAATTTTGAAAGATTTGAAAAATTGTACCCAAACACTCATAATCATGTAGAGAGACTAAGAATCAAATTAGTTTTGCAAAAGGACTTTTAAAAATAGATCAATTGCATGATTTTCGAAAATCCTTATTATATGCCCTAAAACCGAAATTTTTAGAAATCGAAGACCAAAAATCCGTTTAACTTGGGAATACCTAGCATATAATCAAAACTAATCTACCCAGAGTTCTTATTTCAAAAGAAATTTGATCAAAAACCGTCCACAAACGAAATCGATCCAAGAAATTCATCACGTTTGAGGAGGAAAAAGAAAAACGGTGAAAAACCGAGATTTTGATCAATAAAACTTACTTGTATTCGAAGAACTTGAGTTTGGAAAGCTCCAAGGTGCAATAGTTCTAGAGAGAGAGGCTCTAGAGACTTGGGAACAAAAGATTAAGGTAAAAGAAATCAAAACCCTCTTGTTCTTATTAAAACCCTAGCCGTGATCCGGATCGGATCGAGATTTCGATCCGGATCGGCCAGCCGCAGGAAGAAGCCTGCGTTCGGGATCCGGATCACCTTGCCCGATCCGGATCGGCTCCAACTTTTTCTTCAGAAAAATTTAGAAAAATTTCATAAGATCCAGAAAAAGTATGTAAGCACAATTGTGTATCAACTTTAAACAAAAATCATCGTTTCATACAACAAGAATTAGATTATGCCAAATCTATCAATAATATCCAAAAATGAAACGAGAATTTACAAAAATTAAATCCCTTAAAGTTGAACACCTTCAATTACATCTAACTTGATCTTATGAGTAATGCCTTTATCAAATCATCAATTCAGTAAAGAAAATGAAATACAAAGATCAATAGATGTTTGAAATCCCAAATATGGTAGATAATTTATCTAGACAATCTATTGAAGAGAGTGGCTCTTTGAGCATCTTTCTTTTAAAAACCCACCTTATACCAACCTTGAAATTTGACGGAGTCAAGTATTTCAACATGCATTTTACTTAATCAAAAATTGGACAACCATGCTTGGTATACATGTGGTAGCTGCACACAATACTCGGACGACCGAGGTGGTAGCTCTTTCTTCCATGTGGTGGTAGTTTTCACACTCCTCATGGGATGTAACTCTTTCCACATCTTTTGAGCATTTTATATTTCTTTGACTCCCCCTCAATTGGCTATCAATTATTTAAGATATAAAGTATTCAACCAAAAATTGATCTCGATTTCATACTCGACTAAGCAGTCAAATAAGATAATGACTATACCAAGAGATCATTGAGAGAGAAATTGACTTTGATCACTCAGAAGATGATTTAATTAACATAAATGATCATTGCAACAGTGAAATATTATGATGGCAAAAGCATAATAAATTTCTAAATGTGCGAAAAGATGCAATTAAAGTCAATTATGATCTATGCTCAATTAATGTCCTATGTACAAACATAGATAATGAACAAAACAAAATAAAAACAAAACCTATCCTAAGCAAAGGTTTAAAAAAGAAGTTTATTTCAAGGAAAGCATTCCAATTGCTTTTCGCAAATGAATAAAACGTTTTTGATCCAAAGGTTTTGTTAGAATGTCAGCTATTTGATCCTCAGTTGAAATATATGAAAGTTGAAGAGTATTTGATTCAACTAGCTCTCTAAGAAAATGATATCTAAGTTCAATATGTTTTGTTCTAGAGTGCAACACAGGGTTTTTAGAAATGTTAGTTGCACTTGTGTTGTCACAAAGAATTGTTACCGAAGATGCTGAAATTCGGAAGTCGCTCAACACACTTTTCATCCAAATGAGTTGGGTTGAACAACTACCCGCTGAAATGTATTCCGCTTCGGCAGTCGAGAGTGCTATGCAATTCTGCTTTTTACTGTGCCATGCAACAAGGCAATGGCCAAGATAGAAGCATGCACCACTCGTGCTTTTCCGATCATCCACTGATCCTGCCCAATCGGCATCTGAGTATCCAACAATATCCAAACTAGTTCCCATAGGATACCAAATTCCGAAATTAATTGATCCTTTGATGTACCGGATGATCCTTTTCACCGCTTTCAGGTGAACCTCCTTTGGTGTGCTGATTGATATCTCGCGCAAATCCCAACACTAAAGGATATATCCGGGCGACTAGCCGTGAGGTAAAGTAGACTTCCAATCATACTTCGATACAGTTTCTCGTCTACATTCTCACTTTGTGAATCACTTCCAAGTCCCTTGTGGCTAGTTCCCATTGGAGTCGGAAAATCCTTCGAATTTTCTAAGTCATACTTTTTAACCAACTCCATTGCATACTTGGATTGACTCAAGTGAATACCTTCATCATTTTGTTTAATTTGCAATCCAAGGAAGTAAGTCAATTCGCCCATCATGGACATCTCAAATTCGCTTTCCATGGTCTCCGCGAATTTAGAAGCATCATTATCTCTTGTTGCGCCAAATACAATGTCATCGACATAGATTTGTGCTACAATGAAATTGCTTTGATAATGCTTCACAAAGAGAGTCCTGTCAGCTCCCCCTCGAGTATAGCCCTTCTCCAAAAGGTGCTTTGTCAACCTTTCGTACCATGCTCGCGGTGCTTGTTTCAGACCGTAAAGAGCCTTTTTCAAACGAAAAACATGGTTAGGTTGTTTATGGTCTACAAAACCTTTCGGTTGAGCCACATAAACTTCCTCATTTAAAAACCCATTTAGAAACGCGCTCTTAACGTCCATTTGAAATAATTTGATTTTAAAATGACATGCAATAGCAAATAGTATACGAATGGACTCGAGTCTAGCTACAGGGGCGAATGTTTCATCAAAGTCTATACCTTCTACTTGAGAGTAGCCTTGAGCAACTAATCGTGCCTTGTTCCTGATGATAGTACCATCCTCATTTTTCTTGTTCTTGAAAATCCATTTGGTACCTATCACATTATGTTGCTTTGGAGGCTTCGTTAATTCCCAGACTTTGTTTCGCTCAAATTGATGGAGCTCTTCCTGCATTGCTTTAATCCAGTAGTCATCCTGAAGAGCTTCATCTATGTTCTTTGGTTCGATTAAAGAAACGTAGCAAGCGAATCCACAAACCAACTGCCTCCGAGTTCTAACTCCTTCTTGTGGATCTCCAATAATATTCGATTCCGGATGATCCTTGGAGATTCGTAGCGTTTGTTGAAACGGAGTACTCGGAGGTATATGAGATGATTCCTGCACATCAGATAAACTTGAAGAACCATTAGATGCATCATTAATATTGGAAGTATTATTATGAGAAGATGCAATGGCAGGTGAATCATCATCTAGAGAGATATCGAGGGTAGATTTTCCAGATCCAAAGTGAAAAGCTTCATCTACTTTAACATTTATAGATTCTACGATCGTCTTAGATTCCAAGTTAAATACTCGATATGCTCTACTGTTTGTAGAATACCCCAAGAATATCCCTTCGTCACTTCGAGAGTCAAACTTTCGAAGATTTTCACGGTCACGTAAAATGTAACACCGACTCCCGAAGATGCGAAAATATTTGATGTTGGGTTTTCTACCACACCATAGTTCATATGGTATATTTAACGTTCCCGGGCGCAAATAAACTCGATTGATTACATAGATTGCAGTGTTCACAGCTTCAGCCCAAAAATGTAGCGGTAAATTCCGGCTGTGAAGCATAACACGTGCCATCTTTTAAACAACCCTATTTTTGCGCTCGACAACTCCATTCTGTTGAGGTGTATAGGGTGCAGAGAATTCATGCTTAATACCGTTTGAAGTGCAAAAGTCAATGAATTTAGAGTTAACGAATTCTCCACCTCTATCACTTCTAACACGAATGATCTTTTCATTCTTTTCAATCATAATACGAAGGCAAATCTCGTGAAAAGAATCAAAAGTATCGGCTTTCTCTTTTAAAAATGCTACCCAAGAATACCGAGAGAAATCATCAATCATCAAGAAAATATACCATTTACCTCCCAAAGATGGTTGACGAGTTGGCCCCATTAAATCCATGTGTAAAAGTTCCAAAGGCCGTTTTGTACCAACGTGGTTCAAGTTCTTGTGCGCTGTCCTGGACTGTTTTCCCTTTTGACAACCGCCGCACACAATGTTTTGTTTAAGCAAAAGTTTTGGAACCCCCTTTACCACGTCCTTGTTTGAAATTCTAGCAAGTTCCTTAAAATTTATGTGACCTAGCCTTTCATGCCAAAGAGTTTCATTATTCAAAGAGGCTAAGTTACAATTTTCAGAAGTTTTACTAGGAACAACATAACAATTGTTTTCAGATCTAACCCCCTTTAAAAAGAAGACATGGTCCTTATCAGTTACAACACATTCAACAGATGAAAAGTTAACTGAAAAACCATTGTCGCAAAGTTGACTTATGCTTATGAGATTAGTCTTAAGACCATCAACAAATAACACATTATTTAGAACTGGGCCATCTGGAATAGCTACTGTTCCTTTTCCAACAATTTTGGAAGATCGACCGTCTCCGAAAACAACGAGTCCTCCGGAGATTTTCTCAAGATTTTGAAAACTATTTTTGTCACCGGTCATGTGACGGGAACACCCGCTATCCAGATACCAAGACGAACTATCATATGCATGCAAGGAAACATTGGTAACAAGACAAGGAAAGATTTCACCTTTGCGCACCCAAACCTTTTTGGAATGCGTCGGTAATGGTCATGAAGTTATATGCCTAGGTGAAAGCGTCTTGTTAAAACGATTGCTGCTCCTTAATGAAGTCGTCTTGCACGGTAAACTATCAAGGTTCTTTTCCTTCAAATGATTTGCAATTGATTTCCGAGGAATCACCTTTGTGGTAGTAATTGCAAGAGGTGTTTGAGGTGAGCGTTTGACTCCCGTCTTGCAATATCTTCTTATGTGCCCTGAAACACCACAACGAAAACATACCTTAGATCTTGACGATCCCAAAGAGGATGAAGTAAGTTTGTTGTCGTTGTTTGTCTTGAATTCCGGTGTCGGAGGAGGAGATACCGACTGAGGCACAAAAACTGTCCCACTCGAACTTGGACTGTTTCCAGTTTGAGTGTACCCGAGGCCGAACCGATTTGTTTGACCAAGACCAAGAAGCCTATCCAACTTACTCCTTCCTGAAGAGAATCGCTTCAAGTCATCCTTGAGTTGGAAAATGGTCTTTGTCATTTCCAGGTTATCCTGTCGAGCCTCGTTGTAGAGCTTTGAGAAGTGATCCGCTTTATCCACCAGTTTTGTATGTTCCTTCTCAAAAAGCTCATTGGACTCTTGAAGGGAAACATTTACTTTTATCAGATTTTCCCTTTCCACTTCAAGAGCGTTTGAGAGAGAAGTTGCTCTTGTTGCTTCTTCTTCGAGATCATGCACTCTCCCTCTCAAACTCTTGTTTTGCTTAGCCACTTTCTTTGAATCCCTCAAAAGTCTGTGGTAGGCTAAAGCAAAATCTTCACCTTCCGAATCATCCGATTCGTTGTCCGTTGCATTCTTTTCAAAAGTGGAGTTGGACAATGACTCGGATGTACTTGCCATTAAGCACATGAAGGGTGAAGATATGGACGCATGGAATGCCGTGGAGCTCTTTTCTTCATCACTTGAAGATGACTCATTTGACGTTGAGTTGTCATCCCAAGTGACGACTTGCATCGCCTTCTTCTTTGCCGGATACTTGTTGGGACACTCCGTTGCAATGTGGCCGTAGCCTCGACATTTGAAGCATTGTAGTTGTCCCTCTGAACTTTTCTTATCCTTTGAGAAGTTCTCTTGCTTTCTTGACTTGTAACTTGAAGTACCCTTGCCTTTGTTCGACTTTCCGAAGGATGGAGATTTACTTGAATTACCCCTTCGAAAGTTGCGGCGAAACTTCCTTGTCAAGAGAGCGAGCTGCTTCTCAAATTCCTCCATAGAAAGGTTCTCGTCATCGTCTGAGGAGGATGTATCCGCGTCTTCTTCCTTAGTTGTTTTCAACGCATAACCTGAAGACTTAGAAGAGGATGCTTTTCCAGAAGAATTGTTAGTAGTAAATGTTATTTCATATGTTTGTAATGAACCAACTAATTCTTCTACACGCATTTCGTCCGGGTGTTTAATAGTTTCAATGGCTGTAACCTTTGGGCGAAATCATTCAGGAAGAGTTCTTAAGATCTTTCTTACAACCTTAAATTCTGGAATCTTCTCTCCCAGGTTAGCACATGAGTTTACGATGTCTTGCAATCGTGTATAGTAGTCCGTGAAAGATTCATTTTCTGCCATCAAGATAGAGTCAAACTTGCTCGTAAGCATTTGCAGTTTCTGAATCTTCACGAGGTTAGTTCCCTCATGTGTAACCTGAAGAACATCCCAGATTTCTTTCGCAGTCTCACATGCCGAGACGCGAGAGAATTCAGTTTGAGATAAGGCATTAAAAATAGCATTAATTCCCTTGCCATTGTAAGAAGATGAATCTAACTCTTCCTTGGTCCATTTCGACCTAGGTTTTAAGGTGCGAACATCAGAGATAATTTCAGTTGGATTAGACCATCCTAATTCAATTGATTGTCACACCCTTTCGTCGATGGAAATTAAAAAGGCTTTCATTCGTACTTTCCAGTACGCATAATTTGTTCCATCAAAGAAAGGGGGTCGATTGATGTTTCCACCTTCAACCATTGTTTACAACCCTATTCCCGCTCTGATACCACTTGTTGGGTTATATGTAATGTAGATCCAAATAGGGGAAAAAACACCTAGAGGGGGGTGAATAGGTGTAAACGTATAAACACTCAAAAATCGTTGCGATAAAAACCCAATGCGAAAATAAAAATAACACGCAAGATTTTTACGTGGAAAAACTCCAAACCGGAGTAAAAAAACCACGGGACCGATAACACGGCAGAAATCCACTAGAATTAAAACACGTACAAGGTGATTTACCGTACACACTTACGACTCAACCTTTTCCATACGCTCCTAGAGGATCTTCTCCGCTCGCTCCACGACGCTTCTCGAATCCACGATCTGCGCCCAACGCCGAATCCACGGCGTCCAACGTCGAATCCATGACGTCCGACCGAATCCACGGTCTTCACCCAGTAGCACCCTTCGAATCCACGAACGTGCCTCGCTCCGAATCCACGAGAGCGGTTGAACCTTGAATCCACAAGGACACGCGAATCCACGCGCCGATTTTGGGGAAATCGTTGTTTTTGGGTGGTGATGATCCGCCAAATACTTAGATCAAAGATAGATCGGAAATACCATTTAAGTATTCATTAGTTTGATTCAACTCAAGATGTGAGTATGAAAACCTAGAATCAAACTAATCAATATAGATGAAGAAACATAGAGTATTCTCTAATGATTTCCTTTCTTCTCTATATGTGGATCTAGGCCGTATGAAATGATATATGAATATGACGGCTCTATGTGATTATTTTGGATTAACCCTAGAAAAAGAGTCATAGGGTCTATTTATAGGTTAGAAACATTTGGAAGGAGATAAGAATCAAAAACCTAACATTTCTGGAATTTTTACGGACGGCGATCCGGATCGGATTTGGGCGATCCGGATTGCAGTAGCAAGAAAGACGGTTTCCAGAAAAACAAACGTTCGGGATCCGGATCGGAATGCCTGATCCGGATCGTTCATACAATTCAGAAAACTTAACGTTCGGGATCCGGATCGTGAGATTCTGCGATCCGGATTGAAGTAATGTATGAAACAACAACCTTCGGGATCCGGATTGCAAGCTCTGATCCGGATCCTGAACATGTCCGAACACCAGTTTTTGATTTTTATGCAGTTAAATATTCTTCCAGGTGTTTCTACACTACAAGAAGTATTCGGATCACCAATAATCTTTAGTTAAACATACCTGATCCTTTTGAATTCTTCTTTCTTGAGATTGAGTTAAATGATCCAACTTTCTTCACCATCAATCTTCAAGACTTGAACCTTTCACGAAACTACGCCAACTCAAATTCCGTAACAGCACATGCCCTGTGGTGACCCGGATCTTTGCTGGGCTTCTTCAGGGTCACCAGCAGCTTCTGGAGGCCTATGGGGCATCCCGGCGGTGTTCGTGCGCCAATTTGGACACAAGTAATGAACTCGGGGCTTCAAATGGAGCATGTGGGTAACCGGGAGACCCCGTCGGATGTTTAGTGGTGTTTCCGCGCAATTTGGATATCAAATTTGGATTCAACGCGAAAAAATGCTTGAGAATGGTTTTTTGTTTGCTTAATTCTGAGTCCGGATGCCCAAAAGCGGGCTCTGCGGGAGCCTCCGGCAAATTTTGGAGGTGGATTTTGGCGAAATGGACGTCGTTTTTGGAATCAGCGCGCGAAAACGGTCAAGATGGGCTTTTTACTTGATGTTTTTGGGCTGCGGTTACTGTTCACGCCGGAACAGTGTTTCCGGCGATCGCCGGCGGCGGCGGGCAGCGCCGGCGGGCGGCGGCACAGGGTGCGGGCAGGGCGCGGGCAGGCGCCCAGGAGCGCGGGCAGGCGCGCGGTCCACCGCGGAGGTCGTGCGCCGGGGGCGGACCACGTGGCGCTTTCCGGTTGGCCGGCGCTGCAGACGCGGTCCACGGAATTTGGTCCGGGTGCACGGTGGACCGGGTGGACACGTGGCGTGAGGTGATTGGTCGGGTGTTGTGCTCCCGGTCCACGCGATTGGTGGAGTCGGTGACCGGGGCAGGTGGCCGTACGGCAGGGCAGGTGGCCGTACGGCCCGGGTCAGCCGCGACGTGCGCGGTGCACGGGGCCACGTGCGCGGTGCACGGGTTGCCGGGGCCACGTGGCGCGACGCCATTGGCTGGCGCAGGTGCGCCGGGTGCAGCGGGGCCCGGGGAAGCACAGTGCTGGGCTACGTGGCGGGCCCGAGTGGTTTCTGGCTTGCACAGTAATGGGCCGGGCCCATTACTGTAGCAGCCCGAAACCCCCCCAGCGCCCGGAAGTGGGGACACATAGGGTATTTCTTCAATTGTTTTCTTTAGCCTATTTAAAGGCAACCCGAGCCCCCTTTCTTTGCCTTTTTCTCTCAACCCTCTCACTCTCTGCCCGAGCCCCCTCAAGCAAAGTTGTTCACCTCTTCACCCTCGATCTTCCTGCCAAGTTTCAAGATTTTTGGAGGCTCGAATCCCGAGGTTCCCTATTTTACGGCGCGGCGCGACGTTGCATTCCTGGGTTCTTCTTCGGCGCAGCGACAGTGTTTTAGCTCCCCTGGGCTACCCCGAGAGCATTTTGCTGTGATTCTTGCGCCGGCAGACTCCTAAGAGGTAGGACTTCATCTTTTGTTTTGGTCGTGCTTTCTCGTTTCGAGGTTTTGGCACGGATCCCGAGGCAAACAGTGACCCCATTTTCTGTGTGGACTTCCTTGACAGCAGCGGGGTATTTTGGCCATATCTTCGCGCACGAGCATCAGACGGAAACGAGCTTATACAACTTTTTCATCTACGGATCGCAAGGAGCACGCTCGTATTTTTCTTGGATTTTCCTGAGGTTTATTTCGGGGTGAAAATTACTGTTTTCTCAGTGAGCAGTGCACAGTTTTTAGCACAGATTTTTGTATGAGTGTACCCCCTTGCCGAATTTTTTATCTTGACTTATCGAACTCGGATTTGGGCGTGCAAGGTACCGTTGCGAAGCTATCGACGCGAGGATCTCTGTGGTATTTTTCTTGGAATTTCCTGGGCACTTTCTGCAGGTGATAATTTAACAGTTTTGAATCCGAGGTTGTATGTGGTTATAAGAGCAATAATTGGGAGCCTAAGTGTAATTAGTGAGCTATGTATTGTACCAGGAATATTTCGGGGGTGCTAAAATTGTGGGAACAAGGATTTGGAGTTTTGGTATTTTCTTGCTGTACGGATCCGGACAGTTAGCACTTCAGGTGGGTGGTTGTTGTACTCCTCTCCTTTGGTATGCCCACTAGGAACATCAGAGTGTCCCCTCATTTTGAGGCCCAAAGTATTATTAGTAACCTTGCATGCTCTAGGGAATTAATTATTGGTTGATTGATCTCTGATAATTGTTATTTGATCCATGTGGAAATTGTTGGACTGCATGTTTAGGGTTAAAATAATAGTTGAGGATTATAAAATTGATAAATATTCTTATGAGACTGTCACTTTAGCTTATGTCACTCTGAACTGATTACTCTTGGAAAATGGACAACATATTGAGACAATGCATGATTAAACGGGTCACTTAAATATTGACATCTTTTATTGCTACACTATCTTTTGGGACTTGACTTAGGAGAAACCATGCATTTATTCTTTTCTTCTCCTAGTATTGATAGACTTGCGGCATAGTCGCTCAGGTTCGAGCGTGTGTTGGACAGTGTAGCCAGGTATTGGGGATTTGGAACAGGTTGGGCTTTTGACAGGGTGTTGCGGCGACCACGGATCTTGGGTGGTTGACCGGGTTGTTACTGTTGCATCAGATTGGGGGTTTTGGGGATCGGGCTTTCTTTAGTGGATGGAGTTTTCCACTTTGATCATAGTCATGATCCAGTCCTGCTATTATGAGACAGTGGTTACAGAGATGCTTGTTATAGTGATTTCCTTACTCGTGTGGGTCGCTCCCCTCGAGTGCCACTCCGGAGTGTGCGACCGGACGGATCGAGGCCGGTCTGTTATTACTTTAGAGCTTGATCGGACGGGCCGATGCCGATCTGTTACTTACGTTGGGGACATGACCGTATCAGGCAGTAGTCGGTCAGTATCCCCACAGATGAGATTAGTAGGTAGTGCCAGTGTCCACTGGCATTAGATTGGGTCGTTTTGACAGGCTTCTTGATACCGATGCATACTTTTCCATACTTATTGGTTTATCATGTAGAGGCATATTAGGGGTAGCACTTCATCAGTTGTCATTCATAGCTTCACCCCCCTTTCTCTTCTTCCCCTTTTGCCTCTGATTACCTGGTGGGCATATTTGAGCTGAGGCTTTACCCACTAGGGGAGGCTACTGTTTATAGTAGTACTTACCCCCCATTGTCTTTTCTTGTTTCTTTCTTCCCCTTTGTTTTGCAGAGTCCTCTGCGGGAGTTGCTGGGCCGTCAGCAACTGATCGAGGTAAGCGGATTGCAGACTAGATAGAGAGCCACCCGAGGGTTGTAGCACGTAGCTGGAGCTTTTGGGTACCTGGTCTTCTCAGACAGCTTTTGTTTATTTCTTTTTGGGTCTGGCTTTTGCCAGCTGTTTGTATTTAGTGGTGAGCTGGGAGAGACATCTGTATTTTATTCCACTGTTGTACTCTTTTACTTCCAGCTTCTGTCTGAGATACAGTAGTTTTAGTTTAGCTCTGATTATTATGCTCTTTTATTATTATTTCTTATCTGAGCAGGTTACCGACGCTTCGTGTATGTGGGAAATACCGCATGCACGGCGGATCTGTAGACGGGCCCGGGTTCTGGTTTACACCCGGGGCGTGACAGATTAAGTTGGTATCAGAGCTTAGGGATAGGTCAGTTGGGACTTAGGAAACCCTAGGCTTTTGGACAGACCCTAGGATGATAGGGCGTGAGTGACGTGACATTATGCGAAAGTCGGTGATTTTTGTAGTTTACTCTTCCTGTGAGGAAAGAGGGATCGACATATCTTATTTCTGTTGGACAGTTATGTTGGCTGCAGACAACATAACGTTACAGAAAATAGGGGGATGTCTTTGACTTTCGCTAGATTGGGTCGTGTGGGGATTTGTTTCTGATTTGTGGTTTCTTGTTACAGGATGTCGCCCCGGCGTCGTTTTTCCGCCGAGGGTACCCCCACTCCCCCTGTGGAGCCTAGACTGGCGGTATCCGCCGAGTTGGGGGAACTGCGGGCCTCAGTGACCCATTTGGTGGCGAGGATCTTTCGACAGGATCAGCGCTTGGAGCAACTGTTGGCACGGAGGAGTGATCCGGCAGTCGGGGAGAGGGCCAGGGCTCTAGAGCAGCAGTTTGAAAGAAAACGCCCAGCCCCGGATGTTGATGGACAGGCCAGTTCTCGGAGACGGCCGCGGCTTCGCAGCAAGTGTATTTTCTGTAGAGGGCAGCATCCATCAGATACCTGCGATCTTAGGCACGGTCGTTGTTTCAAGTGTGGGCAGCCGGGCCACATCCGAGCTACTTGCCCCTTCCCGACCTTTGTAGCACCTTCTTCGGCGTCGGCCCCTATCGCATCCCAGCAGAGGTCGCGGTCACGACATCAGAGGTGACAGCAGCAGCTGAGGCAGCCCCAGCAGGCTGTCATGTGCATCTTTTGCGGGGACCAGCATCCCGCCGGTACTTGTGAGCTGAGGTGGGGTCACTGTTTTAAGTGTGGACAGCCTGGGCACTTGCGAGCGACGTGCCCCGCAGGGACAGCTGCAACACCCACTTCAGCGTTTGTTCCTACTACTTCCCAACTGCGACCGGGAACTCCACCGACGGATCTCCAGGTAGACCGATCTTCGCCGCCCTGCTTATCTGGGGAGAGACGGCCGTTGTCGAGCGGCCAGGATTGCCTAGCACAGATGGAGGATTCTACTGTCGCCGACCGAGTTGTGGCAGGTATGTTTTATTTCTGGCGGTAGGATTCGTATCTTATTGTTGCAGGAGCATCTCTTTCTTTCATTAGTCGAGCATTTGCATCCCTGCATGGTTTAGAGTTAGAGTCCTTGTCACATGCATTAGAGGTGCGGATTCCCGATCATATTTTGCATGTCGAGGAGCATTGTGTGGCATGCCCGGTACAGTTGGGGCCTTGGATATTGCCTGCAGACTTGCTGGTCTTGCAGCAGCTCCATGATTTTGACTTGGTGTTGGGGATGGATTGGCTATCACGGTACTCCGCCACTATCGACTGCAGAGAGAGGACGGTGACTCTTCGCGAGCCAGGACAGGAGGAGTTCATCTTCAGAGGCTGCCAGAGCACGCTATTTGCAGCGACCATTTCCTCGGCGAGGGCTAGGAGGATGTTGAGCAGAGGTTGTACTGCCTTTTTGGCCACGGTTGTGGAGGTGCCTACGGCGGCACTGGGACTCGAGGATATCCCTATTGTCCGAGAGTTCCCAGATGTGTTTCCCCTAGAGCTGACGACGATGCCGCCGGAGAGGGAGATTGAGTTCGTGATTGATGTGGTCCCTGGGACTGCACCAATCTCAAAGGCACCCTATAGGATGGCGCCAGCCGAGTTAAGGGAGTTGAAAGCCCAGCTTTAGGATCTTTTGGATAGGGGCTTCGTCCGACCCAGTGTTTCTCCGTGGGGAGCGCCTGTGTTGTTTGTTAAGAAGAAGGATGGGTCACTCCGATTGTGCGTGGATTATAGGGAATTGAACAAAGTGACCATCCGAAACAAGTATCCCCTCCCCCGGATAGATGATTTGTTTGATCAGTTACAGGGAGCATCTGTGTTCTCGAAGATTGATCTGCAGTCCGGTTACCACCAGCTGAGGGTGAGGGCCGAGGACTTCTCCAAAACGGCTTTCAGATCGCGGTACGGGCATTATGGGTTTACTGTGATGCCTTTTGGGTTGACTAATGCCCCTGCCGCATTCATGGACTTGATGAACAGGATTTTTCAGCCGTTTTTGGATCGGTTTGTGGTGGTGTTCGTCGATGATATTCCGATCTACTCCCGGAGTGATCTGGAGCACGAGGAGCACTTGAGGACCGTGCTACAGCTTCTGTGAGAGAAAAAGCTATATGCTAAGTTCAAAAAGTTCGAGTTTTGGCTCCGGGAGGTTGCCTTTCTGGGTCATGTGGTTTCAGCTGCTGGAGTGGCGGTGGATCCGGCCAAGGTGGATGCTATTAGAGATTGGCCGAGGCCGACGACTATCACCGAGGTGCGGAGCTTTCTTGGATTGGCGGGCTACTATCGGCGCTTTGTGGAAGGCTTTGCGAAGCTTTCCTCTCCCCTCACTCGTCTGACCAAAAAAGGGGTTAAGTTTGTTTGGAGCGAGACTTGCCAGAGCTGTTTTGAGGAGCTGAAGCAGAGGTTAATGACCGCTCCAATCCTTGCCCTCCCAGTTATGGGGGAAGGATTTGTGATCTACAGTGATGCCTCACATAGTGGTCTGGGGTGTGTGTTGATGCAGCATGGTAGGGTAATTGCCTATGCTTCGCGGCAATTAAAGGACTATGAGAAAAACTACCCTACTCATGATCTGGAGTTGGCAGCGGTGGTGTTTGCTCTGAAGCTGTGGCGGCATTATTTGCATGGAGAGCATTGCGAGATATATACTGATCACAAGAGCTTGAAATATCTGTTCACCCAAAAGGAGCTGAATTTGAGGCAACGCCGGTGGTTGGAGTTGTTAAAGGATTACGATCTGAGTATCCTTTACCATCCCGGCAAGGCCAATGTCGTGGCAGATGCTTTGAGTAGGAGGACGAGTCTGAGCTTATTGATCTCGCAGCAGGCGCCGTTGGTCGAGCAGATGAGGCGGTTACAGTTGGAGGTAGTATCCCCTGGGGTCTCTGCTAGACTCATGTCTATGGTCTTGCAGCCCACTCTGTTGGAGAGGATCAGGGACACTCAGAGTGAGGACCCCCACTTGATGAGGATCAGGACGCAGCTTCAGGAGGATCAGACAGGGGATTTTTCTGCGGATAGCTCGGGAGTACTGCGGTACAGGAACCGAGTGTGTGTGCCTATGGATCAGGAGATTAGAGATCAGATTTTGAGGGAGGCCCATTTTACACCTTATACCATCCATCCTGGAGGTACTAAGATGTATAAGGACCTCAAGGCACAGTTTTGGTGGCCCGGGATGAAGCGGGACATTGGGAGATTCTTAGCTCATTGTCTAACTTGCCAGCAAGTGAAAGCAGAGCATCGCGTTCCTGCTGGTAAGTTGCAGAGTCTTCCAATTCCCGAGTGGAAATGGGACCACGTCACTATGGATTTCGTCGCTGGATTGCTGAGGGCGCAGAGCGGGGCTGATGCGATCTGGGTTATTGTTGACAGACTCACCAAATCGGCGCACTTCTTACCGGTTCAGATGACCTGGTCACTGGAGCGTTTGGCACAGTTATATCTGGATGAGATAGTGAGGCTTCACGGCATACCTGCTTCGATTGTGTCAGATCGAGACCCGCGATTCGTATCACGCTTTTGGGGGAGTTTGCATTCTGCATTGGGGACTCAGCTCAGGTTTAGCACTGCTTTCCACCCACAGACCGATGGACAGTCAGAACGCACCATACAGACCCTCGAGGATATCTTGAGAGCGTGCGTTATGGATTTTGGAGGAGGGTGGTACCGGCACTTGTCGTTGGTTGAGTTCGCGTACAACAACAGCTATCAGGCGAGCATCCAGATGGCTCCGTTTGAGGCGTTGTATGGACGCAAGTGTCGGTCTCCCTTATTTTGGAGTGACGTGGGTGAGAGAAGGACTTTGGGACCGGATTTGCTTTTGGAGCCTGAGGAAAAGGTCAGAGTCATTCGCCGACACCTTGTGACAGCCCAGAGTCGTCAGAGGAGCTACGCCGACACTCGACGGCGAGACCTGGAGTTTCAGGTTGGTGATCATGTCTTCTTGAAGGTCTCGCCCTCGAAAGGGGTCCGGAGATTTGGAGTACGGGGAAAGCTCAGTCCCCGCTTTATTGGACCCTTCGAGGTACTTGACAGAGTTGGTCCTGTGGCATACAAAGTTGCTTTACCCCCACGCCTGGCCGGAGTTCATGTTGTCTTTCACGTCTCAACTCTGAGGAGATACGTTTTTGACCCGTCGCACGTGATTGACTTCTCTTCGTTGGAGATCGGCGAGGACTTGGTCTACGAGGAGCGCCCGTTGCGGATTCTTGCTCGTGAGGTAAGGGAATTGCGCAACCGGGCCATTCCATATGTGAAGATCTTGTAGAGCAATCACGAGGAGCGAGAGGCTACTTGGGAGCTGGAGACGGAGATGAGAGATGCCTACCCTTTTCTGTTCAAGACTTCTGGTTGAGGTACGCCTGTCCTGCATTATTTTTGTTTCGAGGACGAAACTTTCTTTTAGTGGGGGAGGATGTGGTGACCCGGATCTTTGCAGGGCTTCTTCAG
Organism: Tillandsia leiboldiana; assembly: GCA_029204045.2. Lineage (NCBI taxonomy): Eukaryota > Viridiplantae > Streptophyta > Magnoliopsida > Poales > Bromeliaceae > Tillandsia > Tillandsia leiboldiana. The sequence continues at coordinate 30,452,101 of CM055066.1, read as the reverse complement.
TGTCACCAGCAGCTTCTGGAGGCCTATGGGGCATCCCGGCGGTGTTCGTGCGCCAATTTGGACACAAGTAATGAACTCGGGGCTTCAAATGGAGCATGTGGGTAACCGGGAGACCCCGTCGGATGTTTAGTGGTGTTTCCGCGCAATTTGGATATCAAATTTGGATTCAGCGCGAAAAAACGCTTGAGAATGGTTTTTTGTTTGCTTAATTCTGAGTCCGGATGCCCAAAAGCGGGCTCCCGGAAGTTTTGGCAGTTTTTGGTGTTTGCGGGAGCCTCCGGCAAATTTTGGAGGTGGATTTTGGCGAAATGGACGTCGTTTTTGGAATCAGCGCGCGAAAACGGTCAAGATGGGTTTTTTACTTGATGTTTTTGGGCTGCGGTTACTGTTCACGCCGGAACAGTGTTTCCGGCGATCGCCGGCGGCGGCGGGCAGCGCCGGCGGGCGGCGGCACAGGGCGCGGGCAGGGCGCGGGCAGGCGCCCAGCAGCGCGGGCAGGCGCGCGGTCCACCGCGGAGGTCGTGCGCCGGGGGCGGGCCACGTGGCCGCTTTCCGGTTGGCCGGCGCTGCAGACGCGGTCCACGGAATTTGGTCCGGGTGCACGGTGGACCGGGTGGACACGTGGCGTGAGGTGATTGGTCGGGTGTTGTGCTCCCGGTCCACGCGATTGGTGGAGTCGGTGACCGGGGCAGGTGGCCGTACGGCAGGGCAGGTGGCCGTACGGCCCGGGTCAGCCGCGACGTGCGCGGTGCACGGGTTGCCGGGGCCACGTGGCGCGACGCCATTGGCTTGGCGCAGGTGCGCCGGGTGCAGCGGGGCCCGGGGAAGCACAGTGCTGGGCTACGTGGCGGGCCCGAGTGGTTTCGGGCTTGCACAGTAATGGCCGGGCCCATTACTGTAGCAGCCCGAAACCCCCCCAGCGCCCGGAAGTGGGGACACATAGGGTATTTCTTCAATTGTTTTCTTCAGCCTATTAAAGGCAACCCGAGCCCCCTTTCTTTGCCTTTTTCTCTCAACCCTCTCACTCTCATGCCCGAGCCCCCTCAAGCAAAGTTGTTCAACTCTTCACCCTCGATCTTCCTGCCAAGTTTCAAGATTTTTGGAGGCTCGAATCCCGAGGTTCCCCATTTTACGGCGCGGCGCGACGTTGCATTCCTGGGTTCTTCTTCGGCGCAGCGACAGTGTTTTAGCTCCCCTGGGCTACCCCGAGATCATTTTGCTGTGATTCTTGCGCCGGCAGACTCCTAAGAGGTAGGACTTCATCTTTTGTTTTGGTCGCGCTTTCCTCGTTTCGAGGTTTTGGCACTGATCCCGAGGAAAACAGTGACCCCATTTTCTGTGTGGACTTCCTTGACAGCAGCGGGGTATTTGGCCATATCTTCGCGCACGAGCATCAGACGGAAACGAGCTTGTACAACTTTTTCATCTACGGATCGCGAGGAACACGCTCGTATTTTTCTTGGATTTCCTGAGGTTTATTTCGGGGTGAAAATTACTGTTTTCTCAGTGAGCAGTGCACAGTTTTTAGCACAGATTTTGTATGGTGTACCCCCTTGCCGAATTTTTTATCTTGACTTACCGAACTCGGATTTGGGCGTGCAAGGTACCGTTGCGAAGCTATCGACGCGAGGATATCTGGGGTATTTTTCTTGGAATTTCCTGGGCACTTTCTGCGGTGATAATTTAACAGTTTAGAATCCGAGGTTGTATGGGTTAAAGAGCAATAATTGGGAACAAGTGTAATTAGTGAGTATGTATTGTACAGGAATATTTCGGGGGTGCTAAAATTGTAGGGAACAAGGATGTGGATTTTGGTATTTTCTTGCTGTACGGATCCGGACAGTTAGCACTTCAGGTTGGGTGGTTGTTGTACCTCTCCTTTGGG
>CM055066.1:30425783-30450116 GCA_029204045.2 Tillandsia leiboldiana | reverse complement strand
ACGGTTGTGGAGGGTCTACGCGGCACTGGGACTCGAGGATATCCCTATTGTCCGAGAGTTCCCAGATGTGTTCTCCCCTAGAGCTGACGACGATGCCGCCGGAGAGGGAGATTGAGTTCTGATTGATGTGGTCCCTGGGACTGCACCCATCTCAAAGGCACCCTATAGGATGGCGCCAGCCCGAGTTAAGGGAGTTGAAAGCCAGCTTCAGGATCTTTTGGATAGGGGCTTCGTCGACCCAGGTGTTCTTGTGGGGAGCGCCTGTGTTGTTGTTAGAAGAAGGATGGGTCACTCCGATTGTGCGTGGATTATAGGGAAATTGAACAAAGTGACCATCGAAAACAAGTATCCCCTCCCCGGATAGATGATTTGTTTGATCAGTTACAGGGAGCATCTGTGTTCTCGAAGATTGATCTGCAGTCCGGTTACCCACCAGCTGAGGGTGAGGGCCGAGGACATCTCCAAAACGGCTTTCAGATCGCGGTACGGGCATTATGGGTTTACTGTGAGCCTTTTGGGTTGACTAATGCCCCTGCCGCATTCATGGACTTGATGAACAGGATTTTTCAGCCGTTTTTGGATCGGTTTGTGGTGGTGTTCGCGATGATATTCGATCTACTCCCGGAGTGATCTGGAGCACGAGGAGCACTTGAGGACCGTGCTACAGCTTCTGCGAGAGAAAAAGTGTATGCTAAGTTCAAAAAGTGCGAGTTTTGGCTCCGGGAGGTTGCCTTTCTGGGTCATGTGGTTTCAGCTGCTGGAGTGGCGGTGGATCCGGCCAAGGTGGATGCTATTAGAGATTGGCCGAGGCCGACGACTATCACCGAGGTGCGGAGCTTTCTGGATTGGCGGGCTACTATCGGCGCTTTGTGGAAGGCTTTGCGAAGCTTTCCTCTCCCCTCACTCGTCTGACCAAAAAGGGGTTAAGTTTGTTTGGAGCGAGACTTGCCAGAGCTGTTTTGAGGAGCTGAAGCAGAGGTTGATGACCGCTCCAATCCTTGCCTCCCAGTATGGGGGAAGGATTTGTGATCTACAGTGATGCCTCACATAGTGGTCTGGGGTGTGTGTTGATGCAGCATGGTAGGGTAATTGCCTATGCTTCGCGGCAATTGAAGGACTATGAGAAAAATTACCCTACTCATGATCTGGAGTTGGCAGCGGTGGTGTTTGCTCTGAAGCTGTGGCGGCATTATTTGCATGGAGAGCATTGCGAGATATATACTGATCACAAGAGCTTGAAATATCTGTTCACCCAAAAGGAGCTGAATTTGAGGGCAACGCCGGGTGGTTGGAGTTTGTTAAAGGATTACGATCTGAGTATCCTTTACCATCCCGGCAAGGCCAATGTCCGTGGCAGATGCTTTGAGTACGGAGGACGAGTCTGAGCTTATTGATCTCGCAGCAGGCGCCGTTGGTCGAGCAGATGAGGCGGTTACAGTTGGAGGTAGTATCCCCTGGGGTCTCTGCTAGACTCATGTCTATGGTCTTGCAGCCCACTCTGTTGGAGAGGATCAGGGACACTCAGAGTGAGGACCCCACTTGATGAGGATCAGGACGCAGCTTCAGGAGGATCAGACAGGGGATTTTTCTGCGGATAGCTCGGGAGTACTGCGGTACAGGAACCGAGTGTGTGTGCCTAGGATCAGGAGATTAGAGATCAGATTTTGAGGGAGGCCCATTTTACACCTTATACCATCCATCCTGGAGGTACTAAGATGTATAAGGACCTCAAGGCACAGTTTTGGTGGCCCGGGATGAAGCGGGACATTGGGAGATTCTTAGCTCATTGTCTAACTTGCCAGCAAGTGAAAGCAGAGCATCGCGTTCCTGCTGGTAAGTTGCAGAGTCTTCCAATTCCCGAGTGGAAATGGGACCACGTCCACTATGGATTTCGTCGCTGGATTGCTGAGGGCGCAGAGCGGGGCTGATGCGGATCTGGTTATTGTTGACAGACTCACCAAATCGGGCACTTCTTACCGGTTCAGATGACCTGGTCACTGGAGCGTTTGGCACAGTTATATCTGGATGAGATAGTGAGGCTTCACGGCATACCTGCTTCGATTGTGTCAGATCGAGACCCGCGATTCGTATCACGCTTTGGGGGAGTTTGCATTCTGCATTGGGGACTCAGCTCAGGTTAGACACTGCTTTCCACCCACAGACCGATGGACAGTCAGAACGCACCATACAGACCCTCGAGGATATCTTGAGAGCGTGCGTTATGGATTTTGGAGGAGGGTGGTACCGGCACTTGTCGTTGGTTGAGTTCGCGTACAACAACAGCTATCAGCGAGCATCCAGATGGCTCCGTTTGAGGCGTTGTATGGACGCAAGTGTCGGTCTCCCTTATTTGGAGTGACGTGGGTGAGAGAAGGACTTTGGGACCGGATTTGCTTTTGGAGCCTGAGGAAAAGGTCAGAGTCATTCGCCGACACCTTGTGACAGCCCAGAGTCGTCAGAGGAGCTACGCCGACACTCGACGGCGAGACCTGGAGTTTCAGGTTGGTGATCATGTCTTCTTGAAGGTCTCGCCCTCGAAAGGGGTCCGGAGATTTGGAGTACGGGGAAAGCTCAGTCCCCGCTTTATTGGACCCTTCGAGGTACTTGACAGAGTTGGTCCTGTGGCATACAAAGTTGCTTTACCCCCACGCTGGCCGGAGTTCATGTTGTCTTTCACGTCTCAACTCTGAGGAGATACGTTTTTGACCCGTCGCACGTGATTGACTTCTCTTCGTTGGAGATCGGCGAGGACTTGGTCTACGAGGAGCGCCCGTTGCGGATTCTTGCTCGTGAGGTAAGGGAATTGCGGCAACCGGGCCATTCCATATGTGAAGATCTTGTAGAGCAATCACGAGGAGCGGAGAGGCTACTTGGGAGCTGGAGACGGAGATGAGAGATGCCTACCCTTTTCTGTTCAAGACTTCTGGTTGAGGTACGCCTGTCCTGCATTATTTTTGTTTCGAGGACGAAACTTTCTTTTAGTGGGGGAGGATGTGGTGACCCGGATCTTTGCAGGGCTTCTTCAGTGTCACCAGCAGCTTCTGGAGGCCTATGGGGCATCCCGGCGGTGTTCGTGCGCCAATTTGGACACAAGTAATGAACTCGGGGCTTCAAATGGAGCATGTGGGTAACCGGGAGACCCCGTCGGATGTTTAGTGGTGTTTCCGCGCAATTTGGATATCAAATTTGGATTCAGCGCGAAAAAACGCTTGAGAATGGTTTTTTGTTTGCTTAATTCTGAGTCCGGATGCCCAAAAGCGGGCTCCCGGAAGTTTTGGCAGTTTTTGGTGTTTGCGGGAGCCTCCGGCAAATTTTGGAGGTGGATTTTGGCGAAATGGACGTCGTTTTTGGAATCAGCGCGCGAAAACGGTCAAGATGGGTTTTTTACTTGATGTTTTTGGGCTGCGGTTACTGTTCACGCCGGAACAGTGTTTCCGGCGATCGCCGGCGGCGGCGGGCAGCGCCGGCGGGCGGCGGCACAGGGCGCGGGCAGGGCGCGGGCAGGCGCCCAGCAGCGCGGGCAGGCGCGCGGTCCACCGCGGAGGTCGTGCGCCGGGGGCGGGCCACGTGGCGCTTTCCGGTTGGCCGGCGCTGCAGACGCGGTCCACGGAATTTGGTCCGGGTGCACGGTGGACCGGGTGGACACGTGGCGTGAGGTGATTGGTCGGGTGTTGTGCTCCCGGTCCACGCGATTGGTGGAGTCGGTGACCGGGGCAGGTGGCCGTACGGCAGGGCAGGTGGCCGTACGGCCCGGGTCAGCCGCGACGTGCGCGGTGCACGGGTTGCCGGGGCCACGTGGCGCGACGCCATTGGCTGGCGCAGGTGCGCCGGGTGCAGCGGGGCCCGGGGAAGCACAGTGCTGGGCTACGTGGCGGGCCCGAGTGGTTTCGGGCTTGCACAGTAATGGGCCGGGCCCATTACTGTAGCAGCCCGAAACCCCCCCAGCGCCCGGAAGTGGGGACACATAGGGTATTTCTTCAATTGTTTTCTTCAGCCTATTTAAAGGCAACCCGAGCCCCCTTTCTTTGCCTTTTTCTCTCAACCCTCTCACTCTCTGCCCGAGCCCCCTCAAGCAAAGTTGTTCAACTCTTCACCCTCGATCTTCCTGCCAAGTTTCAAGATTTTTGGAGGCTCGAATCCCGAGGTTCCCCATTTTACGGCGCGGCGCGACGTTGCATTCCTGGGTTCTTCTTCGGCGCAGCGACAGTGTTTTAGCTCCCCTGGGCTACCCCGAGATCATTTTGCTGTGATTCTTGCGCCGGCAGACTCCTAAGAGGTAGGACTTCATCTTTTGTTTTGGTCGCGCTTTCTCGTTTCGAGGTTTTGGCACTGATCCCGAGGAAAACAGTGACCCCATTTTCTGTGTGGACTTCCTTGACAGCAGCGGGGTATTTTGGCCATATCTTCGCGCACGAGCATCAGACGGAAACGAGCTTGTACAACTTTTTCATCTACGGATCGCGAGGAACACGCTCGTATTTTTCTTGGATTTTCCTGAGGTTTATTTCGGGGTGAAAATTACTGTTTTCTCAGTGAGCAGTGCACAGTTTTTAGCACAGATTTTTGTATGAGTGTACCCCCTTGCCGAATTTTTTATCTTGACTTACCGAACTCGGATTTGGGCGTGCAAGGTACCGTTGCGAAGCTATCGACGCGAGGATATCTGGGGTATTTTTCTTGGAATTTCCTGGGCACTTTCTGCAGGTGATAATTTAACAGTTTTGAATCCGAGGTTGTATGTGGTTATAAGAGCAATAATTGGGAACCTAAGTGTAATTAGTGAGCTATGTATTGTACCAGGAATATTTCGGGGGTGCTAAAATTGTGGGAACAAGGATTTGGAGTTTTGGTATTTTCTTGCTGTACGGATCCGGACAGTTAGCACTTCAGGTGGGTGGTTGTTGTACTCCTCTCCTTTGGTACGCCCACTAGGAACATCAGAGTGTCCCCTCATTTTGAGGCCCAAAGTATTATTAGTAACCTTGCATGCTCTAGGGAATTAATTATTGGTTGATTGATCTCTGATAATTGTTATTTGATCCATGTGGAAATTGTTGGACTGCATGTTTAGGGTTAAAATAATAGTTGAGGATTATAAAATTGATAAATATTCTTATGAGACTGTCACTTTAGCTTATGTCACTCTGAACTGATTACTCTTGGAAAATGGACAACATATTGAGACAATGCATGATTAAACGGGTCACTTAAATATTGACATCTTTTATTGCTACACTATCTTTTGGGACTTGACTTAGGAGAAACCATGCATTTATTCTTTTCTTCTCCTAGTATTGATAGACTTGCGGCATAGTCGCTCAGGTTCGAGCGTGTGTTGGACAGTGTAGCCAGGTATTGGGGATTTGGAACAGGTTGGGCTTTTGACAGGGTGTTGCGGCGACCACGGATCTTGGGTGGTTGACCGGGTTGTTACTGTTGCATCAGATTGGGGGTTTTGGGGATCGGGCTTTCTTTAGTGGATGGAGTTTTCCACTTTGATCATAGTCATGATCCAGTCCTGCTATTATGAGACAGTGGTTACAGAGATGCTTGTTACAGTGATTTCCTTACTCGTGTGGGTCGCTCCCCTCGAGTGCCACTCCGGAGTGTGCGACCGGACGGATCGAGGCCGGTCTGTTATTACTTTAGAGCTTGATCGGACGGGCCGATGCCGATCTGTTACTTACGTTTGGGACATGACCGTATCAGGCAGTAGTCGGTCAGTATCCCGACATATGAGATTAGCAGGCAGTGCCAGTGTCCACTGGCGTTAGATTGGGTCGTTTTGACAGTCTTCTTGATACCGATGCATACTTTTCCATACTTATTGGTTTATCATTTAGAGGCATATTAGGGGTAGCACTTCATCAGTTGTCATTCATAGCTTCACCCCCCTTTCTCTTCTTCCCCTTTTGCCTCTGATTACCTGGTGGGCATATTTGAGCTGAGGCTTTACCCACTAGGGGAGGCTACTGTTTATAGTAGTACTTACCCCCCATTGTCTTTTCTTGTTTCTTTCTTCCCCTTTGTTTTGCAGAGTCCTCTGCGGGAGTTGCTGGGCCGTCAGCAACTGATCGAGGTAAGCGGATTGCAGACTAGATAGAGAGCCACCCGAGGGTTGTAGCACGTAGCTGGAGCTTTTGGGTACCTGGTCTTCTCAGACAGCTTTTGTTTATTTCTTTTTGGGTCTGGCTTTTGCCAGCTGTTTGTATTTAGTGGTGAGCTGGGAGAGACATCTGTATTTTATTTCACTGTTGTACTCTTTTACTTCCAGCTTCTGTCTGAGATACAGTAGTTTTAGTTTAGCTCTGATTATTATGCTCTTTTATTATTATTTCTTATCTGAGCAGGTTACCGACGCTTCGTGTATGTGGGAAATACCTCATGCACGGCGGATCTGTAGACGGGCCCGGGTTCTGGTTTACACCCGGGGCGTGACATGCCCTGGCCGAGTTACCAGGTGGGCACATGCCCTGGCCGAGTTACCAGGCGGTTGCTTTAGTGAGATTGAGATGGTCTGACAGGACGCCGAGATTTGGTGGCGTTGAGTTCGTCCTGTTGGACTACCAGGAGCGCAGTTGTTGACTTTGAACCAGTTTCGTGCTTTGCTGCTCAGGGCCTTCTTTCCTGACAGTGTAAGCAGAAACTAGATGGGGATCTTAGACTCCTGCAGTAGGGGAGTCGACCTCTTCTGGAGTATGTTCGCGAGTTTTGCGATTGTTGAGCGGTGTACCCTATGTCTCCTGGATGAGACCCAGGATGTTGAGCTAGTTGAGAAAGGACTGCAGTGGAATATCTATCACTTGGTGTATTCTCGGTGGGTGCCAACGTTAGATGCAGCGATTGAGCATACTTAGCGGGTTGACCGAGGATCAGTGATCATGTCAGAGAGGGACGGAGCGCCAGGGACCAACTCCGGGGAGAGGCATCCAGTGCCGCCTGTGTTTGGACAGTCGAATAGATCGAGACCCCCGGGGCCGCCACGATCCAAGTTTGAGGGTCGTGAGTCTCAGAGGAGTCAGAGACCAGGAGGTTCTCCACAGCCGTTGTATCAGCAGCATCGGGATGACTGTGTCATTTGTGATGGGCTGCATTCTGCGCCGCAGTGTGACCACGGGCAGGGCACAGATCATGGTCTTCTCCTAAAGCGGGGTCATCAGTCGCGTTGGCAGCTTCGGCTCCTCCTCCTCCGCTCTTCCATACAGGCGGAGCTTCGACAGGTTATGGCCAGATAGTTAGGGCCACTTCTTCGCGGCAGTCCGACGGATGACCACCCCGAGCGAGAGCATCTATGTCGCACAGGATGAGGATTCGGGGGCAGCTAGCCACGTGGTGGCAGGTATTAATCTTATCTCCCCTTCACGCACTTGAGCGTTATTTGTTACCGGAGCATCGTATTCTTTTCTTCTGTAGGGCATTTGCATTGATGTATGGGCTAGAGATAGGACCCTTAGCTTGTGCTCGTGAGGTTCAGATACCTGATCACGTGTTGCACATAGATGGGTGTTATTGGTCCTGCCCAGTGCAGTTGGGGTCTTGGTTTTTGGCCTGTTGATCTTTTGGCCCTTCCTCAGCTCCAGGATTTCGAAGTAGTGTTGGGTATATTACTGTGAGGATCCAAGGCCTTGATGCTTGAGTGATACCACACCGTTGATACACGGTGGTGATGCCACACCGTTGATACACGGTGATGATGCCACACCGTTGATACACGGTGGTGATGCCACACCGTTGATACACGGTGGTGATGCCACACCGTTGATACACGGTGATGATGCCACACCGTTGATACACGGTGGTGATGCCACACCGTTGATACACGGTGGTGATGCCACGCCGTTGGTGCACGGCAGTGATGCCACGCCGTTGATACACGGCAGTGATGCCACACCGTTGATACACGGTGATGATGCCACACCGTTGATACACGGTAGTGATGCCACACCGTTGATACACGGTGGTGATGCCACGCCGTTGGTGCACGGCAGTGATGCCACGCCGTTGGTGCACGACAGTGATGCCACGTTGTAGGTACACAACGGTGAGAGTTTTGTGGATGTTTTGGACTTTGACCACGAGTTTGGGCATCAGCTTTATGATCGCCTTGTGAGCCAGTTTCCAGTCCCGTTCACCGACGGTTTGGTTCCCGTCAGGGTGTTCTTTATTAGTTGAGGGATCGACTTCGACCCGTGGGTTCGTTGGGGTTATGATAGCATATTGAGCGACCAACTGTGGCACGAGATTGTGTCTCTTGTGGATCCCTTTTGAGGGTAGCCTGCAGTTGTGTTGTCCACTCGAGGGGTTTCGGATCGGGAGGTAACCGAGTGAAGACCCCAGCTTATTGGATTCCCTTCCTTATTGGATTAATATGCGGGTATGCTCGGGTCGTCTTGTTGAGGTTGGCACCATGTTGTGGTTTGGTGCGTGTTACACTTGTGGTTATTTCAGTTTCCCCCAGCCTTTTAGTGGAGCCCTTTAGTTTTTCACGTCTCAGCTCAGTAGTGATGTGATTTTTCCTCGCCGTGATTGACTTGCCTCTTGAGATCTGTGATTGTTGGAGTACGAGGGATGCCCGTAGCACTTTCTGGCTCGAGAGATGAGAGAATTGCACATCGGGTCATACCGTACTTGTTGTTGTTGTTGCGAAGTAATCACGAGGAGCGAGTGGGGTTTAGGGAGCTGGAGGTGTATTGTTAGATACCTAGCCGTGGTATTCTTGACTCCTGGTGGGCTTGATCTAGTTTCGAGGACGAAACTTTCTTTTAGTGGGGGAGGGTGTGAGGTCCCGGAATCTCCCGCGTAGGGTTTGCCGGTTGTTTGGCAGCTTTTAGGGGCCGTGGGGAGTGTTTGTACGCTTGTCGGGCCCGAGAAATGGATTTGTGGTGCAATTTGGGATTTAGCTTGCATCACTGGAGGCCTGCGTGGTGCGTCGTGATGGCTGCGCGCAATTTGGACACAAGTGGTGGACTTCGGGCTTAAAAGGAGACCCCGTGGGAAATTGGAGGACCCGTCGGGTGTTTAGAAGTGGTTCCGCGCGGTTCAGATGTCAAAATTGGACTCCGGGCGAAGTTTGGATAAAAGTTTACCTCTCCGGTCGCCTTCGGGAATTTTTAGAGTTGGAATTTGGCAAATCGGACATTAAAAATGGACCCGGCGCGAAAATCGGATCGAGTGGGCATTCGGCGAATTTTCGGACGAGAATTTGGGAAAACGGACATCATTTTTGGATTCAGTGCGCGAAATCGCTAAGAATGGACTATTTATTTGTTGGATTTGGAGCCCGGATGAAGTGTGCGTTTTTCGAGGCAAGTGGCATGAAAATCGAGGTTGTCGGCGCGGATCCCGAGGGTGTACGGCTGCGGCGTGGGCGCGGCAGGCGCTGGGAAGCGCGCCTTCGGCGCGCTTCACGCGGGGGCCGCCACGTGGCGGGCCCCCGTTGGCGCCCGCGCGGGCGCGGGGGCGCGCACCCGTGTGGCGGTGCGGTGTCCCGCGCTTGCGCGCGGTGCGGTGCAACGCGCCCGTGTGGCGGGCGCGTTGCCGCGCGCCACGTGGCGCGCTGGGCGCGTGCGTGGACCCGGCGCACGCGCCCAGCGTTGTGGACCGGCCGGTTGGAGCCCCCCTATTGGATGGCGCGGTGGACCGGCTCCGTGGACTGGCATCATGGACCATTTTTCTCTCTCTCCCTCTTTTCTTCTTCTTCTTCCTCCCCGCACCGCCATTTTCTCCCTTCCTTTTCTTTCTTCTGCACCCGAGAGCGAGAGGGAGTGAGGGAGGAGGTTGCGTGAGGTGCGGCGGTGCGTCGTGGACCTCGTTTTGCGTGCGAGGTCGCCCGGCGGAGCGTTTCGGCGACGGCGGCGCAATCGGGTAGGTCCCGTGTGTTGGTTTTACTGTATTTTGTACAGTTTTTGGGGCTTTCTTTTGGACTGTAATTAACCCTCTTGCTCTTTTCTGTGTTGGGCACCGTGCACCGTTTTACGTGCGGACTCCGTTTTGCGTGCGGATTCTGGCACCGTGCACCGTTTTGCGTGCGGACTCCGGCACCGTGGACCGTTTTGCGTGCGGACTCCGTTTTGCGTGTGAATTTTGGCACCGTGCACCGTTTTGCGTGCGGACTCCGGCACCGTGCACCGTTTTGCGTGCGGACTCCGGCACCGTGCACCGTTTTGCGTGCGGACTCCTTTTGCGTGCGGATCCTGGCACCGTGCACCATTTTGCGTGTGGACTCCGGCACCGTGCACCGTTTTGCGTGCGGACTCCGTTTGGCGTGCGGATTTCGGCACAGTGCGTCGTTTTGCGTGCGGACTCCGTTTGCCGTGCGAATTCTGGCACCGTGCTCCGTTTTGCGTGCGGACTCCGGCAGCAGACATCGTTTTGCGTATGAATCGCGTGGAGGCCAATTGCAAGTGTCTACGAGCAATTGGTGGCTTATTGAGGTGGGTGGCCTTATCTCCATGTTTTATGGACTGTACAGTATTTCTACTGATGTAGGACTATGCATGATAGTTTATTTCATTGTGTAGCATGCTAGATTGTAGGAATTGTTATTCCTTTTATTATCTGTTAAAGTAGTTATCTTGGAACTTGACCTAGCACCCCCGTCATATGTTGCATGTGTAACCAGACTAGTAGAAAACCCTCACTTGGGCTAGGGTTATTTTATTGTTTAGACACCCACACTGTTTTCTATTCCTGGACATAGTGTTTTTCTCGCCCGGGTAGTGGGCCGAGAGGTCGGGACTTTCTTGTAGTGTGGGATGCTTTTGCACTCGTGCTTGGGAGCAGAGTGGAGTCTGGTAGTTGTAGTGGGTTGCTTATCTGTGCCGGGAGCCGTTTGGATAAACGGTAGTCCCGGGAGGTCTTGTATCCCTATTGCGCTGTCGTGGGAGGGAGCCGTTGAGTAGACGGTAGTCCCGGGCCGTCGAGTATCTTCCGGTCCGTATTGTTGGGAACCGTTGGGGTTGACGGTGGTCCCAGGTCGTTGAGTGTTGTCCGACCGGTATTGTTAGCCTGAGTTGTGGGTCGTTCCTGGCTGTGGAGTACCTCCAGCCAGTGTGCTTGTGCTGCGAGCTGTTGGAGAGGCTAGTGTCTCGTGTTTCGTGTTAGCCGATCAGCTGAGTCGTCGAGAGTGCTCCGACTGTTATGCGAGATATTTGGGGATCTTGAGTCCTACCGTTCTGAGAGTGAGCGTGGTTTTGTCTATAGCCTGCTTTTGCCAACGTTTGATACTCTATGCCGCGCCGTCTTCCTCAGTTGGAGTCGCGCCCCTGAGATGCCGCTGTGGATACGATGGTTGGCCTGTTGAGGCAGTTTTCCGCAGTGGAGGCAACGATGGGCCTGTTGAGGCAGTTTTGCGCGAGGGATGAGTTAGTCGGACAGGACGCCCCACGTAAATCCCGTCCTCATGTGGATGTGTGGTAGTGGGCAGGTGCGTTCCTAGTCGACAGGCGCAGGCTTGACTGGACCTTTGAGGCAGTCAGTTCGTTTGGGTCGATTGAGCACCTTGGGTGCGAGTGGTCTCATTTACTTTCATCTGTTCCACTCTTGAGTGTCTAGATAGAGGCATGGTAGCTGTAGAGTAGTTCCAGCTTTTCTTGTTCAGTTTTCTTTGCCTGTTATCTCTTACCTCTGGTAGACTTGGTGGGCAGACCGTTGGACTTGTTGACGGCACCCACTGAGAACTACTGTGGGAAGTAGTTCTCACACCCGTCGTGGTGTCTTTTCCCCAGGGACTTATTCTTCTGTTCCTGTATTCCTGTTGCTGATCCTTCTGGCCGAGGCGAGGGAGTCGCGAGCTAGTTCCCTACCCGTCGTTGGAGTGTAGCGGTACCCCTCTTCAGCGGAGAGCTTCAGTATACTAGTTTACTACTTTTACCTCTGTTGAGAGAACTTTGTTGTGAGGTATAGAGTAGTATTTTATTTTTACAGTTTGAGAGACTGTTGTAGTGAGGATATTCTTGTATCGATAGTTTGTACACTGATGTATTTATTGGAGATACCTCCCCTTTTGAGTTTTGTATCAGAGGACTTTGTATACGATCGTATTTGGGAGATGGATATGGTACTATTTTCAGTTGTACAGGGTTTGGTTTTCAGTTTTTAGTGGTTTCCTTTTAGCTCTGATATCTGTGTACTGTAGTTGATTCTTTTTGCAGGTTAGACGCTTCGTCTGTACGGCAGTTTCCGTACAGATGGCGGATCTGTTAGCGAGCCCGGGTCGCAGTTTCGACCCCGGGGCGTGACAGCCGCGCCCTGCCAGGCCGCCACCGCCAGGCACAGCCTGCACCCGTGCGTAGGAATGCACGCTGCTAGGGGCCACGCCCTGCTAGGCCACCGCGCCGCGCTGTTTGCGCATGCGCTGCGCCCTGCCAGGCCGCCACCGCTCGACCTAGCTTGCGCCCGTGTGCTGCCCTACCTGCGGTCGTCGGCGCTGCCGACGAGGACTTTTGGACTGTCTGCTTGACGGTGCTGTCCGCTTGACAGTGCAGTCCGTTTGACGCAGTTGCGTTCGTCTGTTTTTCTGGTACGTGTTTTGTTCAGGTGACTGGATGTCACGGTACGTAGTCCGATGTGCGGTCTGTCCGCTTCGAACAGCGGTCGGGACCACTATTTTTCCGGACAAGTATAGGTTTATTGATTTGTTCTTTTGGGACTTTAATTAGGTTCGGGTGATGTGTGAAGGCATTGGAGGGGCGCAGGCGTCTTTGGTCGTCGCCGTTTGAGGTGGGTACCCTAATCCGAGGAAGGGGATGCCGTCGGTTGGCTTCCTTCCGATCCCTGCCTTCTTCTTTTGTTTATCACTTTTGATGACGGTATGGTAGATATGATTCGTATGTTACACCAAAGGATAAGGATTTGTTGACTAACCCCGTGTTGCTTATTGATACTTATGCTACATTGGAGCGACTGAGCGTCGCGGGAGGTTTATGGCACTTATTCGTTGATCGTAACATTCATGGCGCTTGCACGCACACCAGCGGTTTGGCCACCGTGTCATTGTACTTTTTCGGAGAGGTGGTGTGTTAGACCCGTGAACCCCACGCGGCAATGTGCGTGGGGGCCCCTTGCGGCTATTTGCGGTGCTGCATTCGTGTAGTGGGGGGTTACTTTGCACCAGGTTTTGAGTGTTAAGGATTTTGTTTTCGCGTATTTCGTGAAGTGTTCTAAGTCTTGAAGATTGAAGTTGAAGAATTGTGGATCACATACATCAATCTCAAGAAGAATGAATTCAAAAGGATCAGGTATGTTTAACTAAATAATTTTGGTGATCCGAATACATTTTTGTAGTTTAGAAACACTTGGAATATTTTTCAATGCATAAAAATAAAAAACAGGACAAGTTGAGTGTTCAGGATCCGGATCAGGGCATTCCAGTCTGGACCCCGAACATAAGTTGGTTCACGCAGAATTTCGATTCGGAACAGTCTCCAATGAGTCCGGACCCCGAACTTGTTTTTCTGGAAAAATTCTGTTTAATTGCGACAGTCCGGATCCGATTAAATCCAGTCCAGACTGCCATGCGGGAGAATTCCAGATAAGGTTATTTTTTATTCTTATCTCTTTCGAAAAGGTTTCTAGCCTATAAATAAACCCTATTTTTCATCTTTTAGGGTTAATCCCACAACCGAAAATAAAAATCCACATATATAGAGAAGAAAGGAAAACACGATTAAATTCATATTTCTTCGTCTATATTGATCAATTTGATTCTAGGGTTTCCAAACTCTCGATTTCTTGTAGAATCAAATTGATGAATACTTAGATGGTGATTTCTTGTCTATCTATGATCTAAGTATTCGGTGGATTATCATCACCAACAAAACAACGATTTCCGGAAGGACAATCGGCGCGTGGATTCGCAAGGCCTTGTGGATTTGCAAGGTGCTACCGCTTTCGTGGATTCGGAGCGAGGTGCGTTTGTGTGATCGATATGTACTAAAAATTGGTGAAGACCGTGGATTCGGTTGGACGTCGTGGATTCGACGTTGGACGTCGTGGATTCGGCGTTGGACGCAAATCGTGGATTCGAGGCGCGTTGTGGAGCGAGCGGAGAAGATCTACTTGGAGCGTATGAAAAATGTTGAGTCGTAGGGTTACGGTAAATCACCTTGTACGTGTTTAATCTTAGTGGATTTCACCGTGTTATCGGTCCCGTGGTTTTTTACTCCTGTGATGGAGTTTTCCACGTAAATCTTGCGTATTTTATTTATTTTTTCGCATTGGGTTAATTTTTACGCAAAGATTTGGTGAGTTTATTGTTTACACCTATTCACCCCCCCTCTAGGTGGTTTTTCCCCTATTCATATCCATTATCCCATAACCCACAAGTGGTATCAGAGCGGGAATAGGGTTGTAAACAATGGTTGAAGGTGGAAACATCAATAGACCACCGTTCTTCGATGGAACAAATTATGCCTACTGGAATGTACGCATGAGAGCGTTCTTGATTTCCATCGACGAACGAGTATGGCAATCAATTGAGTTTGGATGGATATATCCTACTGAGATTATTGTCGATGATGTTCGCACCATCAAACCTAGGTCGAAGTGGACTAAGGAAGAAATTGATGCTTCATCTTACAACGACAAAGGAATTAACGCTTTATTTAATGCCTTGTCACAAACCGAGTTCTCTCGCGTATCGACATGTTAGACCGTGAAAGAAATCTGGGATACTCTACAAGTTACACATGAGGGTACAAGTTTAGTGAAGATTCAAAAACTGCAGATGCTTACGAGTAAGTTTGACTATATTCATATGGCAGAAAATGAATCACTCACAGATTATTATACACGATTGCAAGACATCGTAAATACATGTGTTAACTTGGGAGAGAAAATTCCAGAATCTAAAGTTGTAAGAAAAATTTTGAGAACTCTTCCTGAAAGATTTCATCCTAAGGTCGCAGCCATTGAAACAGTAAAACACCCGGACGAGATCAAAGTAGAAGAATTAGTTGGTGCACTTCAAACTTATGAAATGACTTTTCCTACTAACTATTCTTCTCGAAAGCCTTCCTCTTCTTCTAAGTCTTCAGGTTTTGCATTGAAATCAACAAAAGAAGAAGACGTGGATTCATCCTCCTCGGACCCTAATGATAATTTATTTATGGAGGATTTCGAGAAAGAGCTTGCATTCTTGACAAGAAAATTTCGCCGAAGCTTTCGAAGGGGAAATTCAAGCAACCATCATCCTTCGTTAAGTCCAAGAAAGGCAAAGGATTTTCAAGCTTTAAATCAAGAAAGCAAGAGGGTTCTTCAAAGGACAAAAAGAACACCGAGGGACAAATCCAGTGCTTCAAATGCCGAGGTTTTGGTCATATCTCAACGGAGTGTCCCAACAAGAATCCGTCAAAGAAGAAGGCTATGCAAGCCGTCACATGGGATGACACCTCCTCTTCTGATGAGTCATCTTCTAGTGATGAGGATAACAACGCCACAACATTTATTGCGTCCACAACTGTGACGCCCCCAATAGTCCCACATCGGATGTGGATGGATTTATGATTGGGTTTATATGAGACTTGGACATTAGTAATAATAACTGGGCTTAAGCATTTTGGGCTGTGGTTTGGGCCCAACAAGTTATTATTGCTAGTGGGCCGGGTCGTTACATTTGGTATCAGAGCCAATAACCAGCCGGAAGTGTGTGATAAGTCTCGGCTGAGCCTGGGTCTAGATGACAGGGCTAGCGAGACGAGTCGCACATCGCCTGGTGATCTTGGGCTTGTGTGTGTTTGGGCTGACGAGGACGTCAGGCCTAAACGGGGGGAGTCTGTGACGCCCCCAATAGTCCCACATCGGATGTGGATGGATTTATGATTGGGTTTATATGAGACTTGGACATTAGTAATAATAACTGGGCTTAAGCATTTTGGGCTGTGGTTTGGGCCCAACAAGTTATTATTGCTAGTGGGCCGGGTCGTTACAACAACTTCACCCTTCGTGTATTTTTCAGCGACTTCCTCTGGTTCGTTTTCCATCTCCTCCTTGAATGAAAAAACTACATCGGAAGATGAACCAAGCGATTCCGAAGGTGAAGATTTTGCTTTTGCCTTTCATAAATTGTTAAAGGATTCAAAGAAATTGGCAAAGCATAACAAGAATTTGAGAAGAAAATTGTGGGATCTTGAAGAACAATCCAACAGAGAAATTTTTCTCTCAAAAGCTCTTAAAGAGGAAAGGGACAACTTGATCAAGACAAACACTTCCCTTCAAGAGAAGAACGAGCATTTCGAGAAGGAACATATAAAGATGGTGGATAAAGCAAATCACTTCTTGAAGCTCCACTCCGAGGCTCAACAAGAAAAATTGGAGATAACAAAGACCATAGTCCAACATAAGGAAGATTTGAAACGATTCTCTTCAGGAAGGAGAAAGTTGGATAAATTGCTTGGTCTTGGTCAAACGAATCGTTTGGGCCTTGGATACGATCGAACTGGCAAGGATCCGAGTTCGACCGGAACGGTTTTCGTGCCCCAGTCGGTTGCTCCTTCTTCGACGAAAATCATCGCATCCAACGTTGACAAGCCTACCTCATTTTGGTTAGGATCAAATGTTTCCAAGGTATGTTATCGTTGTGGTTTTGCAGAGCACATCAGATCAAATTGCAAGTATGGAGCCATCGATCAAATCAAGCGATACTTGCAACAACTACCAACAAGTTCACCCACCGGAAATCACATAAGAACCATTCAAAGGTGAAGAACTACGGTAGTACACCCCCCCAGACGACATCGTCATGGAACTCAAAGAAAAGTGATCAATCGAACAAGACGCGTTCACCGAGAAGATCAACTTCACGATCATTGCCGACGTATTCCAAAACTCGTAAGGTTTGGGTGCGCAAAGGTGAAATCTTCCCTTGTCTTGTCATTCATACATCACTACATGCATATGACAATTCGTCTTGGTATCTGGATAGTGGTTGTTCACGTCACATGACTGGTGATAAAAACTATTTTCAAACTTTTGAGAAAACCTCCGAAGGACTTGTAGTTTTCGGAGATGGATGATATTCAAAAATAGTTGGCAAAGGAACAATTGCTATTCCAGATGGCGCAGTTTTGAACAATGTTTTATTTGTTGAAGGCCTTAAGACTAACCTCATAAGCATTAGTCAACTGTGTGATAATGGGTTTTCAGTTAATTTTTCTTCTGTTGAATGTGTTGTAACTGACGAAAATCATTCATTCTTTTTGAAAGGGGTTAGATCTCAAAACAATTACTATGTAATTCCTAATAATTCTCTTGATCATTGTAACCTAGTGTCACTTGATAATGAAACTCTTTGGCATGAAAGACTATGTCACATAAATTTTAAGGAACTATATAGAATATCTAATAAAGACGTGGTTAGAGGTATTCCTAAATTGAATTTTAAAGAAAACATTGTGTGTAGAGGTTGTCAATAGGGAAAACAATCCAGAGCCACGCACCGGAACTTGAACCACGTGGGAACCAAACGGCCACTAGAAATATTGCACATGGACTTAATGGGGCCGACTGGTCAACCAAGCTTGGGAGGTAAATGGTACAATTTTATTTTGGTTGATGATTTCTCTATATATTCATGGGTAGCATTTTTAAAAGAGAAAATGGATACTTTCGATTCTTTTCAAGAGATTTGTCATCGTATTATGATTGAGAAGAATGAAAAGATCGTTCGTGTTCGGAGTGATAGAGGTGGAGAATTTATCAATTCAAAATTCATTGCTTTTTGCACTTCAAGCGGCATAAAACATGAATTCTCTGCACCTTATACACCACAACAGAACGGTGTAGTCGAGCGCCAAAATAGAGTTGTACAAGAGATGGCACGCATTATGCTTCATAGCCGAAAACTTACGTTACACTTTTGGGCTGAAGCAGTTAACACCGCTGTCTATGTGATCAATAGAATATATTTGCGCCCGGGTACTTTGAATACACCATATGAGCTATGGTTTTGTAGAAGAAAATCGAATATTAAATATTTTCGTATCTTTGGGAGTCGTTGTTACATTTTGCGTGATCGAGAAAATCTTGAAAAATCCGACTCTCGAAGTGATGAAGAATTTTTTATGGGTTATTGTGAGGACCCAAAATTCCCACGGATGGATTACTGTTGCATCAGCATGTCACGCCCCGAGCCCGCCAATTTGGTCGGTTCGGGCACGCCAACAGACCCGCCAATCGGGCACGACCACACGCTACCCGAAAGGAACGGTCACAACCATCTCGAATCAAAACAATGTGTATGATGAGATATAATATCAGAGTAAGATCACTACTAATTTAAAACTTTCATTCAATAAACAAATAGTTTAAGCATATATGAAAGCATGATAAGAATGAACCATAATAAACTTTATTACATTTTATCTCTCAACTTTCAATTAAATAATATTACAATTCTTTTCCTCACAATACATGGTTCACTCGAAACATAAAAGAAGGGTACCTCTGCTAGCCCCTCTAGGTCTCTATGCTGCTGGGCTCTTGCCCCTGTCGTCCGTCTCGACTGCTGTATCCGTACCTGGAAAAATGGTCACCCGCGGGTGTGAGAACTACTTAAAGTTCCCAGTGGGTTCAACCACCGAGAAAGAATGTCCCACACCACTTGGTCCAATGGAAGCAATAATAATAGAATGCTAGGAAACTATAACCTCAATATAAATGCTGATATGCATAAAATAGGTCACTACACTATTGTGTATACTCAACGACCCAACACTACTCTGTCTAGCCATACCAGGCAACTATCCATCAACTCGGTCACTATGCCGTTGTACACAGGGTTAAACTAACTCGGCCACCTAGGCCACTCTATTACCACTTTATTCTTTTTATATTCTGGTGCTTAAGTTAAAGTTAACCCTCGGAAACTCTTGTCCCACGGGCCCCAGCCCAGTAGTCATGCTACTATAAGACAAGAATTTCTAAGGTTGCCGATAGCACACGCAAGGTACTATCCCGCCCCAACGAAGTAAATGTGTTCTTCGGGTCGCTACCGACCTGGGAGAGGGCACTGCCCTTTACGTCCGATCATGGTGCGCCCGGGGAGAGGGCAAGCCCTTTACGTCCCGCAGAACCACATTTCCAACCTTCGAAGGCACGCCCGTTTTATTATCTTTTCTTATCTTTTATTTTCTTTCCTCTTGGCACATAGCCCTCTTGCACTTTATGCATTTGTCTTTGTCTTTGCTCTTAAGCACTTGCATTTCTTTTCTTTCTCACTCGAGTTTTCAGCTCACATTACCACTGGCAATCTCTTTCACTTTTTTCTTTAGCCTTTCCAAGGTATCTCGTCCAACGGGTCACTGCCCAAGGTGTAGAATACCGGGATTTAGTATAGCGCACCGACCTCGCAAGATGGCGTGGTGCGGAGAAATCGACTCGAGCATGTTCCATATGTGTTTACAGATGAGTTCGGGTTGATTCGGATCAACGCGGAAGCCCCAGCTTGATTCGGAGTTTCCGGGCATTGTTCGCCGTTAGAGGACTGGTTTTGTTGAGCCCCGACTCCACTGTTGTGCACAGAAAAAATTGGAAAATGTTGGCACAAGTGTATTTTCATATTACAACGGAGTTCGGGAGGTTCCGGACTTGTGCGGAGGCCCGGAGGGCGAAAAGTGACTTGGAGTTGGCTTAAAATGGATTATTTAATTAATTTAATTAATTATATTGGTTATTGGCATGTTAGAAAGAAAAGAAAGAAGAAATGAGTTTTTTTTTTGTTGTTGTTGTTGGGAATTGGAATTAGTGGTTGAGATATTTTGGAGTGTGCTTATTTAGCTGCCAGCACCAACACCACCACCACACCTTAATTAGCATCACCTTAATTAGCCATTGCCACCTTGTCTTCTTCCCTGCAACAAAGAAACAGAGCAAAAGCAATGAAACAGAGAAATGATTGGAAGAAGAAGAAAGAGAAGAAGAAGAAGGAAAGTGAAGAGGAAAAAAGTTGGAAAAGAGAGGATTTGTATGGGAGATGTTATGGTGGACCCACGGTCGGAAGTCGAGCGAAGAGCGCGACGAGCGGCGCGCACGACGGATTTAAAGAGGTATGTAGCTATTTTTTTTTGGGGATTTTATTTTATATATTTTTTTTGAGTTCCTTTGTGTTTGGGTGGCCGCAGCAGGAGCCGCGCGAGCGCGCAGGTGCGCAGCGCGCAGCCAGCGCTGATGCTGCGCGGGCGCCCATGGGCGCCGCGAGCAGCAGGCAGCGGCGCTGGCACGCGCGCAAGGGGCGCGCGCATGCGGGTGTGCGTGGCAGGGACGCGCGCTGCGGGCGCCGCACAGCGCGCGGGCGCACGCTGCGGACGAGCGCTGCGGGCGCCACGCAGCGATGCGCGCAGGTGGCCGCGCGTAGCGGGCCAGGGCCCCGCGCGGCGGGCCCATGCGCCGCGCGGCGGGCCCAGGCACCGCGCGGGCTGTGCGGCTGGCGGCTGGCGGCTGACAGCGTCAGCGGCAGCAGTGCAGCGGCAGGCGGCTGACGCAGGGGCCGTGCGGGCTGTAGCTGGGCGTCGCGCAGTGGCGCGTGAGCAGGAATTCTTCGCGTGGGCTGCCCGCGCGGCGTTTTCGTCCGCTGGGTCTGTTTTGACGCCGGCGATCGCGTGGTGGCCGTGGTTGACCTGGGTTTGTGGTTTTTTTTCCTCTTTTCTTTCTCAGGACGGTGGTCGATTGCGGCGGATTTTCAGCGAGAAGTTGTGCGGAGCCCGAGTGGAGTGCGCGGCGCGCGCTTTTTGCACCTGAGCAGTCTGGGAAATTTTGGGTGTACTGAGGGTGGTTGTGTGATGTGTGTGGGCTGTGTGTGTTGTGGCAGCTAGTGTGTGGGTGGAATTATGTGTTTTGTGTAAGTGAACATTTATTTTGTTAGTGTGCAGATTATGGTGGACTTGTAGTGCTGTGGGAAGTTTGTGTGTGTGTGCACTGGAGCTAGTAGAGGGTTGTGTGGACAGATGCTTAATTTTGGTGTTTTGTTGTATTGATGGAATGATAGGACCCAATTTTAATCGTGATCAGAGTGGCATGCACTCTCAACTTCTGGCATTGTCCAAGTTGGTGGAGCTTCTTGACAGCCCTTTTGCACAACTACTTTAAGCAGTTTGTTATGGAGGATGAGTCTGAGTCATTTTGGTGCTTTGGTGGTGGTTTGTGGTGTACTTGAGCCCTTGTTTGCTCTATGATTTTGGCCGTGGAGTGACCCAGTTGCGCGCAGGTTTTTGTGAGGACTTGAGGGAATTTATTTGAGCTTCCGAGGTTTTTTTTTCGTGGTTCGCCGGCGGTGTGCGCGCGCACGCGGCGCGATTTTCGAGGATTCGTCAGTTTGTGGATTCGGCGCTTCCCCGACTTCATTATTGCCTGCGGAAAGCGTTCCAGGTGGGTTGGAATTTCTTCGATATTTATGGAATGCCCTCTAATGCTTCTGTATGCATGTTGATCACCTTTTTTAGTTATTGTATGTTGATAATCTGATAGTTGCTAGAAAATTGTAGAATCACATTCCTGAGCCCCAAACATTTTTATTATGATCTAGAGGTTATTTGACACTAGACTGCTTATTCTTTTGAGATAAGGTTACATCTGGACCTTCATAATATTTTAGTACCCCAGTTTAAGTAAGACTCGTTTAAAAAAGGGTTTTTAAATATTAAGAACATCATGAATGGTCCAGATTGTTCGAGTGGTATGAGTACTCGTGCCAGAGGGCCGAGTGTATTTTTAGAGCATCGTGTGTGAGTTTCTAGTGTCATGATAGTTCTTCTTCCTTGTTGGGATTATTCTAGAGCTTGGGTGTGTCTTCCTGATTCAGATGTGGAGATGGTTCTCCGTCCTAGCTTTGAGAGTTGTGGGGGTTCTGGCAGATCGAGTCGTGGAGGTTTCCGACTTAGCCATGGGTTATGCATTATCAGATTGAGTCGTTGAGGTTTCTCCGACATAGCTTTGAGATAGTGTGGGCATTTCCTGATCAAGTCGTGGAGTCTGTCTCCGACTGAGTTATGCTAGGGTAGCATTGAGTTCCGATCTGTTTGATTGGGATTATAGCCTGCTGAGACTGAGGTTTTATGCCAGTTGAGAGATACTTGAGTTCGCGGGTCGCTCCCCGCGAGCTACGCTCCGGATGCGATGATGATACCGAGCCTGACGAGGCTGCGATGTGGTTTACTGAGATAGTCCTTGAGGGACACCTACGTAAGACCAACCTGTTAGGGCATGAGTGGCAGTAGATGAGCGCAGGCTTGACTGGTCCAAAGAGGACAGTCATTGAGATTGGGTGATATGTGTGAGTGAGTTTCATAGCATGTTCAAGATGAGTTTCCTTTGAGCATGGTACTTGAGGCATATTATTAGTAGTGAGAGTGTATGCATAGCAGGATCAGAGTAGAGTTTTCCTTGAGCTTGATGTTGATACATATTAGCTGTAGTTCCTTCCTGCTTTCCTTTTATCTATTTGCATACCTATCTGTTGTGCCTCCAGTAGACTTAGTGGGCATACCGGATATTGATGACAGTACCCCACTGAGATCTACCTTCTGCAGTAGATCTCCACCCGCTGCGGTGACAGGTTTTTGAGGCTGCTGTTCCGGCTTAGCTCGCGCGGAGATAGCTGATCGAGGTGAAGACGTGGCCCAGTAGTCCTTACCTGCATTTGAGTCAGAGGTAGATGTACCCTGTTAGCTTTATGATTCTACTTTGTACTGGACAGTCTTAGAGATTGGTGAGGCTTGTATTTTATTATTTATTGGGAGACCTGTATTGAGGATTTGTGTATTAGTGGAGATTTTTCTATTGCAGATGTTCAGTATTTATTCTATAGCATTTGGTTTAGTTCTTTTTCAGCTCTGATACATTTTAGCTATAGATCTGACTTGCAGGGTAGACGCTTCGTCTATACGGCAGTTTCCGTACAGATGGCGGATCTGTTAGCGAACCGGGTCGCAGTTTCGACCCCGGGGCGTGACAGATTAGGGTGGTATCAGAGCCTAGGAATATAAGTCGTTGAGGACTAGAGACCCTAGGCTTTTGGTTCGACAGTAGGATGACTGTCGTGAGAGACGGACTTTAGCGCGAGTCCTGATTGAGTCTGTATCTCCCCAAGGATTGGGGCGAGTGATCTACATGTTATTTCTCTAAAGGTGATTATGTTGGCTGCAGACAACATAACGCTTTAGTATGGGAACATGTTATAGACTTTCGCTTGATTGGGTCGAGAGAGTTTTGGTCCTAATGTTGTTCTTTTGTAGTGGTTTTCGATGCTTCCGAGACACGTGCAGCGACGACGGGCATTCTCAACCTTGGATGAGGAGCGAACAGCAGGAGGCTGAATGGACAGACCAGAGTGTGGTCTGAGAGTTACGGGCCCAGGCGCCAGATATTTGAGGCAATGCGGCACCAGGAAGAGAACATGGAGCGCGTGATGCGCATGCTAGAGTAGAGAGCACCTCCTGGGGTATCGCCATTAGTACCTCCGGCCGCGACATCGGTCGATTCGACCCAGATCGCACTGTGGATAGTGCAGGAGCAGCGAGAGTTGCTGACTGGTTGTTGTACTTCATCCAGTTCATCCCCTGCAGATTTGGGACCGAGTTGGAGCCTTGGGAGGCCGGAGAAACTGGATAGCTGCTATGGAAAAGTTATTGATGATTTGTTCATCCAAGAGAAGCATTAGGTGCTTTGGTCGCGCACTTTGGATAAGGATGCGAGAGTTGGTGCGTCGAATTCATCCTGCGCTGGACCAACCTGGAGCGCAGTTGAGACTGGGAGCGAGTTTCAGCGATTGTTGAGCAATGTACCCCATGTTGCCAGAATGAGTTCCAGAAGGTTGATTTGGTTGAGAGGGGACTGCATCGGGGATCACCATCACTTGGTAATCTCGGCGGCGCCGACTTCAGATGCAGCGATTGTGCATGTTCGATGGATTGACCAAGGATCAGTTGATCACGTTTGAGAGGACGGTGAGCGCGGGACCAGCTCCAGAGAGAGATGTTTTGTATCGCCTGATTTTGGGTTAGTCGAGTGGATCGAAGCTGCCATGATTCCAGTCTCAGGATCATGAGCCTTAGGGGAGACAGAGACTAGGAGGTCTCGACGGTTGAGGCACCTGAACAGCAGTGTCAAGAGAGGGTTTTGCGGTGGGCCGCATTCATCGCCATAGTGTGACCTCAGGAAGGGGCGATGCCTTTCATTGGGATAGACAGGACATTTTCAGGCAGAGGTCCCAGAGTAGTGCTATGGATTGCCGCTTGCGGCGGCACCCCACTACCCCTTTTTGGATGAAGAGGTTCATCCGACTACTAGTAGGCTGATAGAGCCGTGATGCCGAGACGGATAGAGCGATGGCGTCAGCATCTA
>CM055066.1:30400602-30425683 GCA_029204045.2 Tillandsia leiboldiana | reverse complement strand
GTTAACGGTGGTCCCAGGTCATTGAGTGTTGTCCGACCTGTATTGTTAGCCTGAGTTGTGGGTCGTTCCTGGCTGTGGAGTACCTCCAGCCAGTGTGCTTGTGCTGCGAGCTGTTGGAGAGGCTAGTGTCTCGTGTTTCGTGTTAGCCGATCAGCTGAGTCGTCGAGAGTGCTCCGACTGTTATGCGAGATATTTGGGGATCTTGAGTCCTACCGTTCTGAGAGTGAGCGTGGTTTTGTCTATAGCCTGCTTTTGCCAACGTTTGATACTCTATGCTGCGCCGTTTTCCTCAGTTGGAGTCGCGCCCCTGTGATGCCGCTGTGGATACGATGGTTGGCCTATTGAGGCAGTTTTCCGCAGTGGAGGCAACGATGGGCCTGTTGAGGCAGTTTTGCGCGAGGGATGAGTTAGTCGGACAGGACGCCCCACGTAAATCCCATCCTCATGTGGATGTGTGGTAGTGGGCAGGTGCGTTCCTAGTCGACAGGCGCAGGCTTGACTGGACCTTTGAGGCAGTCAGTTCGTTTGGGTCGATTGAGCACCTTGGGTGCGAGTGGTCTCATTTACTTTCATCTGTTCCACTCTTGAGTGTCTAGATAGAGGCATGGTAGCTGTAGAGTAGTTCCAGCTTTTCTTGTTCAGTTTTCTTTGCCTGTTATCTTTTACCTCTGGTAGACTTGGTGGGCAGACCGTTGGACTTGTTGACGGCACCCACTGAGAACTACTGTGGGAAGTAGTTCTCACACCCGTCGTGGTGTCTTTTCCCCAGGGACTTCTTCTTCTGTTCCTGTATTCCTGTTGCTGATCCTTCTGGCCGAGGCGAGGGAGTCGCGAGCTAGTTCCCTACCCGTCGTTGGAGTGTAGCGGTACCCCTCTTCAGCGGAGAGCTTCAGTAGACTAGTTTACTACTTTTACCTCTGTTGAGAGAACTTTGTTGTGAGGTATAGAGTTGTATTTTATTTTTACAGTTGAGAGACTGTTGTAGTGAGGATATTCTTGTATCGAGAGTTTGTACACTGATGTATTTATTGGAGATACCTCCCCTTTTGAGTTTTGTATCAGAGGACTTTGTATACGATCGTATTTGGGAGATGGATATGGTACTATTTTCAGTTGTACAGGGTTTGGTTTTCAGTTTTTAGTGGTTTACTTTCAGCTCTGATATCTGTATACTGTAGTTGATTCTTTTTGCAGGTTAGATGCTTCGTCTGTACGGCAGTTTCCGTACAGATGGCGGATCTGTTAGCGAGCCCGGGTCACAGTTTCGACCCCGGAGCGTGACAGCCGCGCCCTGCCAGGCCGCCACCCGCCAGGCACAGCCTGCACCCGTGCGTAGGAATGCACGCTGCTAGGGGCCACGCCCTGCTAGGCCACCGCGCCGCGCTGTTTGCGCATGCGCTGCGCCCTGCCAGGCCGCCACCGCTCGACCTAGCTTGCGCCCGTGTGCTGCCCTACCTGCGGTCGTCGGCGCTGCCGACGAGGACTTTTGGACTGTCTGCTTGACGGTGCTGTCCGCTTGACAGTGCAGTCCGTTTGACGCAGTTGCGTTCGTCTGTTTTTCTGGTACGTGTTTTGTTCAGGTGACTGGATGTCACGGTACGTAGTCCGATGTGCGGTCTGTCCGCTTCGAACAGCGGTCGGGACCACTATTTTTCCGGACAAGTATAGGTTTATTGATTTGTTCTTTTGGGACTTTAATTAGGTTCGGGTGATGTGTGAAGGCATTGGAGGGGCGCAGGCGTCTTTGGTCGTCGCCGTTTGAGGTGGGTACCCTAATCCGAGGAAGGGGATGCCGTCGGTTGGCTTCCTTCCGATCCCTGCCTTCTTCTTTTGTTTATCACTTTTGATGACGGTATGGTAGATATGATTCGTATGTTACACCAAAGGATAAGGATTTGTTGACTAACCCCGTGGTGCTTATTGATAACTTTGCTACATGGGAGCGACTGAGCGTCGCGGGAGGGTTTAGGCACTTATTCGTTGATCGTAACATTCATGGCGCTTGCACGCACACCAGCGGTTTGGGCCACCGTGTCATTGTACTTTTTCGGGAGAGGTGGTGGTTTAGACCCGTGAACCCCACGCGGCAATGTGCGTGGGGCCCCTTGCGGCTATTTGCGGTGCTCGCATTCGTGTAGTGGGGGGGGGTTACTTTGCACCAGTTTTTGAGTGGTTAGGAATTTTGTTTTCGCGTATTCGTGAAGTGTTCTAAGTCTTGAAGATTGAAGTTGAAGAATGTGGATCACATACATCAATCTCAAGAAGAATGAATTCAAAGGATCAGGTATAGTTTAACCTAAATAATTTTGGGTGAATCCGTACATACATTTTTGTAGTTTAGAAACACTTGGATATTTTCATGCATAAAAATAAAAAAACAGGACAAGTTGAGGTGTTCAGGATCCGGATCAGCCGGCATTCCAGTCTGGACCCCGAACATAAGTTTGGTTCACGCAGAATTTCGATTCGGAACAGTCTCCAATGAGTCCGGACCCCGAACTTGTTTTTCTGGAAAAAATTCTGTTTTAATTGCGACAGTCCGGATCCGATTAAATCCAGTCCAGACTGCCATGCGGGAGAATTCCAGATAAGGTTATTTTTATTCTTATCTCTCTTCGAAAAGGGGTTCTAGCCTATAAATAAACCCTATTTTTCATCTTTTAGGGTTAATCCCACAACCGAAAATAAAAAATCCACATATATAGAGAAGAAAGGAAAACCACGATTAAATTCATATTTCTTCGTCTATATTGATCAATTTGATTCTAGGGTTTCCAAACTCTCGATTTCTTGTAGAATCAAATTGATGAATACTTAGATGGTTGATTTCTTGTCTATCTATGATCTAAGTATTCGGTGGATTATCATCACCAACAAAAACAACGATTTCCGGAAGGACAATCGGCGCGTTGGATTCGCAAGGCCTTGTGGATTTGCAAGGTGCTACCGCTTTCGTGGATTCGGAGCGAGGTGCGTTTGTGTGATCGATATGTACTAAAAATTGGTGAAGACCGTGGATTCGGTTGGACGTCGTGGATTCGACGTTGGACGTCGTGGATTCGGCGTTGGACGCAAATCGTGGATTCGAGGCGCGTTGTGGAGCGAGCGGAGAAGATCTACTTGGAGCGTATGAAAAATGTTGAGTCGTAGGGTTACGGTAAATCACCTTGTACGTGTTTAATCTTAGTGGATTTCACCGTGTTATCGGTCCCGTGGTTTTTTACTCCTGTGATGGAGTTTTCCACGTAAATCTTGCGTATTTTATTTATTTTTTCGCATTGGGTTAATTTTTACGCAAAGATTTGGTGAGTTTATGTTTACACCTATTCACCCCCCCTCTAGGTGGTTTTTCCCCTATTCATATCCATTATCCCATAACCCACAAGTGGTATCAGAGCGGGAATAGGGTTGTAAACAATGGTTGAAGGTGGAAACATCAATAGACCACCCGTTCTTCGATGGAACAAATATGCCTACTGGAATGTACGCATTGAGAGCGTTTCTTGATTTCACATCGACGAACGAGGTATGGGCAATCAATTGAGTTTGGAATGGATATATCCTACTGAGATTATTGTCGATGATGTTCGCACCCATCAAACCTAGGTCGAAGTGGACTAAGGAAGAAATTGATGCTTCATCTTACAACGACAAAGGAATTAACGCTTTATTTAATGCCTTGTCACAAACCGAGTTCTCTCGCGTATCGACATGTTAGACCGTGAAAGAAATCTGGGATACTCTACAAGTTACACATGAGGGTACAAGTTTAGTGAAGATTCAAAAACTGCAGATGCTTACGAGTAAGTTTGACTATATTCATATGGCAGAAAATGAATCACTCACAGATTAATTATACACGATTGCAAGACATCGTAAATACATGTGTAACTTGGGAGAGAAAATTCCAGAATCTAAAGTTTGTAAGAAAAATTTTGAGAACTCTTCCTGAAAGATTTCATCCTAAGGTCGCAGCCATTGAAACAGTAAAACACCCGGGACGGATTCAAAGTAGAAGAATTAGTTGGTGCACTTCAAACTTATGAAATGACTTTTCCTACTAACTACTTCTTCTCGAAAGCCTTCCTCTTCTTCTAAGTCTTCAGGTTTTGCATTGAAATCAACAAAAGAAGAAGACGTGGATTCATCCTCCTCCGGACCCTAATGGATAATTGATTTATGGAGGATTGTCGAGAAAGAGCTTGCATTCTTGACAAGAAAATTTCGCCGAAGCTTTCGAAGGGGAAATTCAAGCAACCATCATCCTTCGTTAAGTCCAAGAAAGGCAAAGGATTTTCAAGCTTTAAATCAAGAAAAGCAAGAGGGTTCTTCAAAGGACAAAAAAGAACACCGAGGGACAAATCCAGTGCTTCAAATGCCGAGGTTTTGGTCATATTCAACGGAGTGTCCAACAAGAATCCGTCAAAGAAGAAGGCTATGCAAGCCGTCACATGGGATGACACCTCCTCTTCTGAGAGTCATCTTCTAGTGATGAGGATAACAACGCCAACATATTTATGCGTCCACAACTGATGACGCCCCCAATAGTCCCACATCGGATGTGGATGGATTATGATTGGGTTTATATGAGAATTGGACATATAGTAATAATAACTGGGCTTAAGCATTTTGGGCTGTGGTTTGGGCCCAACAAGTTATTATTGCTAGTGGGCCGGGTCGTTACATTTGGTATCAGAGCCAATAACCAGGCCGGAAGTGTGTGATAAGTCTCGGCTGAGCCTGGTCTAGATGACAGGCTAGCGAGACGAGTCGCACATCGCCGTGTGATCTTGGGCTTGTGTGTGTTTGGGCTGACGAGGACGTCAGGCCTAAACGGGGGGAGTCCTGTGACGCCCCCAATAGTCCCAAATCGGATGTGGATGGATTATGATGTGTGTTATGATAGAGCTTGGACATTAGTAATAATAATACTGGCTTAAGCATTTGGGCTGTGGTTTGGGGCCCAACAAGTTATTATTGCTAGTGGGCCGGGTCGTTACAACAACTTCACCCTTCGTGTATTTTTCAGCGACTTCCTCTGGTTCGTTTTCCATCTCCTCCTTGAATGAAAAAACTACAATCGGAAGATGAACCAAGCGATTCCGAAGGTGAAGATTTTGCTTTTTGCCTTTCATAAATTGTTAAAGGATTCAAAGAAATTGGCAAAGCATAACAAGAATTTGAAGAGAAAATTGTGGGATCTTGAAGAACAATCCAACAGAGAAATTTTTCTCTCAAAAGCTCATTAAAGAGGAAGAGGGACAACTTGATCAAGACAAACACTTCCCTTCAAGAGAAGAACGAGCATTCGAGAAGGAACATATAAAGATGGTGGATAAAGCAAATCTACTTCTTGAAGCTCCACTCCGAGGCTCAACAAGAAAAATTGGAGATAACAAAGACCATAGTCCAACATAATGAAGATTTGAAAACGATTCTCTGTCAGAAGGAGAAAGTTGGATAAATTGCTTGGTCTTGGTCAACACGAATCTTTGGGCCTTGGATACGATCGAACTGGCAAGGATCACGAGTTCGACCGGAACGGTATTTCGTGCCCCCAGTCGGTTGCTCCTGCTTCGACGAAAATCATCGCATCCAACGTTGACAAGCCTACCTCATTTTGGTTAGGATCAAATGTTTCCAAGGTATGTTATCGTTGTGGTTTTGCAGAGCACATCAGATCAAATTGCAAGTATGGAGCCATCGATCAATCAAGCGATACTTGCAACAACTACCAACAAGTTCACCCACCGGAAATCACATAAGAACCATTCAAAAGGTGAAGAACTACGGTAGTACACCCCCCCAGACGACATCGTCATGGAACTCAAAGAAAAGTGATCAATCGAACAGACGCGTTCACCGAGAAGATCAACTTCACGATCATTGCCGACGTATTCCAAAACTCGTAAGGTTTGGGTGCGCAAAGGTGAAATCTTCCCTTGTCTTGTCATTCATACATCACTACATGCATATGACAATTCGTCTTGGTATCTGGATAGTGGTTGTTCACGTCACATGACTGGTGATAAAAACTATTTTCAAACTTTTGAGAAAACCTCCGAAGGACTTGTAGTTTTCGGAGATGGATGATATTCAAAAATAGTTGGCAAAGGAACAATTGCTATTCCAGATGGCGCAGTTTTGAACAATGTTTTATTTGTTGAAGGCCTTAAGACTAACCTCATAAGCATTAGTCAACTGTGTGATAATGGGTTTTCAGTTAATTTTCTTCTGTTGAATGTGTTGTAACTGACGAAAATCATTCATTCTTTTTGAAAGGGGTTAGATCTCAAAACAATTACTATGTAATTCCTAATAATTCTCTTGATCATTGTAACCTAGTGTCACTTGATAATGAAACTCTTTGGCATGAAAGACTATGTCACATAAATTTTAAGGAACTATATAGAATATCTAATAAAGACGTGGTTAGAGGTATTCCTAAATTGAATTTTAAAGAAAACATTGTGTGTAGAGGTTGTCAATAGGGAAAACAATCCAGAGCCACGCACCGGAACTTGAACCACGTGGGAACCAAACGGCCACTAGAAATATTGCACATGGACTTAATGGGGCCGACTGGTCAACCAAGCTTGGGAGGTAATGGTACAATTTTATTTTGGTTGATGATTTCTCTATATATTCATGGGTAGCATTTTTAAAAGAGAAAATGGATACTTTCGATTCTTTTCAAGAGATTTGTCATCGTATTATGATTGAGAAGAATGAAAAGATCGTTCGTGTTCGGAGTGATAGAGGTGGAGAATTTATCAATTCAAAATTCATTGCTTTTTGCACTTCAAGCGGCATAAAACATGAATTCTCTGCACCTTATACACCACAACAGAACGGTGTAGTCGAGCGCCAAAATAGAGTTGTACAAGAGATGGCACGCATTATGCTTCATAGCCGAAAACTTACGTTACACTTTTGGGCTGAAGCAGTTAACACCGCTGTCTATGTGATCAATAGAATATATTTGCGCCCGGGTACTTTGAATACACCATATGAGCTATGGTTTTGTAGAAGAAAATCGAATATTAAATATTTTCGTATCTTGGGAGTCGTTGTTACATTTTGCGTGATCGAGAAAATCTTGAAAAATCCGACTCTCGAAGTGATGAAGAATTTTTTATGGGTTATTGTGAGGACCCAAAATTCCCACGGATGGATTACTGTTGCATCAGCATGTCACGCCCCGAGCCCGCCAATTTGGTCGGTTCGGGCACGCCAACAGACCCGCCAATCGGGCACGACCACACGCTACCCGAAAGGAACGGTCACAACCATCTCGAATCAAAAACATGTGTATGATGAGATATAATATCAGAGTAAGATCACTACTAATTTAAAACTTTCATTCAATAAACAAATAGTTTAAGCATATATGAAAGCATGATAAGAATGAACCATAATAAACTTTATTACATTTTATCTCTCAACTTTCAATTAAATAATATTACAATTCTTTTCCTCACAATACATGGTTCACTCGAAACATAAAAGAAGGGTACCTCTGCTAGCCCCTCTAGGTCTCTATGCTGCTGGGCTCTTGCCCCTGTCGTCCGTCTCGACTGCTGTATCCGTACCTGGAAAAATGGTCACCCGCGGGTGTGAGAACTACTTAAAGTTCCCAGTGGGTTCAACCACCGAGAAAGAATGTCCCACACCACTTGGTCCAATGGAAGCAATAATAATAGAATGCTAGGAAACTATAACCTCAATATAAATGCTGATATGCATAAAATAGGTCACTACACTATTGTGTATACTCAACGACCCAACACTACTCTGTCTAGCCATACCAGGCAACTATCCATCAACTCGGTCACTATGCCGTTGTACACAGGGTTAAACTAACTCGGCCACCTAGGCCACTCTATTACCACTTTATTCTTTTTATATTCTGGTGCTTAAGTTAAAGTTAACCCTCGGAAACTCTTGTCCCACGGGCCCCAGCCCAGTAGTCATGCTACTATAAGACAAGAATTTCTAAGGTTGCCGATAGCACACGCAAGGTACTATCCCGCCCCAACGAAGTAAATGTGTTCTTCGGGTCGCTACCGACCTGGGAGAGGGCACTGCCCTTTACGTCCGATCATGGTGCGCCCGGGGAGAGGGCAAGCCCTTTACGTCCCGCAGAACCACATTTCCAACCTTCGAAGGCACGCCCGTTTTATTATCTTTTCTTATCTTTTATTTTCTTTCCTCTTGGCACATAGCCCTCTTGCACTTTATGCATTTGTCTTTGTCTTTGCTCTTAAGCACTTGCATTTCTTTTCTTTCTCACTCGAGTTTTCAGCTCACATTACCACTGGCAATCTCTTTCACTTTTTTCTTTAGCCTTTCCAAGGTATCTCGTCCAACGGGTCACTGCCCAAGGTGTAGAATACCGGGATTTAGTATAGCGCACCGACCTCGCAAGATGGCGTGGTGCGGAGAAATCGACTCGAGCATGTTCCATATGTGTTTACAGATGAGTTCGGGTTGATTCGGATCAACGCGGAAGCCCCAGCTTGATTCGGAGTTTCCGGGCATTGTTCGCCGTTAGAGGACTGGTTTTGTTGAGCCCCGACTCCACTGTTGTGCACAGAAAAAATTGGAAAATGTTGGCACAAGTGTATTTTCATATTACAACGGAGTTCGGGAGGTTCCGGACTTGTGCGGAGGCCCGGAGGGCGAAAAGTGACTTGGAGTTGGCTTAAAATGGATTATTTAATTAATTTAATTAATTATATTGGTTATTGGCATGTTAGAAAGAAAAGAAAGAAGAAATGAGTTTTTTTTTTGTTGTTGTTGTTGGGAATTGGAATTAGTGGTTGAGATATTTTGGAGTGTGCTTATTTAGCTGCCAGCACCAACACCACCACCACACCTTAATTAGCATCACCTTAATTAGCCATTGCCACCTTGTCTTCTTCCCTGCAACAAAGAAACAGAGCAAAAGCAATGAAACAGAGAAATGATTGGAAGAAGAAGAAAGAGAAGAAGAAGAAGGAAAGTGAAGAGGAAAAAAGTTGGAAAAGAGAGGATTTGTATGGGAGATGTTATGGTGGACCCACGGTCGGAAGTCGAGCGAAGAGCGCGACGAGCGGCGCGCACGACGGATTTAAAGAGGTATGTAGCTATTTTTTTTTGGGGATTTTATTTTATATATTTTTTTTGAGTTCCTTTGTGTTTGGGTGGCCGCAGCAGGAGCCGCGCGAGCGCGCAGGTGCGCAGCGCGCAGCCAGCGCTGATGCTGCGCGGGCGCCCATGGGCGCCGCGCGCAGCAGGCAGCGGCGCTGCACGCGCGCAAGGGGCGCGCGCAGCGGGTGTGCGTGGCAGGGACGCGCGCTGCGGGCGCCGCACAGCGCGCGGGCGCACGCTGCGGACGCGCGCTGCGGGCGCCACGCAGCGAGCGCGCAGGGGCCGCGCGTAGCGGGCCAGGGCCCCGCGCGGCGGGCCCATGCGCCGCGCGGCGGGCCCAGGCACCGCGCGGGCTGTGCGGCTGGCGGCTGGCGGCTGACAGCGTCAGCGGCAGCAGTGCAGCGGCAGGCGGCTGACGCAGGGGCCGTGCGGGCTGTAGCTGGGCGTCGCGCAGTGGCGCGTGAGCAGGAATTCTTTCGCGTGGGCTGCCCGCGCGGCGTTTTCGTCCGCTGGGTCTGTTTTGACGCCGGCGATCGCGTGGTGGCCGTGGTTGACCTGGGTTTGTGGTTTTTTTCCTCTTTTCTTTCTCAGGACGGTGGTCGATTGCGGCGGATTTCAGCGAGAAGTTGTGCGGAGCCCGAGTGGAGTGCGCGGCGCGCGCTTTTTGCACCTGAGCAGTCTGGGAAATTTTGGGTGTACTGAGGGTGGTTGTGTGATGTGTGTGGGCTGTGTGTGTTGTGGCAGCTAGTGTGTGGGTGGAATTATGTGTTTTGTGTAAGTGAACATTTATTTTGTTAGTGTGCAGATTATGGTGGACTTGTAGTGCTGTGGGAAGTTTGTGTGTGTGTGCACTGGAGCTAGTAGAGGGTTGTGTGGACAGATGCTTAATTTTGGTGTTTTGTTGTATTGATGGAATGATAGGACCCAATTTTAATCGTGATCAGAGTGGCATGCACTCTCAACTTCTGGCATTGTCCAAGTTGGTGGAGCTTCTTGACAGCCCTTTTGCACAACTACTTTAAGCAGTTTGTTATGGAGGATGAGTCTGAGTCATTTTGGTGCTTTGGTGGTGGTTTGTGGTGTACTTGAGCCCTTGTTTGCTCTATGATTTTGGCCGTGGAGTGACCCAGTTGCGCGCAGGTTTTTGTGAGGACTTGAGGGAATTTATTTGAGCTTCCGAGGTTTTTTTTTCGTGGTTCGCGGCGGTGTGCGCGCGCACGCGGCGCGATTTTCGAGGATTCGTCAGTTTGTGGATTCGGCGCTTCCCCGACTTCATTATTGCCTGCGGAAAGCGTTCCAGGTGGGTTGGAATTTCTTCGATATTTATGGAATGCCCTCTAATGCTTCTGTATGCATGTTGATCACCTTTTTTAGTTATTGTATGTTGATAATCTGATAGTTGCCTAGAAAATTGTAGAATCACATTCCTGAGCCCCAAACATTTTTATTATGATCTAGAGGTTATTTGACACTAGACTGCTTATTCTTTTGAGATTCAGGTTACAT
The DNA here is from genome assembly GCA_029204045.2 of Tillandsia leiboldiana. Taxonomy (NCBI): domain Eukaryota; kingdom Viridiplantae; phylum Streptophyta; class Magnoliopsida; order Poales; family Bromeliaceae; genus Tillandsia; species Tillandsia leiboldiana. The sequence goes on along the minus strand of CM055066.1, from coordinate 30,415,045 downwards.
CTGGACCTTCATAATATTTTAGTACCCAGTTTTAAGTAAGACTCCGTTTAAAAAAGGGTTTTTAAATATTAAGAACATCATGAATGGTCCAGATTGTTCGAGTGGTATGAGTACTCGTGCCAGAGGGCCGAGTGTATTTTTAGAGCATCGTGTGTGAGTTTCTAGTGTCATGATAGTTCTTCTTCCTTGTTGGGATTATTCTAGAGCTTGGGTTGTGTCTTCCTGATTCAGATGTGGAGATGGTTCTCCGTCCTAGCTTTGAGAGTTGTGGGGTTCTGGCAGATCGAGTCGTGGAGGTTTCCCGACTTAGCCATGGGTTATGCATTATCAGATTGAGTCGTTGAGGTTTCTCCGACATAGCTTTGAGATAGTGTGGGCATTTCCTGATCAAGTCGTGGAGTCTGTCTCCGACTGAGTTATGCTAGGGTAGCATTGAGTTCCGATCTGTTTGATCGTGGATTATAGCCTGCTGAGACTGAGGTTTTATGCCAGTTGAGAGATACTTGAGTTCGCGGGGTCGCTCCCCGCGAGCTACGCTCCGGATGCGATGATGATACCGAGCCTGACGAGGCTGCGATGTGGTTTACTGAGATAGTCCTTGAGGGACACCCTACGTAAGACCAAGCCCTGTTAGGGCATGAGTGGCAGTAGATGAGCGCAGGCTTGACTGGTCCAAAGAGGGACAGTCATTGAGATTGGGTGATATGTGTGAGTGAGTTTCATAGCATGTTCATAGATGAGTTTTCCTTTGAGCATGGTACTTGAGGCATATTATTAGTAGTGAGAGTGTATGCATAGCAGGATCAGAGTAGAGTTTTCCTTGAGCTTGATGTTGATACATATTAGCTGTAGTTCCTTTCCTGCTTTCCTTTTATCTATTTGCATACCTATCTGTTGTGCCTCCAGTAGACTTAGTGGGCATACCGTGGATATTGATGACAGTACCCACTGAGATCTACCTTCTGCAGTAGATCTCACACCCGCTGCGGTGACAGGTTTTTTGAGGCTGCTGTTCCGGCTTAGCTCGCGCGGAGATAGCTGATCGAGGTGAAGACGTGGCCCAGTAGTTCCTTACCTGCATTTGAGTCAGAGGTAGATGTACCCTGTTAGCTTTATGATTCTACTTTTGTACTGGACAGTCTTAGAGATTGGTGAGGCTTGTATTTTATTATTTATTTGGGAGACCTGTATTGAGGATTTGTGTATTAGTGGAGATTTTTCTATTGCAGATGTTCAGTATTTATTCTATAGCATTTGGTTTTAGTTCTTTTTCAGCTCTGATACATTTTAGCTATAGATCTGACTTGCAGGGTAGACGCTTCGTCTATACGGCAGTTTCCGTACAGATGGCGGATCTGTTAGCGAACCCGGGTCGCAGTTTCGACCCCGGGGCGTGACAGATTAGGGTGGTATCAGAGCCTAGGAATATAAGTCGTTGAGGACTTAGAGACCCTAGGCTTTTGGTTCGACAGTAGGATGACTGTCGTGAGAGACGTGACTTTAGCGAGAGTCCTGATTGAGTCTGTATCTCCCCCAAGGATTGGGGCGAGTGATCTTACATGTTATTTCTCTAAAGGTGATTATGTTGGCTGCAGACAACATAACGCTTTAGTATGGGTAACATGTTATAGACTTTCGCTTGATTGGGTCGAGAGAGTTTTGGTCCTAATGTTTGTTCTTTTGTAGTGGTTTTCGATGCTTCCGAGACACCGTGCAGCGACGAGGGCATTCTCAACCTTGGATGAGGAGCCGAACAGCAGGAGGCTGAATGGACAGACCAGAGTGTGGTCTGAGAGTTACGGGCCCAGGCGGCCAGATATTTGAGGCAATGCGGCACCAGGAAGAGAACATGGAGCGCGTGATGCGCATGCTAGAGTAGAGAGCACCTCCTGGGGTATCGCCATTAGTACCTCCGGCCGCGACATCGTCGATTTCGACCCAGATCGCACTGTGGATAGTGCAGGAGCAGCGAGAGTTGCTGACTGGTTGTTGTACTTCATCCAGTTCCATCCCCTGCAGATTTCGGGACCGAGTTTGGAGCCTTGGGAGGCCGAGAACTGGATAGCTGCTATGGAAAAGTTAATTGATGATTTGTTCATCCAAGAGAAGCATTAGGTGCTTTTGGTCGCGCACTTTTGGATAAGGATGCCGAGAGTTGGTGGCGTCGAATTCATCCTGCTGGACCACCTGGAGCGCAGTTGATGACCTGGAGCGAGTTTCAGCGATTGTTGAGCAATGTACCCCATGTTGCCCAGAATGAGTTCCAGAAGGTTGATTTGGTTGAGAGGGGACTGCATCGGGGTATCCATCACTTGGTGTAATCTCGGCGGGCGCCGACTTCAGATGCAGCGATTGTGCATGTTCGATGGATTGACCAAGGATCAGTGATCACGTTTGAGAGGAACGGTGAGCGCGGGACCAGCTCCAGAGAGAGATGTTTTGTATCGCCTGATTTTGGGTTAGTCGAGTGGATCGAAGCTGCCATGATTCCAGTCTCAGGATCATGAGCCTTAGGGGAGACAGAGACTAGGAGGCTCTCGACGGTTGAGGCACCTGCAGCAGTGTCAAGAGAGTGGTTTTGCGGTGGGCCGCATTCATCGCCATAGTGTGACCTCAGGAAGGGGCGATGCCTTTCATTGGGATAGACAGGACATTTTCAGGCAGAGTGTCCCAGAGTAGTGCTCATGGAATTGCCGCTTGCGGCGGCACCCCCACTACCCCTTTTTGGATGAAGAGGTTCATCCGACTACTAGTAGGCTGATAGAGCCGTGATGCCGAGACGGATAGAGCGATGGCCGTCAGCATCTAGTGGATGAGTTTGTGCAGCCGGTCAGAGGGCCCCAGGATAGTGGATTGTGACTTACCTGGTGTGGACTTCCTTTAGTCATCGGAGTTAGAGCATGTTGATGCCGACACCGCTTGTACATATTCCAGTAGAGCATGGGTAGCTTCACGTGGGCCAGAGATGGGACTGTTGCCTTGGGCACGTGAGGATCAGGTTCCAGATCATGTATAGCACATGGATGTGTGTTGCCAGTCCTGCCCAGTCCAGATAGGACATTGGATTTGATTCCTTGAGTTTTTAGTCCTACATCAGCTTCGGGATGATGAAATGAGGTTGGATAGGGATTGGTTATCCCAAGGTTATGCTACCATAGATTGCCGAAAGAGGACAATGACCCTCCGTGGACCTGGTCAGGAGGAGTGTGTTTATAGAGGAGGCTAGAGCACGACAGAAGTTGAGTCGTGGTCGTATCGCTTTGCTAGCGACTGTAGAGGAGGCGCCTACGGCGGCACCGGGACTAAAGAATATCCTCATCGCCCGTGTGGTCCCGGGTGAGAGTCTACCAGATCTGTTATTGAAGCCGCCGTTTAGTGAGATTGAGATCACGATAGTGATTAACGTGGTTTTGGAAACTGCGCCGACTTCGGTAGCACCTATTGAAGTATCACCTGTGAGACATAGAGTGAGAGCTGATAGCGCAGTTGCGGGATCTGATGGATCGAGAGGTCTGTATGACCCAATCCCACATTGTGGGTACCCAACAGTGAGGGTTCTATGGTGGTTCAAGCACAGACAGGTTTGGATTGTTTTTCGGCAGATGCCCCTTTGTGAGATAGATAGCTTTATGGAACCACACAGCCGAGGGCTGTGCCCTGATGGTGTTCAGGACCCGGTAGGGGCATTATGAGTTGCAGCGCAGTCAAGTGGATTGACTAATGCCCTGCCGCCCCTGGGAGTTGAGGAATTTAGTGTTCCAGCTGTGTATGATATCAGCATCGATTTGGATGTTGCTAGTGATAGAGAGAGCGTGGGTTATCCCTAGACCCTTGAACCTGAAGTACTGGGTTACTCAGGAAGTACTGGGTTACTCAGGAGGATTTTGGTTGAGGCAACGCCGGTGGATAGAGTTATTGGAGCTATATGATTGATTCAGTATATTATTATCCCGGTATGGACTTGATGGCCAGGTACGCCTTGGCTATGCGAGCAGTGCAACCTTGGAATGAGGTGTTTGATTAGTGGTCGCCGCTTTTGGAACTTGGAATTGAGAGCCAAGGGTTGAGCGTTGTTCCCGATATTGAACTCCTTTCCCCGGTTGCTGGATGTGGGAGTGTATTGTGGAACTTTGAGCATTTTAGTTGCTAAGGAGCAACGAGGAAATTATGCCTATTGGAGGCCTAGAGTGTGGATTTGGAGATTTTGATTTGTGGAAACTACTATCCAAAGGGATTTGTAGATTTGAGGTTATGCGGGGAGTTAGGACCGCGTTTATTTACCTGGCAGGAAGAGGTGTATTTGATCCCCCGCATGTTTTGGGTTCTGCTTCTTTGGAGTTGGACAAGGATTTGAGCTATCAGAAGCAACCGATGCAATTCTTGCTCGTGAAGCTAAGGAATTGTGCAGTCGAGATATACCTTTGGTGTAGGTTCAGTGGAGCCATCATGATGAGTGAGAACGACCACCTGAGAGCTGAGGATGAGTTGAGGATCTCCTATCCCCATTTGATTAAGACACCCTCCTGAGTTATGGATTTATTCTGGTTACGAGGACGAAACCCTTTTTAAGGAGGGGAGAGAGTAGAATACCAGGATTTCGTATAGCGCACCGACCTCGCAAGACGGCGTGGTGCGGAGAAATTGCCTCGAGCATGTTCCATATGTGTTTACAGATGAGTTCGGGTTGATTCAGATCAACGCGGAAGCCCCAGCTTGATTCGGAGTTTTCGGGCATTGTTCGCCGTTAGAGGACTGGTTTTGTTGAGCCCCGACTCCACTATTGTGCACAGAAAAAATTGGAAAATGTTGGCACAAGTGTATTTTCAGATTACAGCGCAGTTCGGGAGGTTCCGGAATGATGCGGAGGCCCCGGAGACAAAAAGTGAGTTGGAGTTGGCAATTATGGGATCCGGTTTTTGGATTGAGCACATCGACTCTACCGTTGACCTTTTTGAGTGGGGAAAGCTTTGGACAAGTGTATTTTCAAATTACAGCGGAATTCGGGAGGTTCCGGACTGGTGCGGAGGCCCCGAGGGCGAAAAGTGACTTGGAGTTGGCTTAAAATGGATTATTTAAATGATTTAATTAATTATATTGGTTATTGGCCTGTTAGAAAGAAAAGAAAGAAGAAATGAGTTTTTTTGTTGTTGTTGTTGTTGGGAATTGGAATTAGTGGTTGAGATATTTTGGAGTGTGCTTATTTAGCTGCCAGCACCACCACCACCACACCTTAATTAGCATCACCTTAATTAGCCATTGCCACCTCGTCTTCTTCCCTGCAACAAAGAAACAGAGCAAAAGCAATGAAACAAAGAAATGATTGGAAGAAGAAGAAAGAGAAGAAGAAGAAGAAGGAAAGTGAAGAGGAAAAAAGTTGGAAAAGAGAGGATATGTATGGGAGATGTTATGGTGGACCCACGGTCGGAAGCCGAGCGGAGAGCGCGACGAGCGGCGCGCGCGACGGAGTTAAAGAGGTATGTAGCTATTTTTTTTTGGGGATTTTATTTTATATTTTATTTTTGAGTTCCTTTGTTTTTGGGTGGCCGCAGCAGGAGCCGCACGGGCGCGCAAGTGCGCAGCACGCGGCCGGCGCTGATGCAGCGCGGGCGCGCGCGCGCAGCGGGTGCGCGCGGCAGGGACGCGCGCTGCGGGCGCCGCACAGCGCGCGAGCGCACGCTGCGGACGCGCGTTGCGGGCGCAGCGCAGCGCGGGCGCGCGCAGGGGCCGCGCTAGCGGACCAGGGCCCCGCGCGGCGGGCCCATGCGCCGGGCGGCGTGCCCAAGCGCCGCGCGGGTAGCGCGGCTGGCGGCTGGCGGCTGGCGGCTGACAACGGCAGCGGCAGCAGTGCAGCGGCAGGCGACTGACGCAGGGGCCGTGCGGGCTGTAGCTGGGCGTCGCGCAGTGGCGCGTGAGCAGGAATTCTTTCGCGTGGGCTGCGCGCGCGGCGTTTTCGTCGGCTGGGTCTGTTTTGACGCCGGCGATTGCGTGTTGGCCGTGGTTGACTTGGGTTTGTGGTTTTTTTCCTCTTTTCTTTCTCAGGACGGTGGTCGACTGCGGCGGATTTCGGCGAGAAGTTGTGCGGACCACGAGTGGAGTGCGCGCCACACGCTTTTTGCACCTGAGCAGTCTGGGAAATTTTGGGTGTGCTGAGGGTGGTTGTGTGATGTGTGTGGGCTGTGTGTGTTGTGGCAGCTAGTGTGTGGGTGGAATTATGTGTTTTGTGTAAGTGAACATTTATTTTATTAGTGTGCAGATTATGGTGGACTTGTAGTGCTGTGGGAAGTTTGTGTGTGTGTGCACTGGAGCTAGTAGAGGGTTGTGTGGACAGATGCTTAATTTTGGTGTTTTGTTGTATAGATGGAATGATAGGACCCAATTTTAATCGTGATCAGAGTGGCATGCACTCTCAACTTCTGGCATTGTCCAAGTTGGTGGAGCTTCTTGACAGCCCTTTTGCACAACTACTTTAAGCAGTTTGTCATGGAGGATGAGTCTGAGTCATTTTGGTGCTTTGGTGGTGGTTTGTGGTGTACTTGAGCCCTTGTTTGCTCTGTGATTTTGGCCGTGGAGTGACCCGGTTGCGCGCAGGTTTTTGTGAGGACTGGAGGGAATTTATTTGAGCTTCCGAGGATTTTTTTCCGCGGTTCGCGGCGGTGCGCGCGCGCGTGGCGCTATTTTTGAGGATTCGTCAGTTTGTGGATTCGGCGCTTCCCCGACTTCAGCGTTGCCTGCGGAAAGCGTTCCAGGTGGGTTGGAATTTCTTCGAGATTTATGGAATGCCCTCTAATGCTTCTGTATGCATGTTGATCATTTTTTTTAGCTTAATTATTGTATGTTGATAATCTGATAGTTGCCTAGAAAATTGTAGAATCACATTCCTAAGCCCCAGACATTTTTATTATGATCTAGAGGTTATTTGACGCTAGACTGCATATTCTTTTGAGATTCAGGTTACATTTGGACTTTCATAATATTTTAGTACCCAGTTTTAAGTAAAACTCCGTTTTAAAAAAGGGTTTTTAAATATTGAGAACATCATGAATGGTCCAGATTGTTCGAGTGGTATGAGTACTCGTGCCAGAGTGCCGAGTGTATTTTTAGAGCATCGTGTGTGAGTTTCCAGTGTCATGAGAGTTCTTCTTCCTTGTTGGGATTATTCTAGAGCTTGGGTTGTGTCTTCCTGATTCAGATGTGGAGATGGTTCTCTGTCCTAGCTTTGAGAGTTGTGGGGTTCTGGCAGATCGAGTCGTGGAGGTTTTCCGACTTAGCCATGGGTTATGAATTATCAGATTGAGTCGTTGAGGTTTCTCCGACATAGCTTTGAGATTGTGTGGGCATTTCCTGATCAAGTCGTGGAGTCTGTCTCCGACTGAGTTATGCTAGTTGAGCATTGAGTTCCGATCTGTTTGATCGTAGATTATAGCCTGCTGAGACTGAGGTTTTATGCCAGTTGAGAGATACTTGAGTTCGCGGGGTCGCTCCCCGCGAGCTACGCTCCGGATGCGATGATGATACCGAGCCTGACGAGGCTGCGTTGTGGTTACTGAGATAGTCCTTGAGGGACACCCTACGTAAGACCAAGACCTGTTTGGGCATGAGCGGTAGTAGATGAGCGCAGGCTTGACTGGTCCAAAGAGGGATAGTCATTGAGATTGGGTGATATGTGTGAGTGAGTTTCATAGCATGTTCATAGATGAGTTTTCCTTTGAGCATGGTACTTGAGGCATATTATTAGTAGTGAGAGTGTATGCATAGCAGGATCAGAGTAGAGTTTTCCTTGAGCTTGATGTTGATACATATTAGCTGTAGTTCCTTTCCTGCTTTCCTTTTATCTATTTGCATACCTATCTGTTGTGCCTCCAGTAGACTTAGTGGGCATACCGTGGATATTGATGACGGTACCCACTGAGATCTACCTTCTGCAGTAGATCTCACACCCGCTGCGGTGACAGGTTTTCTGAGGCTGCTGTTCCGGCTTAGCTCGCGCGGAGACAGCTGATCGAGGTGAGGACGTGGCCGAGTAGGTTCTTACCAGTATTTGAGTCAGAGGTAGATGTACCCTGTTAGCTTTATGATTTTATTTTTGTACTGGACAGTCTGAGAGATTGGTGAGGCTTGTATTTTATTATTTATTTGAGAGACCTGTATTGAGGATTTGTGTATTAGTGGAGATTTTTCTATTGCAGATGTTCAGTATTTATTCTATAGCATTTGGTTTTAGTTCTTTTTCAGCTCTGATACATTTTAGCTATAGATCTGACTTGCAGAGTAGACGCTACGTCTGTACGGCAGTTTCCATACAGATGGCGGATTTGTTAGCGAACCCGGGTCGCAGTTTCGACTCCGGGGCGTGACACAAGGAGTCATGCTCCCAAACTGACGAGTCTCAACCTGAAAGCGCCATTTGCATTCTCTTTCTGTTCTCTTTCTTTTAGCAATTTGCTTGTCTTGCTTATTAAGCCACTTTTAGCTTTCTCTTAAGATTTATCTTTTTCATTAATTCATCCCTTACCCTAGGTCTTGCCTCACGGGTAACTAGAGAGTCTCCTGGACTCTTAAACATTTCTCTTTTGTTTATTTAACTCAAATTGAAGTTAAAGTTGTTGTCCATTTGCCCAGACACCCTATGACTTTCTATGGTTATATTTGCTTAATTCTTTAACCTTGGGATCTTATCCCACCTTCCTGATTCCTCACTGAATCCTAGAGTTAACTTAACTCTATTTTCCTGTTCCACATTTTACTTAGAGTTACACTAACTCTAATTTCCTCTTCCACTTTTAGCTTAGAGTTACACTGACTCTAATTCATTATCTGTGAGTTTAAAACTCCTCTAGTTCACCTTAGGTTTCCTTTACCTAAGTTCCATGTCATGCTCATCCTAGAGTTCCTTGACTCTATGTTGATCACTCTATCCAATATTCTTAGGTTATCTTCTAAGACAATTGTCACGCCCCGGGGTCGAAACTGTGACCCGGGCTCACTAACAGATCCGCCATCTGTACGGAAACTGCCGTACAGACGAAGCGTCTAACCTGCAGGAAGAATCAACTACAGAGATACAGATATCAGAGCTGGAAGTAAACTAGTAAGAACTGGAAACCAAACACTGTACAACTGAAGATAACACAATATCCATCTCCCCAAATACTATCATAAACCAAGTCCTCTGATACAAAACTCAAATGGGAGATATCTCCAATAAAGTACATCAGTGTACAAGCTCTCACTACAAAAATAACCTCACTACATCAGTCTCTCAAACTGTAAAATAAAGTACAACTCTATACCTCACAACAAGGGTCTCTCAACAGAGGAAAAAGAAGTAAGCTAATCTACTGAAGCTCTCCTCTGAAGGGGTACCGCTACGCTCCAATGACGGGTAGGGAACTAGCTCGCGACTCCCTGGCCTCGGTCAGAAGGATCAGCAACTGGAGCAACAGGAACAGGAGAAGAAGTTCCTGGGGAAAAAGACACCACGACGGGTGTGAGAACTACTTCCCACAGTAGTTCTCAGTGGGTGCCGTCAACAAGCCCAACGGTCTGCCCACCAAGTCTACTAGAGGCCAAAAATAACAATGCAATGAAAACTAAACAAGAAAAGCTGGAGCTACTCTACAGCTACCATGCCTCTATCTAGATACTCCAAAAAGTGGAACAGATGAAAGAAAATGAGACCACTCGCACCCAAGGTGCTCAATCGACCCAAACGAACTGACTACCTCAAAGGTCCAGTCAAGCCTGCGCCCGTCGACTAGGAACGCTCCTGCCCACTACCACACATCCCCATGAGGACGGGATTTACGTGGGGCGTCCTGTCCTACTAACTCATCCCTCGCGCAAAACTGCCTCAACAGGCCAACCATCGTATCCACAGCGGCATCTCAGGACGCGACTCCAACTGAGTAGAACGGCACGGCATAGAGTATCAAACATTGGCATATGCAGGCTAGTCAAAAACCACGCTCACTCTCAGAACGGTAGGGCTCAAGATCCCCAAATACCTCGCACAACAGTCGGAGCACTCTCGACGACTCGGCTGCTCGGCTAACTCGAAACACGAGACACTAGCCACACCAACGGCTCGCAGCACAAGGCTCACTGGCTGGAGATACTCCACAGCCAGGGACGACCCACAACTCAGGGTAACAAAACAGGTCGGACAACACTCAACGACCTGGGACCACCGTCAACCCCAACGGTTCCCAACAAGACGGACCGGAAGATACTCGACGGCCCGGGACTACCGTCTACTCAACGACTCTCTCCCACGACTGTGCAACAGGGAAACAAGACCTCTCGGGACTACCGTATACCCAAACGGCTCCCGGCACAGATAAGCAACCCGCTACAACTACCACACTCCACTCTGCTCCCAAGCACGAGTGCAAACGCATCCCACACTAAAAGAAAATCCCGACCTCTCGGCCCACTACCCGGGCGAGGATAACACTATGTCCAGGGATAGCAAAACAGTGTGGGTGTCTAAACATAATTAACCCTAGCCCAAGTGAGGGTTTTCTACTGGTCTGGTTACACATGCAACATATGACGGGGGTGCTAGGTCAAGTTCCAAGATAGCTGTATCAACAGATAATAAAAGGAATAACAATTCCTACAATCTAGCATACTACACAATGAAATAAACTATCATGCATAGTCCTACATCAGTAGAAATACTGTACAGTCCATAAAACTTGGAGATAAGGCCACCCACCTCGATTTGCCACCAATTGCTCGTAGACACTTGCAATTGGCCTCCACGCGATCCGCACGCAAAACGGGACACGCCGTCGGAGTCCGCACGCAAAACGGAGCACGCCGCCGGAGTCCGCACGCAAAACGGAGCACGCTGCCGGAGTCCGCACCAAAAACGGAGTCTACACGCGAAACGGTGCACGGTGCCGGAATCCGCACGCAAAACGGTGCACGGTGCCGAAAACCGCACGCAAAACGGAGTCCGCACGCAAAACGGTGCACGGTGCCGGAGTCCGCACGCAAAACGGAGTCCGCACGCAAAACGGTGCACGGTGCCGGAGTCCGCACGCAAAACGGTGCACGGTGCCGGAGTCCGCACGCAAAACGGTGCACGGTGCCGGAGTCCGCACGCAAAACGGAGTCCGCACGCAAAACGGTGCACGGTGCCGGAGTCCGCACGCAAAACGGAGTCCGTACGCAAAACGGTGCACGGTGACGGAGTCCGCACGCAAAACGGTGCACGGTGCCCAACACAGAAAAGAGCAAGAGGGTTAATTACAGTCCAAAAGGTCGCCCCGAAAACTGTACAAAAATACAGTAAAACCAACACACGGGACATACCCGACTGCGCCGCCGTCGCCGAAACGCTCCCCACGAAAAAACTCGCGCGCTCCACGAGGCCCACGACGCCACGCCGCACCTCCCACTATCTGCCTCACTCTCCCTCTCGCTCGGATGAAGAAGGAAACGAAGAAGGAGAAGAAGTCGCTTGCGGGGAGGAAGAAGAAGAAGAAAAGGAGGAAAAGGGGAGGGGCGGTCCACGGTGCACGGTGCGCCGTGCCACCGGCCGGTGCACCACACCACCCACCCGGGTGCAACCCGGCCCACGCAAGAGGAAAGGCGGCACGTGGCCGCGTCCCTGCGCGCCACGCGGCCGCGCAGTTCACGCGCCACACGGAAGCGCGTGACACCGGCCGCCCACAGGCGCGGGGACACGCGCCCGTGACACGGGCGTTAGCGCCCCAGCGCCCGCGCGGGTGCCAACTCGGGTCCGCCACTTGGCGGCCCCCACGTGGCCCGCGCGCGGGTGCCCTGTGCACCTGACGCGCCGCAGAGGCGCCTGTCGCGTCAGCCGCGCCTCGCCTGACGCGCCGCAGCCTCCTCGGATCCGTGCCACGCGTGTCCTCGATCCGCGTGCCGCTTTGCCTCGAAAAGCGCACACGCCTACCGGACTCCAAATCCAACAAATAAATAGTCCATCCTTAGCGATTTCGCGCGCTGAGTCCAGAAATGATGGTCCGATTCTCCAAATTCTCATCCGAAAATTGCGGAGTGCCCCCGGATAGCCCACTCGATCTGATTTCCGCGCCGGGTCCATTTTTAAAGTCCGATTTGCCCAATTCCACTCTAAAAAATTCCCGAAGGCGACCGGAGAGGTAAACTTTTATCCGGACTTCACCCGGAGTCTAATTTTGACATCTGAATCGCGGGAAATCACTTCTAAACACCCGACGGGTCCTCCAACTTCCCACGGGGTTTCCAATGATGCAAGCAAATCCCAAATTGCATCACAAATCCATTTCTGGGCCCCCAACACGCGCACCAACACCCCCAAACGGCGACCGAAAGCTGCCCAACAACCGGCAACCCTACGCGGGGGATTCCGGGACCTCACATCCTCCCCCACTAAAGGAAAGTTTCGTCCTCGAAACTAGATCAAGCCCATCAGGAGTCAAGAGTACCCACGGCTAGGTAACAACAATACGCCTCCAGCTCCCCCACTCGCTCCTCGTGATTACTCCGCGACAACAACACAAGTACGGTATGACCCGATGCGCAATTCTCTCATCTATCGAGCCAGAAATTGCAACGGGCGTCCCTCGTACTCCAATATCACAGATCTCAAAGGAGCAAGTAAATCACGGGCGAGGAAAAAACACATCACTACTGAGCTGAGACGTGAAAAACCAAGGGCTCCATTAAAAAGGCTGGGGGAAAAACTGAAATAACCACAAGTGTAATACGCACCAAACCCCGTCATGGTGCCCACCATCAACAAGGCGACCCGAAGCAAACCGGCACACTCATCCAATAAGGAAGGGAATCCAATAAGTTGGGGTAATCACTCGGTTACCTCCCAATCCGAAACCACTCGAGTGGACAACACAACTGCAGGCTACCCTTAAAAGGGATCCACAAGAGACACAATCTCGTGCCACAGTTGGTCGCTCAAAATGCTATCATAACCCCAACGGACCCACGGGTCGAAGTCGATCCCTCAACTAAAAGAACACCCTGACGGGAACCAAACCGTCGGTGAACGGGACTGGAAACTGGCTCACAAGGCGATCATAAAGCTGATGCCCAACTCGCGGTCAAAAGTCTGAAACATCCAAAAGACTCTCACCGTTGTGTACCGACAACGTGGCATCACTGCCGTGCACCCACGGCGTGGCATTACTGCCGTGTACCAACGGCGTGGCCTCACTGCCGTGCGCCAACGGCGTGGCATCACCACCGTGTATCAACGGTGTGGCATCACTGCCGTGTATCAACGGCGTGGCATCACCACCGTGTATCAACGGCGTGGCATCACCACCGTGTATCAACGGCGTGGCATCACCACCGTGTATCAACGGTGTGGTATCTCAAGCATCAAGGCCTCAGATCTTCACAGCCCTATACCCAACACTACCTCGAAAATCCGGAGCTGAGGAAGGGCCAAAAGATCAACAGGCAAAAACCAGGGCCCCAACTGCACTGGCAGGACCAATAACACCCATCTATGTGCAACACGTGATCAGGTATCTGAACCTCACGAGCACAAGCTAAGGGTACTATCTCTAGCCCATACATCAATGCAAATGCCCTAGCACTCTCACCGCTATGTCGGAGAACCCTCAACGACTCACTCGCAGCAACACCCCACTCATAGGCGAGAAGAACCGACTGACGCGGCCAAAATCTAAAAAATCCCGATAGACCGGTGCCTAGAACCCCAATCCAACAAGAACAGACTCTAGGCTCAGTCTATCGAAGTTTTCGCTCCTTTACCGTTCAGGGATTCGGTCCCTCTCGTTCAAAGGCGGGAAACTATGTCGACAAGCAACTCACGGCTGGAGACGCTCCCGGTAGTCCATCAGGACGAACTCGACCCATCAAATCTCGGCGTCCTGTCGGGTCATCTCAATCTCACTAAAATAACCACCTGGTAACTCGGCCGGAGGTGAAAATTGTCTCAACAGGCCGAACCTTCGCCACTCATTGGGCGGCATCGCCATTCATTGGGCGGCATCGCCACTCACTGGGCGGCATCGCCTCTGGTAGCTCGGCCAGTGGAAAGTATCCTCCTGGGAATTCGGCCAGAAAAAAAAATGTCCTCCTGGTAACTCGGCCAGGGCATGTGCCTACCTGGTAACTCGGCCAGGGGCAATGCATCCATTTGGTTGCTCAGCCAGTGATAAGTATCATCGGTAACTCCGGCCAGTGATAATTGCCCTCTGGTAACTCGGCCAGTGAGAATTATCCATCTGGTAAACTCGGCCAGTGATAATTATCCATCTGGTAACTCGGCCATGATAATTACCATCTGGTAACTCGGCCAGTGATAATTATCCCGGGTACTCGCCAGCGATAATTATCCCTCTGTTAACCTCGGCCGTGAATAATTCACTCCATCTGGTAACATCCAGCCAGTGATAATTATCCATCTGGTACTCGGCCATGATAATTATCCATCTGTAAC
>CM055066.1:30366225-30400502 GCA_029204045.2 Tillandsia leiboldiana | reverse complement strand
CGCAAAAACGGAGTCGCACGCAAAACGGTGCACGGTGCCGGAGTCCGGCACGCAAACGGTGCACGGTGCCCAACACAGAAAAGAGCAAGAGGGTTAATTACAGTCCAAAAAGGTCGCCCCGAAAACTGTACAAAACTACAGTAAAACCAACACACGGACCTACCCGACTGCGCCGCCGTCGCCGAAACGCTCCCACGAAAAAACTCGCGCGCTCCACGAGGCCCACGACCGCCACGCCGCACCATCCCACTATCTCCCTCACTCTCCCTCTCGCTCGGATGAAGGAAAGACACGAAGAAGGAGAAGAGTCGCTTGCGGGGAGGAAGAAGAAGAAGAAAAGAGGGAAAAGGGGAGGGGCGGTCCACGGTGCACGGTGCGCCGTGCACCGGCCGGTGCACCACACCCACCCGGGTGCACCCGGCCCACGCAAGAGGAAAGGCGGCCACGTGGCCGCGTCACCTGCGCGCCACGCGGGTCCGCGCAGTTCACGCGCCACCACGGGCGCGTGCCACCGGCCGCCCACAGGCGAGGGACACGCGCCCGTGACACGGGCGTGCGCCCCAGCGCCCGCGCGGGCGCCACTGGGGTCCGCCACGTGGCGGCCCCCACGTGGCCCGCGCGCGGGTGCCCTGTGCACCTGACGCGCGCAGAGGCGCCTGTCGCGTCAGCCGCGCCTCGCCTGACGCGCCGCAGCCTCCTCGGGATCCGTGCCACGCGTGTCTCGATCCGCGTGCCGCTTTGCCTCGAAAAGCGCGCACGCCTACCGGACTCCAAATCCAACAAATAAATAGTCCATCCTTAGCGATTTCGCGCTCTGAGTCCAGAAATGATGTCCGATTCTCCAAATTCTCATCCAAAAATTGCGGAGTGCCCCCGAATAGCCCACTCGATCCGATTTCCGCGCCGGGTCCATTTTTAAAGTCCGATTTGCCCAATTCCAACTCTAAAAATTCCCGAAGGCGACCGGAGAGGTAAACTTTTATCCGGACTTCACCCGGAGTCTAATTTTGACATCTGAATCGCGCGAAATCACTTCTAAACACCCGACGGGTCCTCCAACTTCCCACGGGGTTTCCAATGATGCAAGCAAATCCCAAATTGCATCACAAATCCATTTCTGGGCCCCCAACACGCGCACCAACACCCCCAACGGCGACCGAAAGCTGCCCAACAACCGGCAACCCTACGCGGGGGATTCCGGGACCTCACAACAATGCCACTCGTTCAATCCTAGGATAACTCCTAAGTTTGATGTCACTCAGTAAACCCTGAATCTAGGTTTTCTCCTAGTCTTACTACCAACATGTTCTTTTCCCTTATGTCACATGATTCCTAGGGTTGTACCCTAACAAGATCACAATCATCACATGATTATCTACTTTTACGCATGCAATTATCTTCATATCCACATAAAATAATATTTATTCTCTACGCATGCAATTATCATCTATTTAGATAAATCAAGAATTACATTTTTCTCCTAAGTCCTTTTACTCATGCAAATTGATCATTTCCTTTTTGGCAACCAACAGTTGCACTTTTCGTCTGTGTCCATCTACACATGCACATTTACCATCTATCTTTGGCAACCAACAGTTGCACTTTTCATCTGTGTCCATCTGCACATGCAATCTTAATCATAATTACCTAACGCCTCTAACAGGCTACTATCATGCTTCTAAATCAAAAAGCAAAGGAGAAAGGGGAGAGGTCACCCAGTTTCGGCAGAATCCCCCACCTTGGATTGCCCCCAATTGCTTGTAGACACTTGCAATTGGTCCCCGCGCGTTTGTTCTCGCTTTCTCGAGCTTGCACACAAAACGGTGAACGTCGCTCGAGCCCGCACGCAAAATGATGCATGTCCTCCGAACCTGCACGCAAAACGGTGCACATCGTTAGAGTCTGCACGCAAAACGGTGCACGTTCATCCAGGTTGCACGCAAAACGGTGCATGCAAAACTGTGCGCATACCTTGGGTTTGCACGCAAAACGGTGCACGCCTTTCTTCATGGTTGCATGCAAAACGGCGCACGTTTTTCTAACCCTGTACGAAAAACGGTGCATAACATTAGAGACTGCACGCAAAACGGTGCACGATAATTCAACTTGGACGCAAAACGATGCACGTACCTCAAATTGCACGTAAAACGGTGCACGTTCTTTCTTCAATGTTGCACGCCAAACGGTGCACAGTTTTTGAGTTTGCGCGCAAAACAGTGCACGTCCGTCGAGTCCGCACGCAAAACGGTGCATGTCCTCTCCAAGCTTGTACGCAAAATGATGCGCGCCAAAATGCCCGGCGACACTTCGTGTAGTAAAACGGCACAGTAAAACACGGTCCCTAACACTCACAAAGGCATGGGGTCAAATCCAAAACCCAAAAGGAAATCTCAATACTGTGCCAAAAATACCGAAAAATGACATACGGGACCTACCTCGACATCGTCGCGCCGTCTAACGCGTACACACACGTCCATTCGGCTCTTTTGAACACCTTGCGCGCTCCACGTGGTCCACGGCGTGCTCGCGCGCCCTCGAAACCCCCCACGAATCACGCTCTCCCTCCCCTTAGCCTCACGATGCGAGCAAAAAGGAGAAAGGAGGAGAAATGGGGCCATTCGGGCCCATATAGGCCGAAATCCCACTTTCGGGCGCACCTTTCGGGCACCCAAAACAAATTCGGGCGGCTACAGTAATCCACGCCCCGCGGTCCAGGCGTCCACGCCGCTCCAGCGAGGCGCCACGTCATCCACGTTCGGCCAACCTGGGAGCGACACGTGTCCATGGACCCGTGCGCCGCAACCACGGAACAACGGCGGCCAATCAGCGGCCGCCACGTGGACCGCACCCACGCCCCGCGTTGACGCACGGCCGCAGCGACGCGTCGTGTCGCGCTGACCCGCGAATTGGAGGCCGACACGTGGCCTCCCCCGTTGACACCGCACCAGGGCCCGCGCGCCTTCCCGACGCGCGACAGTGCCCTCGGCCAGTGCGTCCAATGGGGAGACGCCACGTGGCGTCCCCCACCTACCCCGCACGCCTCGAGCCGCGGCGCGCTTGCCGTGCCTCGGGATTTGCGCCCGTGCATCGGGATTCGCGCCAACTGCCTCGGGATCCGTGCCAACTGCCTCAGGATCCGTGCATCTCGGGATTTGGGCGCTTCTACAGTAACATTCGGGCGCGCTACAGTAACTTTCGGGCACCCGAATGTAGGCCCGACTTCCGGATTTCGCCCGTTTCGCCCGTTTTCGTCCGTTTTCATCCGTTTCTCGCCCGATTTCGCTCAAATTTGACAGGCAGCCTCGGTTTTACTTGATTTACCTCCAGGTACTTTTAATTTTCCATTTGGACCATTCTGGGTCACCAAAAGCCCTGCTGTATTCAGAATCGCTGGCGGACCGCGTTCTCACTATCCGGGTATCCGATCAACGCGAAATTTTTACTGTGGCCTTAAAACATATTTACCTAGCTCCCATAATTTTCTCAGAATTTTCTGACGCTGTGAATTTTCTGCTAAAAATCTGGGCCCACATTCTCATATAAAATTTTAGGTTCCTTATTTTTATCCCGATTTGGGCCCAATTCATTTCCAAATCATTCTTTACTTCTCTAAGCTCAATAAAAATGGTAGTTCCTACCATTTTTATTTATATTTGCTCATATACCAAGATCTGGTATACTACACAGCAGCTTATGGAGTCCTATGTGGTGTGTCGGCGGTGTTTGTGCGCAAATTGGACACAAGTGATGGACTAAGTGCGTAAAATGGATCACAAGTGTATTCGGATGCCCCATCGAATTTTAGAAGTGGTTTCGCACGAAACGGACATTAGATTTGGATTCAGCGGGGAAAAGCGATGGAAATCGACTACTTGGATGTATTTTTCGGAGTCCGGACGCCCGAAAATGGACACCCGGAAGATTTCTGTGTTTTTGGGTGCACGGTGGACCGAGGGTGTGCCACGTGGCGGCTTTCTATTGGCGCCGTACGCCACGTGGCAGAGCTGGAGGCGTGGCGCAGTGGGCCCGGCCCACGGGAGTAGGCGTGGGCCGAGTAGGCGCGCGGGCAGGCGCGCCGCCGGGCGCGGTGCAGCGGGGGCGTGCGCCATGTGGCGTCTTTCTAGTGGTTCGCATTGGACGCGTAGCAGCAGGGGGAGTGGCTGGTGCATCAGGCACGGTCCACGGTGTCGGGTGAGGGTGCCTTGTTGTGCGTGCGCAGCAGGGCGTGGGCTGTGCGGCAGGCGCACACGTGGGCGCGGCGACCGATGCGTTGACGCGCGGGTTCCCGCGCGTGGGCACGCCACACGTCAGCTCCCACGCGGGCCACGCGACGCGGCGTGAGGCGATGGTTTGGCTGTTGCCTGTTATAGGTAATATGGCGCGAGGAGGTGGTTTTGAGCGCTCCTCGCGGGGAACCTTGTGGGAGATTCGGGCGCCCGAAAGAGGTCCGAGCGCCCGAATCTCGGGACAGATCCGGTATTTTTGGATTTGTCGGGCTGGGCCTATAAATAGGCCCGTACTACTTCGTTGCTGGGTTTTTTGGCCGGTTTCTCATGGAGGCTTCTTCAGGAGACTTTATCCTCTACCAGTGCTGCATCTTGTGGAGGATTGTTGGGATTTTTGGAGGCCGCGGCATCGGCGTTTTCTGTGACGCGGCGCACTTCGACGCACCTTCGATTTTGGCTTCTACCGTCGCTTTTTAGTGCGCGAGGCCCCCTGAGCTACCCCAATGGATTTTTTAGACGATTTTTGCGGCAGCGCGTTCACGAGAGATACGCCTTTGATTTCCATGTTGATAACTTCGCTCTATTTTGAGTTTTTGGTGGTGTTCCCGAGGCATCTTATGACCTCCTTGTACTGCTGCGAGGTATAGGACAGCGGTGGAGTACTGTTGGGATTTCTCAGCCTACGGGCATCGGAACGGGACATATAAGGACTCGATCGGCATCTACGCTTCGAGAGGAACGCGACCGTATTTTCATTCAAACTTTTGGAGGACTCTTCGAAGGTGATAATTAAGCTTCTTTGGGACTGATTTTCTACAGGCTTGTGTTCGCGAAGGATTTGGCTTACGGTGATGTTCTAATTGTATCTTGACCTACAGGTGTCGGTACGAGGTGTATAAATACTCGATTTGGATCTACTCGTCGCGAGGATCGCAACCGTGATTTTTCTGGATTTTTCGGAGGACTGCATGTAGGTGAAAATCCCCTTTCTCTTTGCTGGATTATAAAAATAGCAAACGCTGTTTGGTGTGTGTGGGGTATTGATTAGTGTGTTCTGGTTGTGATGTTGGTTGGAGAAGAGGCTTGTGCGACTGAGTACCGAGGGCGCAGTTTTGGCGAATTTTGATAGTGAGTGACTGCGCACTTCACCGACTTCAGCTTTGCCTGCGGAAAGCGATTTAGGTGGATTGTTTCGTCTCCAGAACCGGTGGACGGTTTTCTAATTCTATCTGTTAGAATGCATGCATGTTTAGGGTACAATTTATGTGATTGAGGGGTAAGCTTAGTAATGGTAATTGTATAAGGAATTGCATGATTTATTTGTGTTATGTCATATGACAATTGCGATAGTGGATATCCTTGTGGATGGTTAATGTAAGCTTACCCAAGGGAATGTTACCCTCTGTGATTGATAGTGTGATGCCCCACTTCCCAGGGGGTCACCCATCCTAGAACTACTCTAGCTCTAGCACGCTTAACTCTCTTAACCTCTTGGGCCTGGCTACCACCCAAAATGCTATAGCCGGAATGTGTATTAGTCCTATATATAAATGATATAATAGGACTAAAAGAATGCAATCATGGTTTCTTCTAAGTCAAATCCCAATATGATAGTGTAGCAATAAAATAGTGGCCTATCTGGATGTCCAAATAAGCATGCAAAAGTCCTCAGCAATGTGAAAGGGAGAATATGTCCAATAACAGTTTTACAAGTGTAATAATTAATAATATCCACATGAATATAACAATCATGCTAAAATCATCAGTCAACTACACATGTATAACCCCTGATCCATAATAAATCCCAAGGTGAAACCCGTGCATGGATATGTCGTCATGTCCCCAACAATTAGTCCATTTAACCAATTCCCATAAGATTTATGTGATATTACGGCATGTTAATTATCACTATTAATACGTCTCCTGCAATCATGTTTCTTCGATAATATTATCCCAATACGATTCCAAACATGATATATCCACATAATTAATCTCAAATGATAGGCTCACATTTATAACAGTCAAACATGCATGGTAATCAAATAATGAGTTCAATAGTGGGTTTCTCTACTAAACTTAGTGAGCAAGTCAGAAGTAGAGGCATGCAACAACCACCCACCTCGAAAAGCGCACACAACACCAAAAGAGACCACTTGCTGCCCGCTGTCCTCTAACACAGCACTCCACCAAAATCTGTGTCCCACTGCACAGAACAATGCGCACAATTAAACTCAAAACTGTACAATTAACCACTGTCCAAAATCAGCCCCCAAAAAGGCTAAATATCACCTCTGTCCAGTCCTCAAGAAAATCCAGAAAATTCACGAGCATGTTCCTCGCGAAAAATAGCCCCAAAACGACTGTTTAAATGCCCAGATCTCATACCTGTAGACCAAGATAAAAATAAAACACCGCTGCACCTCAAAACCTTCCAAATCAGAATTCCTGTAGCAATCAGTCCAAGAAAAGCTTAATTATCACCTTCCAAACAATTTCCAAAAATCTCAGAAAAATCACCACTGTGTTCCTCGCGACGAATAGATCAAAATCGAGTCCTGAAACGCCTTGATCCGATGTTCCTAGGCTGAGATATAAAATCGACAAGCCGGTGCTGTCCAAAATCCATCACAGAAAAATAGGGGTCAAAGATGCATCGGGAAACGTGCCAAATGTGCGAAACGGAGCAAAGCGATCAACACGAAAATCGAAGCCTTACCTCTTAGGAACACGTGGTCAAAGAAATCGTCCAAAAACTCCTCCTGGTTTGCTCACAGCGAATTTCCGACTGAACTGTGACGGTAATGGGCCGAAATGGGGAGAAAACCGAGGCGAACTGTAAAATTGATGTCGCCATTGCCGAGCTTCCAGAAATTCCGGGGATCCACCATAAGAACCAGAGCACCAAGGGGAACAAACTTCATATAGAACACTCCCTCCCATTCACTCTCTAAGCTTCGGAAAAAGGAGAGGAAGAGAGGGGGGGGTGGAGGTATTTACAGGCCCACTCAAAAGAATTCCAAAAATCCCCTCTGTGTCCCCGGTTTCGTGCGCCCGAATCTTTCGGGCCCCGAAACCGGGCCCAAACAGAAGCCGGCCCGCCAGCGGGCCAACCGCGCAAACCCGATCCGGCCGGACCGCGCACCGTCCGACCCGCTCCGCTCGCCGACACGTGTCCCAGAACACAGAACAGCGGATCCGGCCGCTCCCCTCACGCCGCGTGGCCAGCCCAGGTCAACGGGGCAGTTGGCGCTGGCCAATAGCCGGCCGCCACGTGGCGCACGTGTGCGCCACGTCGGCGCCGTGGCCGCCACGCCAGCTGCCCCCGCTGCCACGCCGACTGACACGCCACCTGCCCCCGCCGCACACGCACAGTGACGCGTCCAATCCTCGCGCGCCACGTGTCCAGGCCACACACTCGCTGCACCCGGTGCACGACACCCCAAACACCGAACCAATGACATGCTGCCACGTGTCTTCCCGCCCAGTCCACCAAACACCGCGCTGCTCCGTAGACCGCGACCTGTGAACCACCCACTGGGAAGACGCCACGTGGCACCCCGCTCTGGTCCACGCCGGCCGCGTGGACCGCGCACCCGCGCGCCCTGCCCGCGCCCTGCCCGCGCCCATGCGCCCTGCCCGCCGCCGCTGTCCGCCTGCCCGAGGCCGCGCCGCCGCACTGCCGCCGCCCGCCGCCGGCGATCGCCGGAAACACTGTTACGGCCGTGAACAGTAACCTGAGCTCAAAAATGACAAGTGGGTAGTCCATTTTGACCGTTTTCGCGCGCTGAATTCGAATTTGACGTCCGATTTGCCAAATTCCAACTCTAAAAATTGCCGAAGGCACCCGGAAATGTGTTCTTAGCCCAAATTTCACGCGGAGCCCAATTTTAATATCCGTTTCGCTTGAAACCACTTCTAAACCCTCCACGGGGTCCTCCGATCACTCGCATGATCCAATTAAGCCCGAAGTCCAACACTTATGCCCAATTATGCCCCAAACACCTCCAACACACCATGTAAGCCTCCAATAGCCACCCCAACGCACTGCAGCAGCTCTGCGGAGATCCGGGTCATCACATCCTCCCCCACTCAAAGAAAGTTTCGTCCTCGAAACTAAAGTCGTTCCTCAACACGGAATCTCAACCAAATAAAGGGGGGTAAACATCCAATCATCCACCACTCAAGCTCCCAAGGCTGACAAATACCTCCTCCATAGACGCGATGCGGTCCTCGGGTCTCTAACTAGAATAAAATAAAGGCGGGCACTCCAGAAAAGCCGTACCAACTCAACCAAGTACAGCTGGGCTAACCACTCGAGCTACCGAGCAATTTACATCGGTACAAGCCTCCGCTCCTCCCAGGGCCTCAGATAATCCATCGGCACACAAGCTCGATCCGAATATCTCTGTACTCCCGAGGTATCCAATATAAGTCCTCCAACTGTTCACGTAAACTCTGATCTCTAATCCAAAAACCATCAGGGTGTAGCAACACCTCCCCAACTCTCCGGCATCAGCACACAACTATAAGTAGTCGAGAGAACCAGATCGCAATTCAATCTTCAAGAAGATCCAGTACCCTTGCAGCCGGTAAATCCAATCCTCCAGGCTCGAAAAAGGGTATCTGGAGGGGGGTCCTCGCCCGGTCGCTCCCAAATCTTGACCATCCGAGCGAACCATACAGCCGCGGTCTATCATCTAAAGAGTCCTCAGTGACACCATCATACGCCACGTCTGCCTCGACAGTCCACATAGCGCCAGCTGCGGAGTCAACAAACTCAACCCCGAATAGCTCTCCTGCTCCGGGTATCCGCCACCACAGTGGCCCTATCGGGGTGATATTGGATGCTTGCCACAAATCCAACTGTAACTTCATAGCTACTATGGGAGGCATCACTGCATCTCACAAATCCATCTCCCAACACTGGCGATGCTGAAATCAGGGCTGGTATCAATCTCGTCACCAATTCGTCAAGCTCTGCTGGCACTATCCGGCTCACAAGCTCCTCACCTCAACAAAAAAAACTGCCGGTCTCAGCCATCCTCGCATAGCGTCCATTTTTGCCGGATTTCCACCACCGCCTCTTATGGCTAAACTAAGTGATTCAAGAAGATATGCTCTCGAAGCTAAAACTTGTACCACAACAACTTGGCATACAGCTTCTTCCTCACAGACCTTGTTACACCATCTATAAGTACTCCACCAGCTCTAACCATACAGAGATGGGGTAAAATCAAAATATCCCAGAAGGATATCTCAAATAATTCTTCCAAGTGCAGCAAGAATACCCAATTCCTCAGATCTTAAAGACGACAGGGAATTAGTCAATCTATTTGTCCTCACTGTACTCATAATGCCCCTACCGGGTCCTGAACACCATCTTGGCGAGATACTCAACTGTATGATCCCAAAAATATACCTGCATCATAAGCAGGCCACTGTCGGGGTATAACTCCATCAAAAGGTCCTAAATAATACCCAGACCTGCCTGCGGTCACCCCACACAAGGACCCTCACTGTCGTGTGCCAACGACGTGGCACTAGACCGAACAGACCCTCGATCCATCAGATCCTGTGACTGCGCCATCAGCTCTCTCAGCTCTACAGGTGATATCCAATGAGGTGCTAACGGGGTTGGCGTGGTTCCCTGAACCACGTCAATCGCAATCTCAATCTTCCTAACCGGCGGCATTATCATCAGCTCCGGTGGAATCACACCCGGGATCTCACGATAACAGGGATATCCTTGCGTCCCGGTGCCGCCGTAAGCACCTCGCGCATCGTTACTGTAACCTGTGTGCTCTGACTGTCTCAATGAATAAGTCTCTAATTCTGCTTGCAGAAGATCATAACCTTCTCTCTCCGCAGTCATACACCATGTGGCACTGTGCCAATCGATCCCACGCACTGGGTCAAACACTGACCAGGTACAAGTACCAATAAGTCTGTCGATACCACTCGAGGTCTCAACTGCACTGGACATGATCCACAAACCTCCTCCACATGCACCACCCCAACAGGAACCTGTACCTCTAGTCCATGCAGGAATGCACCATGCTCTAACTTCGACCACTGTGAAGAAATCACACCTGCGACGACCCAATCCACTGCCTTGGTGCCCTCCGACCTGGCGGTACAGACTCATCTGCTTGACGCAAGTGGTCGTCGCTCAGTCTGCCTGAAAATCAAGACTATCCACAAAAGGAGCACAATTCTCCGCCTTTGCTCACACTGAGGCGATGAATACAGTCTTCCGCATACAATAAATCCACGCTACCGCTGCGCCACTCTGGTAACGATGCTGATGCTGCCACCGGGGTCCACCTGACCTCCGACATCTCAGAAAATCCATTATTGCAATCGTCATATGACAAAACGCAATTAATTCCTGCAATTCCTTATACAATTATCCTTACTCAGCTCACCCCTCAAGCACATCTACTGTACCCCAAACACGAATGTTATCAATCACAAAGGGTAACCTTCCTTTGGGTAAGCTTTACATAATCCGTCCACAAGGATATCCACCATCTAGGAAAGGAAACGAAAGTGCCTCTGCCAGCCGATCTGTCCCCCAACACTTAGCGCCAGGCGCCTCTATCCAGAACTCGCCTCTGGCGGCAGATCTCTATCCAAAAGAACTGCAATAGTACGCTCCATACACAATGCCTACTCCATCGAGGCATCCAAAATCCACAATCCAAAACAGGGGGATCAGATAAACAAAAGGGTACCCTGGCGCAATCCACTCCCAGTCGCACACATCCTACGCGCTTCGTCCCTCGAAACCTGGAGCGTACAGCTCAACAACTACCTCAACTCTCTAGCACAGGGAGACCCTCAATTGATCACTCCATCACCACCAACCACGATTTTGCCTCCAAAGGCTCCAACTCAAATCCATGAATCAGGGTGGTTCATCTGCCAAAACTGGCTCCATCCATCAATGATGTCCCACAACTCATCCACTATCAGCAATCCACCCCGCCTCGGTGCCGCGACACTAAACATTGGCACGGAGGGGGCTACTCGCCCCTTCGGCGCCCCAAAAATCACTGCCGCTGAGGATACTATAACCAGGTGGTCTTAGGGGAAAAACACTGTCGGGCTGCCCACTGCTCCGACAACTGTGTCACCCATACCAGCGGCTCACTCTGCCGCTGATATACCTCTGACAATCCTACCATCGGGGCCTGAAGCTCTCTAACCTCAATCCGGATATCCGGCCCCAAAACAATCCGCTCGAGCTCCACCGCTGCGACGAGTGCACACCAATCCGCACAACACGTCGGGGAGACACCGCTCACCACGACCAACTGCACCACAGCACAAAACAAAACTCGACCCAATCCGGCGAGAGTCTAGAGCATGTCAATCGTTCCGCCGCATTATGTTGTCTGCTGCCAACATAATTGCTTAGGAGAATAAACATGCCAATCACCCATCCCATCACTCGGGAGAGGTATAAAACTCAATCGGAACTCTCGCAAAAAAATCACGACTCTCACGAAGTCATCCTCGGGTCCAACCATAAGCCTAGTGTTTCTACAGTCCCAACTGACCTATCCCTAAGCTCTGATACCAACCTAATCTGTCACGCCCCGGGATCGAAGCTGCGACCCGGGCTCGCCAACAGATCCGCCACCTATGCAGAATCCCGCATAGGCGAAGCGTCTAACCTGCAAAAGATAGTACTATAGCTACACAAATATCAGAGCTGAAATAAAATGCCGTAAAATAAAATCCAATCACTGTACAACATGAAATAGGGTACAATATCCATCTCCTCAAATACAGATAATCATCATACAATGTCCTCAGTACAGCATCTCTCAACTATAAAAGGGAGATAAACTAAGACTATAGTACATCAGTCTCAACATCAGTCTCACCAAATACCAAAGATCTCTCTCCAAAGAAAACAGTAAAAACCAGCCAACCGCTACCAGGAATCTCCAACCAGGGGATACAGCTGCACTCCTCGGGTGGTAAAGATCTAGCTCGTGACTCCCTCGCCTCGGACAACGATCGAAGATCAGCAACTCCCGAAGAGAACACTGCAAAACAGGGGGAGAAAAAGCAAGGGAAACAACAATGGGGGTGAGAACCACTAGTAAACCAGTAGCCTCCCCCTGTGGGTAAAGCCTCAAGCTCCGGCGTACCCACTAAGTCTACTAGAGGCAAGAAAAGGGTAAATGGTAAAGCTGTGAACAGAACTACTGAATAGGAGGGAAAACCACTACTAGTATGCCTCTAAATGCAATACTGGAAGAAATAACTGTATGAATGCATCAGTATCTAGAAGCCTGCCAAGATAACCCAATCCGACCACCAGTGGACACTGGTACTGCCTGCTCAGCCTGCCGCAACGGGTATGCCAGCCTATGCATAACACCGAAGCAAAGGAGTCTCAAGGACTCAAAGTCTGTCTGACGCACACTCCGGAGTGGCACTCGAGGGGAGCGACCAACACGAGTAAAGTATCACTGTATCAAGCATCTCTGTAACCACTGCCTCATAATAGCAGGACTGGATCATGACTATGATCAAAGTGGGAAACTCCGTCCACTAATGAAACCCCGACCCGATGCAATAGTACTCAAAAAGTGGGAAATACCATCCACTAGAGAAATCTGATACCCAATCTGATGCAATAGTAAACATCCGGTCAACCGCCCAAAGTCCGCGGTCACCACAATAACCCACAACCCACAATTGGATAAAATAACCAAGATCCGGTCAACCGCCTACTGTCCGCGGTTTCCGCAAGAACCCATAATCCAACATCAAGTACACCATGTTCCTGACCCTCAGGTCCCGGCTACACTATCCCAAACCTCTGCTCGAACTCGAGCACTATGCCTCAAGTCTAGAATAGTAGGAGAAAGAAAAAGAATGCAAGCATGGTTTCTCCTAAGTCAAATCCTAATATGATAGTGTAGCAATAAAATAGTGGCCTATCTGGATGTCCAAATAAGCATGCAAAAGTCCTCAGCAATGTGAAAGGGAGAATATGTCCAATAACAGTTTTACAAGTGTAATAATTAATAATATCCACATGAATATAACAATCATGCTAAAATCATCAGTCAACTACACATGTATAACCCCTGATCCATAATAAATCCCAAGGTGAAACCCGCGCATGGATATGTCGTCATGTCCCCAACAATTAGTCCATTTAACCAATTCCCATAAGATTTATGTGATATTACGGCATGTTAATTATCACTATTAATACGTCTCCTGCAATCATGTTTCTTCGATAATATTATCCCAATACGATTCCAAACATGATATATCCACATAATTAATCTCAAATGATAGGCTCACATTTATAACAGTCAAACATGTATGGTAATCAAATAATGAGTTCAATAGTGGGTTTCTCTACTAAACTTAGTGAGCAAGTCAGAAGTAGAGGCATGCAACAACCACCCACCTCGAAAAGCGCGCACAACACCAAAAGAGACCACTCGCTGCCCGCTGTCCTCTAACACGGCACTCCACCAAAATCTGTGTCCCACTGCACAGAACAATGCGCACAATTAAACTCAAAACTGTACAATTAACCACTGTCCAAAATCAGCCCCCAAAAAGGCTAAATATCACCTCTGTCCAGTCCTCAAGAAAATCCAGAAAATTCACGGTCGCGTTCCTCGCGAAAAGTAGCCCCAAAACAACTGTTTAAACGCCCAGATCTCATACCTGTAGACTAAGATAAAAATAAAACACCGCTGCACCTCAAAACCTTCCAAATAAGAATTCCTGTAGCAATCAGTCCAAGAAAAGCTTAATTATCACCTTCTAAAAAATTTCCAAAAATCTCAGAAAAATCATCACTGTGTTCCTCACGACGAGTAGATCAAAATCGAGTCCTGAAACGCCTTGATCCGATGTTCCTAGGCTGAGATATAAAATCGACAAGCCGGTGTTGTCCAAAATCCATCACAGAAAAATGGGGGTCAAAGATGCCTCGGGAAACGTGCCAAATGTGCGAAACAGAGCGAAGTGATCAACACAAAAATCGAAGCCTTACCTCTTAGGAACACGCTGGCGAAGAAATCGTCCAAAAACTCCTCCTAGTTTGCTCACAGCGAATTTCCGACTGAACTGTGACGGTAATGGGCCGAAATGGGGAGAAAACCGAGGCGAACTGTAAAATTGATGTCGCCGTTGCCGAGCTTCCAAAAATTCCGGGGATCCACCATTAGAACCAGAGCACCAAGAGGAACAAACTTCATATAGAACACTCCCTCCCATTCACTCTCTAAGCTTCGGAAAAAGGAGAGGAAGAGAGGGGGGGGTGGAGGTATTTATAGGCCCACTCAAAAGAATTCCAAAAATACCCTCTGTGTCCCCGGTTTCGGGCGCCCGAATCTTTCGGGCCCCGAAACCGGGCCCAAACAGTAGCCGGCCCGCCAGCGGCCCAACCGCGCACACCCGATCCGGCCGGACCGCGCACCGTCCGACCCGCTCCGCTCGCCGACACGTGTCCCAGAACACAGAACAGCGGATCCGGCCGCTCCCCTCACGCCGCGTGGCCAGCCCAGGTCAACGGGGCAGTTGGCGCTGGCCAATAGCCGGCCGCCACGTGGCGCACGCGTGCGCCACGTCGGCGCCGTGGCCGCCACGCCAGCTGCCCCCGCTGCCACGCCGACTAACACGCCACCTGCCCCCGCCGCACGCGCACAGTGACGCGTCCAATCCTCGCACGCCACGTGTCCAGGCGACACACTCGCTGCACCCGATGCACGACACCCCAAACACCGAACCAATGACATGCTGCCACGTGTCTTCCCGCCCAGTCCACCAAACACCGCGCTGCTCCGTAGACCGCGACCTGTGAACCACCCACTAGGAAGACGCCACGTGGCACCCCGCTCTGGTGCGCGCCGGCCGCGTGGACCGCGCACCCGCGCGCCCTGCCCGCGCCCACGCGCCCTGCCCGCCGCCGCTGTCTGCCTGCCCGAGGCCGCGCCGCCGCACTCCGCCGCTACCCGCCGCCGCCGCTGCCGCCGGCGATCGCCGGAAACACTGTTCCGGCCGTGAACAGTAACCTGAGCTCAAAAATGACAAGTGGGTAGTCCATTTTGACCGTTTTCGCGCGCTGAATCCGAATTTGACGTCCGATTTGCCAAATTCCAACTCTAAAAATTGCCGAAGGCACCCGGAAATGTGTTCTTAGCCCAAATTTCGTGCGGAACCCAATTTTAATATCCGTTTCGCTCGAAACCACTTCTAAACCCTCCACGGGGTCCTCCGATCACTCGCATGATCCAATTAAGCCCGAAGTCCAACACTTATGCCCAATTATGCCCCGAACACCTCCAACACACCATGTAAGCCTCCAATAGCCACCCCCAACGCACTGCAGCAGCTCTGCGGAGATCCGGGTCATCACAGATAGCATGCATGATTAATGTACAACCAATATGAGTGAGATGTAAGCATGGGAATTGGCCTAGATCATATGGATTGATGCTTACTTGACCATTATACATATTTTAGAGGATTTGAGATCTAGCATATTGTAGATGGCTATGTTCATTTTATATTAGATGAGATAGAGATCACGCTCGTTTACCCATTGGCATATTTATGCGGGATTGATTTATTATAGTAGCGATTTATTAGCATGCCATGTTAGCACATAGCCTTTCATGAGGATTGATCATTTGAGGGGACAGGATGGTATATCTATGTGCGGGTACTACTCTGAGGAGTTATTATGGATCATGGATTATGGACAGGTGTAGTCCATTAGCGAATTTAGCATGTTGTTTATACCTATGTAGAGCTACTATTTGTCATACTCTTACTTCTATCTTTCTTGAGGACAAATGCATGTTTGTATGGACATCTAGATAGGCCATCTTTTACTGCTACACTATCATGTTGGAACTTGACTTAGGAGAAACCATCTTTGCTTCTCTTCACCTTTTTAGTCAGTCTTGTGGTTCTTATTACTCGGGTTCGAGCAGGGGTTTGGGATAGTGCAGCCGGGATCTTGGAGTCAGGGACAGGTTGTGCATGATTGTGGGTTGTGGGTGTTGCGGCAACCGCAGATATTGGGCGGTTGACTGGATGTTGGTTATGGTACCAGATTATGGATGGCAGGGTATTACGGCGACCGCGGACATTGGGCGGTTGACCGGAGGTTACTTGTGCCTCAGATTGGGGATCGGGTTTCTTTAGTGGATGGATTTTCCCACTTCGATCGCCTGAATCCGCCTGGCTCCAACGCGTGTCCCGAACAGCGGACAGCGCGTGCGGAGCCAGTGGGCTGGCGCCGCGTGGCCCCAACCGCCAAACATGGGGCGGTGGCGCCCGCCAACCGCAGGGCTCCACGTGGCACCCCCACGTCGGCGGTCACCTGCCCCACCTGCCCGCCTGCTCCCCCCTAGCGTGCGGACTGCACGCGCATGAGCCGGCCACTCCGAGGCCGCCACGTGGCCCACCCCGGCCCATGCGCCAACCGGCGAGTTTCCGTGGACCGCGTCGCGAGAGCCCGCCAATCGCAGGATGCCACGTGTCCACCGCGCCAGGTCCATGCACCAGCGCCAGGTCCATGCACCAGCGCCAACACTCTGTGGACCGCACCGCGTGCGCCGGCCAATCCGAGGCTGCCACGTGGCACAAGGTTGGTCCACGGCTTTCCCCATGCACCAAAATGCGTAGAAAACTTTCGGGAGTCCGTTTTTGTGCATCCGGACTCCGAAAAAGGCAAGTAAATAGCCGATTTTCGACGTTTTTCCGCGCTGAATCTAAATATGACCTCGGATTAGCCTAAAGCCCTTTCTAAATTCTAACAAAAATAGTCGGAAGGTAGGCTCAATCCCGAAGCCTCACAGAGTCCGTCCAATGCGTCCATTTGCCGCGTTGCGGGTCCGACACACCAACAAAGGTGTTCTACATCGTGGGTCATGGGGAAAGCTACATGGGGATCGGGGCTACTACATCCTCCCCCACTAAAAGAATGTTTCATCCTCGAAACTAAGAAAAAAACAAAACAGACATACCTCAGCCAGAAGCCTCGAACAGGAAAGGATAGGTATCTCTCATCACCCCCTCTAGCTCCCAAGTGGCCTCACGCTCCTCGTGATTGCTCCACAGAATCTTCACATAAGGAATAGCCCAGTTGTGCAATTCCCTCACCTCACGAGCTAGAATCCGCAACGGGCGCTCCTCATATCCAAGGTTGTCACGCCCCGGGGTCGAAACTGCGACCCGGGCTCGCCAACAGATCCGCCATCTGTACGGAAACTGCCGCATAGACGAAGCGTCTACCCTGCAAGTCAGATCTATAGCTAAAAAGATGTATCAGAGCTGAAACTAAAACCAAAAGCTATAGAATAAAACTGAACATTTGGAAAAGTAAAATCTCCACTAGTACACAAAACCTCAAGGCACAAAGTCTCAGAGAAATAAAACAAATACTATCCTCACAAGTCACTCAGAATGTCCAGTACAAAAGTGGAAACATAAAATACACCGGGTACATCTACCTCAGACTCTCAATGCTGGTAAGGAACTAATCGGCCGCGTCCTCACCTCGATCTGCTATCTCCGCGCGAACCAAGCCGGATCAGCTGCCTCAACCTGTCACCGCAGCGGGTGTGAGATCTACTTCAGAAGGCAGATCTCAGTGGGTACCGTCCCAATATCCACGGTATGCCCACTAAGTCTACTGGAGGCAAAACAGATAGGTATGCAGATAGATAGGTAGATAGATAAATAATGGTAAGCTGAAAGAAAACTGCAGCTAATGTGTCCCAGACATAAAGCTCAAAAGGAAGCTCTATCATAAACATGCTATGCATACTCTAGCTACTGCTAAAATTCCTCAGTATCAATGCTCAAAGGAAAAAACCATCTAAGAACATAATGTGTGACCACCCGCTCATAACACCCAATCCCAAAGACTGCCACATAGGGTCCAGTCAAGACTGCGCCTGTCGACTAGGAACGCACCTACCCACTACCACACATCCCCATGAGGACGGGATTTACGTGGGGCGTCCTGTCCGACTATCTCAGTCTCAATCAAGTAACCACCTGGTAACTCGGCCAGGGGCATCAACCACCTGGTAACTCGGCCATGGGCAAGTAACCACCTGGTAACTCGGCCAGGGGCAAGTAACCACCTGGTAACTCGGCCAGGGGTGTCAACACAACTACGCATCCGGAGCGTGACCCGAGAGGAGCGACCCCAACGAGCTCAAGTATCACATCAGTCTCAACTGTCTCAAGAAACGGCACATGCAGGCTATGGTCCACGATCAAATAGATCGGCAACTCATTGCTCAGAAGTACAACTCGGTCGGAAAAACTCCTCAACTCAACAAGAAAAGCCCAAATCCTCACATGATCTGTCGGAGAACCCTCAACGA
Organism: Tillandsia leiboldiana; assembly: GCA_029204045.2. Classification (NCBI taxonomy): domain Eukaryota; kingdom Viridiplantae; phylum Streptophyta; class Magnoliopsida; order Poales; family Bromeliaceae; genus Tillandsia; species Tillandsia leiboldiana. The sequence continues at coordinate 30,381,883 of CM055066.1, read as the reverse complement.
CGCAATCTGATAATGCATAACTCATGGCTAAGTCGGGAAACCTCCACGACTCGATCTGCCAGAACCCCAAACTCTCAAGCTAAGTCGGAGGTCCACCTCAAGGACTAAATCGGAAAAAAATACAATCTAGAGCAATCACCCAATCCCCGCAAGGAAGCTCATCTCACAAGACACTAGAGCTCAACACACATGCTCTAAAAATCCACTCGGCCCCCCGGCACGAGTATACAAGTACCCTGAACCTAAGCCATACCTTTGGCAACTGATAATTTAAAAACCATCTTAGAAAACCTTGATTTTCCTTAAAACGGGTTTCTCGATTTTTAAAACGGTTCAGGTGCAATTATGATGCAAACAAAGCATGAAACCTAGTGTCATATAATATCAGGAGTCTACTAAAAATAATCTGGGGTTCCAATTAATTATACAAAAAATTCCAGGCAACTATCAGATTAAAAACAGTGAAAAATAGCAAGATAAACATGATCAACTTGCGTTCAATAGCATTAAAGGGCATTCCAGAAATTTTGGAGAAATTCTAACCCACCTGGTACGCTTTCCGCAGGCAATTGCTGAAGTCGGTGAAGTGCCGGAACCTCGGCTGACGAAATCTCGAAAATCGTGCCGCAAATTCTAGAAAAATCCTCGGAAGCTCCAAATAAAATTCTTGAGTCGTCACAAAACTCATGTGCGCCACGGCTCGCTCCACGGCCACCATACAATACGCACCGAAGCTCTCGCACCAACTATATAGATAAATCCAAGTCTAGCATCAATAGGCAACTCACTGCACACTTAGAAGCTCCAACAGCACATTAATAAATTAATGCTCACTCAACCAATAATTAGCACAACCAAGCTTCCAAGCATCAACACCATACTGCACTAAACATCAGCCCACACCACTCTCTGCAGCACACATACACACTTCACACACAGCTCAATTTACATACATTATCCATAGTACATACTACACACACCATCACCACCACTAATACATTTACAAAAACCACGGTACACTCCCTGCACACATAACATAATAACACACTTATACCAATCCATCTCTCCCAACATTAAGTCCATTACTCACAGCCTAGCACACATGGATTTCCTCTCTCTAGTTCCGACGCCTCGAGCCAACAGCAAAAGAACACCCTACCACGCGCGTGGTTCGAGCTCCGCACGGCACCATGCCAAAAACCGCCACAATTGGCGTCGGCCTATGAGAGCAAAAGGGATAAAAGCCGCGTAAAAAATGGTCCACAAAACGTCCACGCGACACCCGAGCAACCCACCGCCTCGGCGTGCGCGTACACGGCCCACCGGAAACGGCCCCCCGCTAGCCCGATGGCCGCACGCAGCAGTCGCGGCAACCGCGCGCGTTACTGCAGCCCGCGCGCTGCCCGCTGCCCAGGCGCATATCGCGCGGCGCCGGGGCCTGCCGCGCGCCCAACAGAGACTGCCGCGCGCTCGCATGGGCTGCTGCGCGCGCGCCCGCATGGGCTGTACGGGCGTGCGCGCGGGCAGCATGAGCTGCCGCGCGCGCAGCCCGCATGGGCTGCCGCGCGCCCAACTGCGCAGCCCCCGGCTGCGCACCGCAGCTCCGCAAGCTGCTCCCCCCAATGGACAGCAAGTCCAAGTAAAACCAAGAACACCCAACCAACAACACCAAAACCTCCAAACCCCAAGCCAAACTTGAATCCATAAAAAAAAAACCTCAAACCAAGCTCCAAAAAAAACAGCTCATACCTCTCTCTCAATCCGTCGCGAGCCGCTCGCCGCGCTCTCCGCTCGGCTTCCGACCATAGGTCCACCATCATATCTCCCATACAAACCCTCTCATTTCCAATTTTTTTCTTCATTTTTCATCATCATCATCCTTCATTCTCCATTTTTTTTCCTTTCCTCTGTTCCAACCCAAATCCTCTACTTTGCACTTGAAGAGGATGATGACGTGGCAACCACACTAATTAAGAGGCTTAATTAAGGTGTGTGTGGTAGGTGGCAGTAATAAATGCACCACCAACAAAATATCTCCAGTGCACCTTAATTCCATTCCCTCTCTCACATTCTCTAATCTCTTAACTGTTTCCTCACAGGCTACTCTCACTAATTAAAAATAATTAATTAATTAATCCTTTAAAAGCCCCTGCCAACTCACTTTTTGTCCTCGGGGCCTCCGCACCAGTCCGGAACCTCCCGAACTCCATTGTAATCTGAAAATACACGTGTCCACAGCTTTTTCTCCCCAAAAAGCTCAACCGTTGAGTCGGGGTGCTCAATCCAAAAACCGGCTCCAAAATTGTCAGTTCCGACTCACTTTTCGCCTTCGGGTCCGCCGCGTCAGTCTGGAACCTCCCGAACTCCACTGTAATTCCAAAGTACACCTGTTCCAGGTATTTCCCACTTTTCTGCACACCACGGTGGAGTCGATGCTTCCCCAAAACCAGTCCTCAATCGGCGCACAATGCCCGGAAAACCCCGAATCAAGCTGGGGCTTCCGCGTAGACCAGAACTCATCAGCAAACATGATTTGGACCCGTCCAAAGAAAATCCTCCCCATCACGCCCTCCTGCGAGGTCGGTGCACTATCCGAAATCCCGGTACTCTACACTCTCCCCTCCTTAAAAAGGTTTCGTCCCCGAAACCCAAAATAAATTCATAACTCAGGAGGGTGTCTCAATCAAATGGGCATAAAAGATTCTCGACTCGTCGTCAGCTCTCAGGTGGTCTTTCTCACTCATCATGATGGCTCCATTGAACCTACACCCAAGGTATATCATGACTGTACAACTCTTTTGTCTCTCCAGCAAGAATTTACATCGATTGCTCCAGATAGCTCAAATCCTTGTCCAACTCCAAAAAGCGGAACCCAAAACATGCGGTGATCAAATAAACTTCTTCCAGCCAGATAAAAGCTCGCGGACCAAGTTCCCCGCGTAACTTCAAATCTACAAAACCCTGCGGATAGTGGCTTCCGCAACTCAAGATCTTCCCAAATCCACATTCCAAGCCTCCAATCGACATGACACCTCCGTTGCTCCTTAGCAACTAAAAATGCTCGAATTTCAACTCTCAAATCCCAAGTTCCAAAAGTGGCAACCACGGATCGAACACCTCATTCCAAGGTTGCACCGCTCACCTAACCAAGGCGTACTAACCATAAGGTCCTTGCCGGAATAATGATATACCTAATCTATCATATAACTCCAATAACACTGACCACCGGCGTTGCCTCAACCAGAAATCCTCCTAAGTAACCAAGTACTTCAGGTTCAAGGGTCTCTGGATAACTCCATGCTCTCTCTATTACTGGCAATCATCCATATCGATATTGATATCATAAACAACTTTAACCCCTCGAAGCTATACTGGCCCTGCTTAGTCCAAAAACTTCTGACCTCAGTTACTATCATAAGTTTGGGCTCAACCCAAACGGCATCACTCTTGCAGCTGAAATTGCATGGCCAATCCACAGAACCTTGTCAGGACACAGCCCTCGGCTGTAGGGTTCCATAAAGCTATCAATCTCATGAAAGGCATTTGTAGAAAAACAAACCAAACCTGTTTGTGCTCGAACAATCATAGAACCCTCACTGTTGTGTACTCACAACGTGGCATCACTGCCGTGTACCAACGGCGTGGCATCACCCCCGTGTATCAACGGAGTGGCATCATACTCAAGCATCAATCTCTGGGATCTTCACTGTCGTATACCCATGACGCAGTGCTGGGTCACACAGACCTCTCGATCATTAAATCCCGCAGCTGCACTATCAGCTCACACTCTCTGTCTCGCAGGTGATACTCCAACCGGTGCTACCATAGTTGGCGCAGTTTCCATAACCACGTCAATCACTATCTCAAACTCAATCTCACCAAGCGGCGGCTTCAATATCAGATCAGGTAGATTTTCACCCGGGATCACACGGGCGATAAGATATTCCTTAGTCTCGGTGCCGCCGTAAGTACCTCCTCTACGGTCGCTCACAAAGCGACACGATCACGACCCAACCTCCGTCGTGCACTAGCTTCCTTTATAAACACACTCCTCCTGACCAGGTCCACGGCGGTTCATAGTCCTGTCTCGACAATCCAAGTTAGCATAAATTTGGGATAGCCACTCTCTATCCAACGTCATCACAACATCTCTAAACTGATGTAGGACTGGTAACACTCATCCATGTGCTAAATGTGATCTGGAACCCGATCCTCACGTGCACAAGCCAACAGTCCTATCACTGGCCCACACGAAGATACCCCTGCTCGACCAAAACACACCAGCGGTGACGACATCAACCATGCTCTAGATCCAGTGACTATAAGGAAGCCCACCTCAGGTGACAAACTCATCCAGACACTACAGCTGGTGCCTCGACTCTCGAGAACCTCCTAGTGTCTGTCTCCTCTGAGGCTCATAGTCTTGAGACGGGAAACGTGACAACCTCAATCCGCTCAACTATCCCAAATTCGACGATGCTAGACGTCTCTCACTGGAGCTGGTCCCTCGCTCTTCGTCCCTCCTGGACGTGATCACTGCTCCTCGGTCAACCCATCGAGCAGGCCCAAATGCTGCATCTAAAGTCGACACTCGCCGAGAATGCACGAAGAGGTAAATATCTAGATGCAGTCCCTTCTCAAATATAAACAACCTCCAAGCCACATCCTAGGCGACGAGGGGTACACAGCTCAATCGTCGCAGATACTCGCTCCAGGTCATCAACTGCGCTCCTGGTGGTCTAACAGGACGAACTCGACGCCACCAACTCTCGGCGTCCTTATCCAAAAGTACATGACCAAGCGTCCTGATGTTTCTCCTGGATGAACAAATCCTCGAACAGCTCTTCCATAGCAGCGATCCAGTTCTCGGCCTCCCAAGGCTCCAAACTCTAACCCGAAATCTACAAGGGATGGAACTGGATGAAGTAAAACAACCGGTCAGCAACCTCTCGCTGCTTCTACACCATCAGTGGTGCGATCAGGGTCGAAATCGACGATGTCGCGGCCGGAGGCACTACCGGCGATACCCCGGGAGATGTTCTCGGTCCAAGCATGCGCATCACGCGCTCCACGTCCTCTTCCTGGCGCCGCATCGCCTCAAACGTCTGGGCTACTTGGGCCCGTAACTCTCAAATCTCATTCTACTCTATCCACTCAGCTTCCCGCTATACGGGCTCCTCAACCAAGGTCAAACAGGCCCTCGCCGCAGCACGGCGTCTTGGAAGCATCGAAACTACTGCAACATATCAAACATTAGGACCAAGAACTCTCTCGACCCGATCAAGAAAAAGTCTAAACGTATTAACCTACTAAAGCATTATGTTGTCTGCTGCCAACATAATCATCTTTAGAGAAATAACACGTAAAATCACTCGCCCCCATCCTCTGGGGGAGGTATAAACTCAATCAGGACTCTCGCTAAAATCACGTCTCTCACGACAGTCATCCTACTGCCCAACCAATAGCCTAGGGTTTCTAAGCCCTCAACGACCTATATTCCTAGGCTCTGATACCACCTAAATCTGTCACGCCCCGGGGTCGAAACTGCGACCCGGGCTCGCCAACAGATCCGCCATCTGTACGGAAACTGCCGCACAGACGAAGCGTCTACCCTGCAAGTCAGATCTATAGCTAAAAACTTGTATCAGAGTTGAAACTAAAACCAAAAGCTATAGAATAAAACTGAACATCTGGAAAAGTAAAATCTTCACTAGTACACAAAACCTCAAGGTACAAAGTCTCAGAGAAATAAAACAAATACTATCCTCACAAGTCTCTCAGAATGTCCAGTACAAAAGTGGAAACATAAAATACACCGGGTACATCTACCTCAAACTCTCAATGCTGGTAAGGAACTAATCGGCCACGTCCTCACCTCGATCTGCTGTCTCCGCGCGAACCAAGCCGGATCAGCTGCCTCAACCTGTCACCGCAGCGGGTATGAGATCTACTGTAGAAGGCAGATCTCAGTGGGTACCGTCCCAATATCCACGGTATGCCCACTAAGTCTACTGGAGGCAAAACAGATAGGTATGCAGATAGATAGGTAGATAGATAAATAATGGTAAGCTGAAAGAAAACTGCAGCTAATGTGCCCCAGAAATAAAGCTCAAAAGGAAGCTCTATCATAAACATGCTATGCATACTCTCGCTACTGCTAAAATTCCTCAGTATCAATGCTCAAAGGAAAAAACCATCTAAGAACATAATGTGTGACCACCCGCTCATAACACCCAATCCCAAAGACTGCCACATAGGGTCCAGTCAAGCCTGCGCCTGTCGACTAGGAACGCACCTGCCCACTACCACACATCCCCATGAGGACGGGATTTACGTGGGGCGTCCTGTCCGACTATCTCAGTCTCAATCAAGTAACCACCTGGTAACTCGGCCATGGGCATCAACCACCTGGTAACTCGGCCAGGGGCAAGTAACCACCTGGTAACTCGGCCAGGGGTGTCAACACAACTACGCATCCGGAGCGTGACTCGAGGGGAGCGACCCCAACGATCTCAAGTATCACACCAGTCTCAACTGTCTCAAGAAACGGCACATGCAGGCTATGGTCCAAGATCAAACAGATCGGCAACTCAATGCTCAGAAGTACAACTCGGTCGGAAAAACTCCTCGACTCAACAAGAAAAGCCCAAATCCTCACATGATCTGTTGGAGAACCCTCAACGACGCAATCTGATAAATCATAACTCATGGCTAAGTCGGAAAACCTCCACGACTCGATCTGCCAGAACGCCAAACTCTCAAGCTAAGTCGGAGGTCCACCTCAACGACTAAATCGAAAAAAAAATACAATCTAGAGCAATCACCCAATCCCCACAAGGAAGCTCATCACACAAGACACTAGAGCTCAACACACATGCTCTAAAAATCCACTCGGCCCCCCGGCACGAGTATACAAGTACCCTGAACCTAAGCCATACCTTTGGCAACTCATAATTTAAAAACCATCTTTGAAAACCTTGATTTTCCATAAAACGGGTTTCTCGATTTTTAAAATGGTTCAGGTGCAATTATGATGCAAACAAAGCATGAAACCTAGTGTCATATAATATCAGGAGTCTACTAAAAATAATCCGGTGTTCCAATTAATTATACAGAAAATTCCAGGCAACTATCAGATTAAAAATAGTGAAAAATAGCAAGATAAACATGATCAACTTGCGTTCAATAGCATTAAAGGGCATTCCAGAAATTTTGGAGAAATTCCAACCCACCTGGTACGCTTTCCGTAGACAATTGCTGAAGTCGGTGAAGTGCCAGAACCTCGGCTGACGAAATCTCGAAAATCGTGCCGCAAATTCTAGAAAAATCCTCGGAAGCTCCAAATAAAATTCTTGAGTCCTCACAAAAATCATGTGCGCCACGGCTCGCTCCACGGCCACCATACAATACGCACCGAAGCTCTCGCACCAACTATATAGATAAATCCAAGTCTAGCATCAATAGGCAACTCACTGCACACTTAGAAGCTCCAACAGCACATTAATAAATTAATGCTCACTCAACCAATAATTAGCACAACCAAGCTTCCAAGCATCAACACCATACTGCACTAAACATCAGCCCACACCACTCTCTGCAGCACACATACACACTTCACACACAGCCCAATTTACATACATTATCCATAGTACATACTACACACACCATCACCACCACTAATACATTTACAAAAACCACGGGACACTCCCAGCACACATAACATAATAACACACTTATACCAATCCATCTCTCCCAACATTAAGTCCATTACTCACAGCCTAGCACACAAGGATTTCCTCTCTCTAGTTCCGACGCCTCGAGCCAACAGCAAAACAACACCCTACCACGCGCGTGAATCGAGCTCCGCACGGCACCATGCCGAAAACCGCCACAATTGGCGCCGACCAATGAGAGCACAAGGGATAAAAGCCGCGTCAAAAACGGTCCACAAAACGTCCACGCGACACCCGGGCAACCCACCGCCTCGGCGTGCGCGTACACGGCCCACCGGAAACGGCCCCCCGCTAGCCCGATGGCCGCACGCAGCAGCCGCCGCAACCGCGCGCACTGCTGCAACCCGCGCGCTGCGCGCTGCCCAGGCGCATACCGCGCGGCGCCGGCGCCTGCCGCGCGCCCAACAGAGACTGCCGCGCGCTCGCATGGGCTGCTGCCCGCGCGCCCGCATGGGCTGCTGCGCGCGCGCGCCCGCATGGCTGCCGCACGCGCCCGCATGGGCTGCTGCGCGCCCGCGCCCGCATGGGCTGCCGCGCGCGCAGCCCGCATGGGCTGCCCCACGCGCGCCCGCATGGGCTGCCCCGCGCGCGCGCCCGCATGGGCTGCCGCGCGCGCAGCCCGCATGGCTGCCCGGCGTGTGCGCCCGCATAGCTGCCGCGCGCCCAACTGCGCAGCCCCCCGCGGTGCACCGCGGCTCCGCAAGCTGCTCCCCCCCAATGGACAGCAAGTCCAAGTAAAACCAAGAACACCCAACCAACAACACCAAAACCTCCAAACCCTAAGCCAAACTTGAATCCATAAAGAAAAACCCTCAAACCAAGCTCCAAAAAATACAGCTCATACCTTTCTCTCAATCCGTCGCGAGCCGCTCGCCGCGCTCTCCGCTCGGCTGCCGACCATAGGTCCACCATCAAATCTCCCATACAAACTGTAGAGTACCGGGTCTTTGGATAGAGCGCCGGCCACACGGATGGCTTGGAGCAGAGAGTTGCCTTGGGCATGTTGCATCTGAGTTCACAGTTGATGCCGGGTTGATTCGGATCAACACGGAAGCTCCAGCTCGATTCGGGGTTTTTCCGGGCTTTGTAGGCCGATTGAGGATGAGATTGGAAATTTCCGACTTCACCGTGGAATGCCAGAAATTCAGGAACACTTGGAACAGGTGTACTTTTGATTTACAGCGAGGTTCAGGAGGTTCCGGACTGACGCGGAGGACCCGGAGGCAAAAAGTGAGTCGGAACTGGCAATTTTGGAGCCGGTATTTGATTTGAGCACCCCGACTCAACGGATGACCTTTTTGAAGAGAAAAAGCTGTGGACACGTGTACTTTTGATTTACAGCGAGGTTCGGGAGGTTCCGGACTGACGCGGAGGACCCGGAGGCAAAAAGTGAGTCGAAACTGGCAATTTTGGAGCCGGTATTTGATTTGAGCACCCCGACTCAACGGATGAGCTTTTTGAAGAGAAAAAGCTGTGGACACGTGTACTTTTGATTTACAGCGGAGTTCGGGAGGTTCCGGGCAGCGGCGGAGAGCCCGAAGGCAAAAAGTGAGTTGGAGTTGAAGTTTTGGAATTAGTTAATTAATTAATTGATTTAATTAATTAAAGCTTTTGCTTTATAAAAGCCCCAGCCACCCACCTCTCCCTCTGCAGCAGAGAAAGAAAGAAAAGGAAGAAAGAAAGAAAGGAAAAGAAAAGAGATGAAAAGGAAGAAGAAGAAGAGGAAGGAAAGGGGTTTTGAGGGGATCTTGGATTTTTGAACTCGCCGTTGGAGGCCGCGTGGAGCTCGTGGGCGTGCGGCGAGCGTCGTTGAGGTAAGCAATTTCAGTTTTTTGAGGTTTCTCAGGTTTTGGAGAGCTTTTGGATTTTTGTTGGTATTTTTTTTAAAGAGCAATTTGGATTTTTTGGATCGGTCGGATTTTCGGGATTTTTCTTCTTCTTAGTTGATTTTTCCGTCGCCGGCGGCCGCGCGCACGCGCGGCGCCAGGGTGCCGCTGTTGGTAGCACCCTGCGGCGACATGCCGCTGGGCGCGGCGCCGCATGCAGCAAAGTGCTGCACGCGGCGCTGCCAGGCCGCGCGCAGGCGCGCGCGGCAGGGCTGCGCGCAGGTGCGCGCGGCACTGCCTGGCCGCGCGCAGGGCGCGCGGCAGGGCCGCGAGCAGGCGCGCGCGGCAGGGCCGCGCGCGGGTGCGCGTGGCACTGCTTGGCCGCGCGCAGGCGCGCGCGGTAGGGCCGCGCGCGAGTGCGCGCGCGGCATGGCCGCGCGCGGGTGCGCGCGGCACAGCTTGGCCGCGCGCGGGCGCGCGCGGCACTGCTTGGCCGCGCGCGGCATTGCCTGGCCGCGCGCGGCAGGGCCGCGCGGGCCGCGCGCGGACCTGCGCGGGCGTGCGGCCATGCGCAGCGCAGCGGGCTGCGCGCGCAGCGCCGCAGGGCGCTGCGCGGCGCGTTCTGTCACCGCGCAGCAGGCCGCTGCGCGGCGCGACCGGGGTTGGCGCCGCGCGGCGGGCCTCCCTCGTCGCACGGCGGGGTTTTCGCCACTCGGCGTGCTCCCGGACGGCGGGCGACTCCTCGGTTTGCGTGGCGGCGCCGTTTTTTCGCCGTCGGAGCCCGTTGTCGCCGTCGGCCACTGTTTTCGCCTTCGGCCGCGGTGTTCGCCGTCGGCTGCTGTTTTTTCGCCGTCAAGCAGTTTTTTTGAGCGGTTTTCGCGAGCAGGTTGCGAGCAGTTTTCGCGCAGGCTTTCGCGCAGGTTTTCGCTGTTTTTCGCAGGCCGTTTCTCGCTGTTTTCGCGAGCAGTCTCGCGAGCGGTTTTCGGGCAGTTTTTCGCGAGCGATTTTCGCAGTATTTTCGCAAGCTGATTTTCGAGCTGTTTTTCGCCGTCGGGCGCAGTTTTTCGCCGACGGAGCAGTTTTTCGCCGCCGCGTGCTGTTTTTCGCCGTCGGGCGCAGTTTTTCGCCGACGGAGCAGTTTTTCGCCGCCGCGTGCTGTTTTTCGCCGTCGGGCGCTGGTTTTCGCTGACGGAGGCTGTTTTCGCCGACGGAGGCTGTTTTTCGCCGTCGGATGCTCGGTTTTGACCGTTTTGATTGATTTTGCGATTTCTTCGCTCCTGGCAGCTTGCAGTGCTGTTTTTAGCTTCCGCCGGGGGCGGTTGTTGGTTTTTCCGCTGCGTGGACCCGCCGGCTTGTTTCGGGACATCCGCAGAGCACGCGGTCGTGTGGTTGGACGCAGCGTGCTCCGTTTTGCGTGCGGACCTCGTGGAGGCAAGGTAAGTCCCGCTGAGCCCAATTGCAAGTGTCGACAAGCAATTGGTGGCATTCTGAGGTGGGTTGGTTTTTCTCTCCAAGTCTACGGACTTCCTTCTAATTCTATTGTGATAGGATTGCATGCTAGTTTAAGCGTTTTCTTGGAACTTAACTAGCACCCCCGTCATATGTAAATGTGTTTGACCAGACCGATAGAGAACCTTAATCTGGGCTAGGTTCTTTTATGCTTTAGACATCCCACACGTTGCATACTCTTCTGGACATAGTGTTCCTCGCCCGGGTAGTAGGCTAAGTGGTCAGAGTGTTGTGGGACGGGTGTTGCACTCGGGCCGGGGGGCCGAGTGGGGTCTGGTGGCTGGGTTAGGCCAGTGTTAGTGCGTGGGGAACCGTTTCAGGTAAACGGTGGTCCCGGGGTTTTCCTTTCCGCTGTTCTTCTCGTCACCACCCTGTTGTGATCGTGGTGCACGTGTGTTAGCAGGACCTTGAACCCAGAACCTTTTTGGACGAATACATGATTTTGGTCAGGTAGTGATTTCTTCCAAGCCTCGCAAAGTCGCCTGAGTCTGTTCTTGTTTGATAGGACGAGGGCATTAGCTCTTCGAGGCTTGGGCATAAAACTTGATTTCAAAGGATTTTCCTAAAAAGACTAAAAATTATTAAAAGATGGATTTCTCTCAGATTGAATGGTTTTCTGAAATAAATGACATGGTTTCTTATAAACTTATCCACCCGAGCGGATTCGAGTGATCTGGGTTCTAAGGGCTGTTCTCTTTCTTGGGGGCGTAGGTGTTAGTCTCCTGGGGTCTCGGATCCTTCGTAGATTTGGCTGTGGAGCATCTCCGGCCATGAGTTGTGTGTTGAGTTCAGTAGGGTGTTCTTGTGGGAGCCGTTGGGAGAGACGGTGGTCCCAGCTGTGTGGTATTTTCGTTGAGCGGGTCAGTGTTGTGAGATTGAGTCGTGGAGGGTTTCTCCGACTGAGTTGTGCTTTGAGCATCGAGATACCGATCTGTTTGATCGAGGACTATAGCCTGCAGGACCCGCTTGTGAGACAGTGTTACTGATGAGATACTTGAGTTCGGTGGGGTCGCACCCCTCGAGCTACGCCCCGGGTGCGTTGATGATTCCGAGCCTGATGAGGCTGCGATGATGATACCGAGCCTGACGAGGCTGCGATGATGCGCCTAGTTCATATACTAGAGGTCGCTTGATACCCCTGGCCGAGCTACCATGGGGTCACTGTGTGAGATATCGAGTTTGTCCGTTTGGACACCCTGGTTGATACACCAGGGGGCGCAGGCTTGACTCGACTGGACCCTGTGGGGCAGTCGCTGAGATTTGGGTTACACTGAGAGAGTGATGGCGTAGCATGTGTCATTGTAGAGTGTCATGAGTAGTACTTGTGACATATTGTCAGCAGTGAGTGGCTGCATACCATCATCCATAGTCTCCTCCTATTGAGCATAGTAGATAGAGGCATGATAGCTGTAGATTCTTTTCCAGCTTATTTTTATTATCAGTCTTATCTGTTATCTCATGCCTCTGGTAGACTTAGTGGGCAGACCGTGGTTCTTGGAGACGGTACCCACTGAGAACTACTGTAGGATGTAGTTCTCACACCCTCTGTCGATGACAGGTTGCTGAGGCTTTCTTCCGTTCCTGCTGGGCTTGATTGGACGGACCGGGGACAGGGAGTCGCGTGATAGTTCCCTACCAGCATTGTTACTTTAGAGAGAGGTAGATGTACCATCCCGGATTGTGGGAGTTGGTTATGTTTCCTGTTAGCTATCTCCCATTTGGATTCGTAGATGTTGTATAGGTGGACTTCTATTTGTATCATCTGTTTTTGGGAGATAGGCTATGTGTTGTTGTACGTTGTAGTGTGAAATTTTATAGTACAACTTTTTATCCGCTCTGATATCTGTGTAGCTGTAGTTTTGTCCTTTTGCAGGCTAGACGCTTCGTCTGTACGACAGTTTCCGTACAGATGGCGGATCTGTTAGCGAGCCCGGGTCGCAGTTTCGACCCCGGGGCGTGACAGATTAGAGTGGTATCAGAGCCTAGGATATAGGTCATTGAGGACTTAGAAACCCTAGGCTTGTGGTTGGACATTAGGATGACTACGAGAGAGTCGTGATTTTTAGCGAGAGTCCAAATTTGAGTTTTTACCTCTCCCTCGGGTTGGGATGAGTGATTTGATATGTTATTCTCTCAAAGTGATTATGTGGCTGCAGACAACAAAATACTTTAGGAAGGATAACAAGTTTTAGACTCTCGCTGGATTGGGTCGTATGGTGTTGTGTCCTGATGTTCGTTTTTGTTCAGTTACCTGCGATGCCGCCGAGACGTCGTGCAGCGACGAGCGGGCCGTTTGACCTCAGCTGAGGAGCCCGGACTGGCGGGCTGCCGAGCAGGCTAGGCAGAGTGAGGTACAGGATCTGCGGGCTCAGGTGGCCCAGATGTCGGAGGCGTTGCGGCGCCAGGAGAAGAACATGGAGCTTGTGTTGCGCATGTTCGAGCTGAGAGCATCTCCCGGGGTATCGCCAGTAGTACTCCAGCCGCGACATTGTCGATTTCGACCCTGGTCGCACCACTGATGGTGCAGGAGCAGCGAGAGGTTGCCAACCGGTTATTTTACTTCATCCAGTCCCATCCCCTCCAGATTTTGGGATTAAGTTGGGGCCTTGGGAGGCCGAGAACTGGATCGCTGCTATGGAAAAGCTGTTCAAGGATTTGTCCATCCAGGAGAAGCTTCAGGGCGCTTGATCTTGCGCCTTTGGTTAGGGACGCCGAGAGTTGGTGGCGTCGGGTTCGTCCTGTTGGACCACCGAGAGCGAGTTTCCACGATGGTTGAGCAGTGGGCCCCTTGTCACCCAGGATGAGGTTTAGAGGTTGATTATGTTGAGAGGGGACTGCACCTGGATATCTATCTCATTGTGTATTCTCGGCGAGTGCCGACCGTAGATGCAGCGATTGGGCATGTGCGATGGATTGACCGAGGATCACTGATCACCTCCAGGAGGGACGGAGATCGAGGGACTAGCTCCAGAGAGAGAGTCTTCCAGTATTGCCTGATTTCGGGATAGTGGAGTGGATCGAGGTTGCCATGGTGCCAGCCTCAGGATCATGTGTCTCAGAGGAGACAGAGACCTGGAGGTTCTCGGCAGTTAAGGCGCCAGGATAGTGGATTGGAGACCGAGATAGTAGTCGACTTGGTTATGGAACCTTGCAGCCGAGGTTGTGCCCGGTTAGTGTTCAGAACCCGGTAGGGGCTTTCTGAGCTTGCCTTGCGGTCAGGTGGATCGACTGAGGCCTCGATTGTTAGGATTTGAAGAATCGAGTACTCCAGCTGTGTTTGAACGGGTTAGCAGCCGGACCCGTCGTGGACATTTGGATTTATTTCCGAAGTGGCTTAGAGCTTCAAGATCACTGGAGGATAGTGCAGCAACTCCTAAGAGGGGAGATGTTGGTTGCCTAATCGAGAGATGTACCTGCGGAACTTGATTGTTTGGTTGCTAAGGAGCAACGGAGGAGTTTTACCTTTTGGAGACTTCGATTTTTTTGGAAGCCACCAGCCGCAGAGATTTATGTTTATAGACTTGAGTTTTGCACCCCTACATGGTTGAGTTGGTGGATTGTGGTTTTGGTTGGCGGCCACAGCAGGACAGCTTCAACATCTCTCTCTCCTTGTTTTCCCGTTTTATCGCCGAAAATAGCAGACGGAGCGAAAAATTTCGAAGGACTACTCCAGAATGGAGGCGATGCTGGAACCTGTTCTTGTTTGATCGGGGTGAAGGCATCGGTCCTTTGGAAATTTCGGACTTTTCGCTATTTTCGGCTGCCTTTCAAATTGAGAGAGAGTTGGAGTTGATGATAGTCCTGATGTGGGTTTCTGTGGTAGGGTGTGTGTTTTGGTTTCGAGGACGAAACCTTTTTGAAGGAGGGGAGAATGTAGAGTACCGGGTCTTTGGATAGCGCGCCGACCACACGGATGGCTTGGAGCAGAGAGTTGCCTTGGGCATGTTGCATCTGAGTTCACAGTTGATGCCGGGTTGATTCGGATCAACGCGGAAGCTCCAGCTCGATTCGGGGTTTTTTCCGGGCTTTGTAGGCCGATTGAGGATGAGATTGGAAATTTCCGACTTCACCGTGGAGTGCTGGAAATTCAGGAACACTTGGAACAGGTGTACTTTCGATTTACAGCGAGGTTCGGGAGGTTCCGGACTGACGCGGAGGACCCGGAGGCAAAAAGTGAGTCGGAACTGGCAATTTTGGAGCCGGTAATTGATTTGAGCACCCCGACTCAACGGATGAGCTTTTTGAAGAGAAAAAGCTGTGGACACGTGTATTTTGATTTACAGCGAGGTTTGGGAGGTTCCGGACTGACGCGGAGGACCCGGAGGCAAAAGTGAGTCGGAACTGGCAATTTTGGAGCCGGTATTTGATTTGAGCACCCCGACTCAACGGATGAGCTTTTTGAAGAGAAAAAGCTGTGGACACGTGTACTTTTGATTTACAGCGAGTTTCGGGAGGTTCCGGACACGGCGGAGAGCCCGAAGGCAAAAAGTGAGTCGGAATTGGCAATTTTGGAGCCGGTATTTGATTTGAGCACCCCGATCAACGGATGAGCTTTTTGAAGAGAAAAAGCTGTTGACACGTGTACTTTTG
>CM055066.1:30335664-30366125 GCA_029204045.2 Tillandsia leiboldiana | reverse complement strand
CGGGGTTTTCCTTTCCGCTGTTCTTCTCGTCACCACCCTGTTGTGATCGTGGTGCACGTGTGTTAGCAGGACCTTGAACCCAGAACCTTTTTGGACGAATACATGATTTTGGTCAGGTAGTGATTTCTTCCAAGCCTCGCAAAGTCGCCTGAGTCTGTTCTTGTTTGATAGGACGAGGGCATTAGCTCTTCGAGGCTTGGGCATAAAACTTGATTTCAAAGGATTTTCCTAAAAAGACTAAAAATTATTAAAAGATGGATTTCTCTCAGATTGAATGGTTTTCTGAAATAAATGACATGGTTTCTTATAAACTTATCCACCCGAGCGGATTCGAGTGATCTGGGTTCTAAGGGCTGTTCTCTTTCTTGGGGGCGTAGGTGTTAGTCTCCTGGGGTCTCGGATCCTTCGTAGATTTGGCTGTGGAGCATCTCCGGCCATGAGTTGTGTGTTGAGTTCAGTAGGGTGTTCTTGTGGGAGCCGTTGGGAGAGACGGTGGTCCCAGCTGTGTGGTATTTTCGTTGAGCGGGTCAGTGTTGTGAGATTGAGTCGTGGAGGGTTCTCCGACTGAGTTGTGCTTTGAGCATCGAGATACCGATCTGTTTGATCGAGGACTATAGCCTGCAGGACCCGCTTGTGAGACAGTGTTACTGATGAGATACTTGAGTTCGGTGGGGTCGCACCCCTCGAGCTACGCCCCGGGTGCGTTGATGATTCCGAGCCTGATGAGGCTGCGATGATGATACCGAGCCTGACGAGGCTGCGATGATGCGCCTAGTTCATATACTAGAGGTCGCTTGATACCCCTGGCCGAGCTACCATGGGGTCACTGTGTGAGATATCGAGTTTGTCCGTTTGGACACCCTGGTTGATACACCAGGGGGCGCAGGCTTGACTCGACTGGACCCTGTGGGGCAGTCGCTGAGATTTGGGTTACACTGAGAGAGTGATGGCGTAGCATGTGTCATTGTAGAGTGTCATGAGTAGTACTTGTGACATATTGTCAGCAGTGAGTGGCTGCATACCATCATCCATAGTCTCCTCCTATTGAGCATAGTAGATAGAGGCATGATAGCTGTAGATTCTTTTCCAGCTTATTTTTATTATCAGTCTTATCTGTTATCTCATGCCTCTGGTAGACTTAGTGGGCAGACCGTGGTTCTTGGAGACGGTACCCACTGAGAACTACTGTAGGATGTAGTTCTCACACCCTCTGTCGATGACAGGTTGCTGAGGCTTTCTTCCGTTCCTGCTGGGCTTGATTGGACGGACCGGGGACAGGGAGTCGCGTGATAGTTCCCTACCAGCATTGTTACTTTAGAGAGAGGTAGATGTACCATCCCGGATTGTGGGAGTTGGTTATGTTTCCTGTTAGCTATCTCCCATTTGGATTCGTAGATGTTGTATAGGTGGACTTCTATTTGTATCATCTGTTTTTGGGAGATAGGCTATGTGTTGTTGTACTTTGTAGTGTGAAATTTTATAGTACAACTTTTTATCCGCTCTGATATCTGTGTAGCTGTAGTTTTGTCTTTTGCAGGCTAGACGCTTCGTCTGTACGACAGTTTCCGTACAGATGGCGGATCTGTTAGCGAGCCCGGGTCGCAGTTTCGACCCCGGGGCGTGACAGATTAGAGTGGTATCAGAGCCTAGGATATAGGTCATTGAGGACTTAGAAACCCTAGGCTTGTGGTTGGACATTAGGATGACTACGAGAGAGTCGTGATTTTTAGCGAGAGTCCAAATTGAGTTTTTACCTCTCCCTCGGGTTGGGATGAGTGATTTGATATGTTATTCTCTCAAAGTGATTATGTTGGCTGCAGACAACAAAATACTTTAGGAAGGATAACAAGTTTTAGACTCTCGCTGGATTGGGTCGTATGGTTGTTGTGTCCTGATGTTCGTTTTTGTTTCAGTTACCTGCGATGCCGCCGAGACGTCGTGCAGCGACGAGCGGGCGTTTGACCTCAGCTGAGGAGCCCGGACGGCGGGCTGCCGAGCAGGCTAGGCAGAGTGAGGTACAGGATCTGCGGGCTCAGGTGGCCCAGATGTCGGAGGCGTTGCGGCGCCAGGAGAAGAACATGGAGCTTGTGTTGCGCATGTTCGAGCTGAGAGCATCTCCCGGGGTATCGCCAGTAGTACTCCAGCCGCGACATTGTCGATTTCGACCCTGGTCGCACCACTGATGGTGCAGGAGCAGCGAGAGGTTGCCAACCGGTTATTTTACTTCATCCAGTCCCATCCCCTCCAGATTTTGGGATTAAGTTGGGGCCTTGGGAGGCCGAGAACTGGATCGCTGCTATGGAAAAGCTGTTCAAGGATTTGTCCATCCAGGAGAAGCTTCAGGGCGCTTGATCTTGCGCCTTTGGTTAGGGACGCCGAGAGTTGGTTGGCGTCGGGTTCGTCCTGTTGGACCACCGAGAGCGAGTTTCCACGATGGTTGAGCAGTGGGCCCCTTGTCACCCAGGATGAGGTTTAGAGGTTGATTATGTTGAGAGGGGACTGCACCTGGATATCTATCTCATTGTGTATTCTCGGCGAGTGCCGACCGTAGATGCAGCGATTGGGCATGTGCGATGGATTGACCGAGGATCACTGATCACCTCCAGGAGGGACGGAGATCGAGGGACTAGCTCCAGAGAGAGAGTCTTCCAGTATTGCCTGATTTCGGGATAGTGGAGTGGATCGAGGTTGCCATGGTGCCAGCCTCAGGATCATGTGTCTCAGAGGAGACAGAGACCTGGAGGTTCTCGGCAGTTAAGGCGCCAGGATAGTGGATTGGAGACCGAGATAGTAGTCGACTTGGTTATGGAACCTTGCAGCCGAGGTTGTGCCCGGTTAGTGTTCAGAACCCGGTAGGGGCTTTCTGAGCTTGCCTTGCGGTCAGGTGGATCGACTGAGGCCTCGATTGTTAGGATTTGAAGAATCGAGTACTCCAGCTGTGTTTGAACGGGTTAGCAGCCGGACCCGTCGTGGACATTTGGATTTATTTCCGAAGTGGCTTAGAGCTTCAAGATCACTGGAGGATAGTGCAGCAACTCCTAAGAGGGGAGATGTTGGTTGCCTAATCGAGAGATGTACCTGCGGAACTTGATTGTCTTGGTTGCTAAGGAGCAACGGAGGAGTTTTACCTTTTGGAGACTTCGATTTTTTTGGAAGCCACCAGCCGCAGAGATTTATGTTTATAGACTTGAGTTTTGCACCCCTACATGGTTGAGTTGGTGGATTGTGGTTTTGGGTTGCGGCCACAGCAGGGACAGCTTCAACATCTCTCTCTCCTTGTTTTCCCGTTTTATCGCCGAAAATAGCAGACGGAGCGAAAAATTTCGAAGGACTACTCCAGAAATGGAGGCGATGATGGAACCTGTTCTTGTTTGATCGGGGTGAAGGCATCGGTCCTTTGGAAATTTCGGACTTTTCGCTATTTTCGGCTGCCTTTCAAATTGAGAGAGAGTTGGAGTTGATGATAGTCCTGATGTGGGTTTCTTGTGGTAGGGTGTGTGTTTTGGTTTCGAGGACGAAACCTTTTGAAGGAGGGGAGAATGTAGAGTACCGGGTCTTTGGATAGCGCGCCGGCCACACGGATGGCTTGGAGCAGAGAGTTGCCTTGGGCATGTTGCATCTGAGTTCACAGTTGATGCCGGGTTGATTCGGATCAACGCGGAAGCTCCAGCTCGATTCGGGGTTTTTCCGGGCTTTGTAGGCCGATTGAGGATGAGATTGGAAATTTCCGACTTCACCGTGGAATGCTGGAAATTCAGGAACACTTGGAACAGGTGTACTTTTGATTTACAACGAGGTTCGGGAGGTTCCGGACTGACGCGGAGGACCCGGAGGCAAAAAGTGAGTCGGAACTGGCAATTTTGGAGCCGGTATTTGATTTGAGCACCCCGACTCAACGGATGAGCTTTTTGAAGAGAAAAAGCTGTGGACACGTGTACTTTTGATTTACAGCGAGGTTTGGGAGGTTCCGGACTGACGCGGAGGACCCGGAGGCAAAAAGTGAGTCGGAAGTGGCAATTTTGGAGCCGGTATTTGATTTGAGCACCCCGACTCAACGGATGAGCTTTTTGAAGAGAAAAAGCTGTGGACACGTGTACTTTTGATTTACAGCGGAGTTCGGGAGGTTCCGGGCAGCGGCGGAGAGCCCGAAGGCAAAAAGTGAGTCGGAAGTGGCAATTTTGGAGCCGGTATTTGATTTGAGCACCCCGACTCAACGGATGAGCTTTTTGAAGAGAAAAAGCTGTGGACACGTGTACTTTTGATTTACAGCGGAGTTCGGGAGGTTCCGGGCAGCGGCGGAGAGCCCGAAGGCAAAAAGTGAGTTGGAGTTGGAGTTTTGGAATTAGTTAATTAATTAATTGATTTAATTAATTAAAGCTTTTGCTTTATAAAAGCCCCAGCCACCCACCTCTCCCTCTGCAGCAGAGAAAGAAAGAAAAGGAAGAAAGAAAGAAAGGAAAAGAAAAGAGAGGAAAAGGAAGAAGAAGTAGAGGAAGGACAAGGGTTTTGAGGGGATCTTGGATTTTTGGACTCGCCGTTGGAGGCCGCGTGGAGCTCGTGGGCGTGCGGCGAGCGTCGTCGAGGTAAGCAATTTCAGTTTTTTGAGGTTTCTCGGGTTTTGGAGAGCTTTTGGATTTTTGTTGGTTTTTTTTTTAAAGAGCAATTTGGATTTTTTGGATCGGTCGGATTTTCGGGATTTTTCTTCTTCTTGGTTGATTTTTCCGTCGCCGGCGGCCGCGCGCGCGCGCGCGCGCAACGACGCACGCGCGGCGCCAGGGTGCCGCTGTTGGCAGCACCCTGCGGCGACGTGCCGCTGGGCGCGGCGCCGCGTGCAGCAAAGTGCTGCACGCGGCGCTGCCAGGCCGAGCGCAGGCACGCGCGGCAGGGCCGCGCGCAGGTGCGCGCCGCACTGCCTGGCCGCGCGCAGGGCGCGCGGCAGGGCCGCGCGGCAGGGCCGCGCGCGGCACTGCTTGGCCGCGCGCAGGCGCGCGCGGAAGGGCCGCGCGCAGGCGCGCGCGGCATGGCCGCGCGCGGGTGCGCGCGGCACTGCTTGGCCGCGCGCAGGCGCGCGCGGCAGGGCCGCGCGCGGGTGCGCGGGGCACTGCTTGGCCGCGCGCAGGCGCGCGCGGCATTGCCTGGCCGCGCGCGGCAGGGCCGCGCGGGCCTGCGCGGGCGCGCGGCCGCGCCGAGCGCACCGGGCTGTGCGCGCAGCGACGCTGGGCGCCGCGCGCAGTGCCGCTGGGCGCCGCGCGCAGTGCCGCTGGGCGCCGCGCGCAGCGCCACAGGGCGCTGCGCGGCGCGTTCTGTCACCGCGCAGCAGGCCGCTGCGCGGCGCGACCAGGGTTGGCGCCGCGTGGCGGGCCTCCCTCGTCGCACGGCGGGGTTTTCGCCGCTCGGCGTGCTCCCGGACGGCGGGCGACTCCTCAGTTTGCGTGCCGGCGCCGTTTTTTCGCCGTCGGAGCCCGTTGTCGCCGTTGGCCGCTGTTTTCGCCGTCGGCCGCGGTGTTCGCCGTCGGCTGCTGTTTTTTCGCCGTCAAGCAGTTTTTTGAGCGGTTTTCGCGAGCAGGTTGCGAGCAGTTTTCGCGCGGGCTTTCGCGCAGGTTTTCGCTGTTTTTCGCAGGCCGTTTCTCACTGTTTTCGCGAGCAGTCTCGCGAGCGGTTTTCGGGCAGTTTTTCGCGAGCGGTTTTCGCAGGATTTTCGCAAGCTGATTTTCGAGTTGTTTTTCGCCGTCGGGCGCAGTTTTTCGCCGACGGAGCAGTTTTTCACCGCCTCGTGCTGTTTTTCGCCGTCGGGCACAGTTTTTCGCCGACGGAGCAGTTTTTCGCCGCCGCGTGCTGTTTTTCGCCGTCGGGCGCAGTTTTTTGCCGACGGAGCAGTTTTTCGCCGCCGCGTGCTGTTTTTCGCCGTCGGGCGCTGGTTTTCGCTGACGGAGGCTGTTTTCGCCGACGGAGGCTGTTTTTCGCCGTCGGATGCTCGGTTTTGACAGTTTTGATTGATTTTGCGATTTCTTCGCTCATGGCAGCTTGCATTGCTGTTTTTAGCTTCCGCCGGGGGCGGTTGTTGGTTTTTCCGTCGCATGGACCCGCCGGCTTGTTTCGGGACATCCGCAGAGCGCGCGGTCGTGTGGTTGGATGCAGCGTGCTCCATTTTGCGTGCGGACCTCGTGGAGGCAAGGTAAGTCCCGCTGAGCCCAATTGCAAGTGTCGACAAGTAATTGGTGGCATTCTGAGATGGGTTGGTTTTTCTCTCCAAGTCTACGGACTTCCTTCTAATTCTATTGTGATAGAATTGCATGCTAGTTTAAGCGTTTTCTTGGAACTTAACTAGCACCCCCGTCATATGTGCATGTGTTTGACCAGACCGATAGAGAACCTTAATCTGGGCTAGGTTCTTTTATGCTTTAGACATCCCACACGTTGCATACTCTTCTGGACATAGTGTTCCTCGCCCGGGTAGTAGGCTGAGTGGTCAGAGTGTTGTGGGACGGGTGTTGCACTTGGGTCGGGGGGCCGAGTGGGGTCTGGTGGCTGGGTTAGGCCAGTGTTAGTGCGTGGGGAACCGTTTCAGGTAAACGGTGGTCCCGGGGTTTTCCTTTCCGCTGTTCTTCTCGTCACCACCCTGTTGTGATCGTGGTGCACGTGTGTTAGCAGGACCTTGAACCCAGAACCTTTTTGGACGAATACATGATTTTGGTCAGGTAGTGATTTCTTCCAAGCCTCGCAAAGTCGCCTGAGTCTGTTCTTGTTTGATAGGACGAGGGCATTAGCTCTTCGAGGCTTGGGCATAAAACTTGATTTCAAAGGATTTTCCTAAGAAGACTAAAAATCATTAAAAGATGGATTTCTCTCAGATTGAATGGTTTTCTGAAATAAATGACATGGTTTCTTATAAACTTATCCACCCGAGCGGATTCGAGTGATCTGGGTTCTAAGGGCTGTTCTCTTTCTTGGGGGCGTAGGTGTTAGTCTCCTGGGGTCTCGGACCCTTCGTAGATCTGGCTGTGGAGCATCTCCGGCCATGAGTTGTGTGTTGAGTTCAGTAGGGTGTTCTTGTGGGAGCCGTTGGGAGAGACGGTGGTCCCAGCTGTGTGGTACTTTCGTTGAGCGGGTCAGTGTTGTGAGATTGAGTCGTGGAGGGTTCTCCGACTGAGTTGTGCTTTGAGCATCGAGATACCGATCTGTTTGATCGAGGACTATAGCCTGCAGGAGCCGCTTGTGAGACAGTGTTACTGATGAGATACTTGAGTTCGGTGGGGTCGCACCCCTCGAGCTACGCCCCGGGTGCGTTGATGATTCCGAGCCTGATGAGGCTGCGATGATGATACCGAGCCTGACGAGGCTGCGATGATGCGCCTAGTTCATATACTAGAGGTCGCTTGATACCCCTGGCCGAGCTACCATGGGGTCACTGTGTGAGATATCGAGTTTGTCTGTTTGGACACCCTGGTTGATACACTAGGGGGCGCAGGCTTGACTCGACTGGACCCTGTGGGGCAGTCGCTGAGATTTGGGTTACACTGAGAGAGTGATGGCGTAGCATGTGTCATTGTAGAGTGTCTTGAGTAGTACTTGTGACATATTGTCAGCAGTGAGTGGCTGCATACCATCATCCAGAGTCTCCTCCTATTGAGCATAGAAGATAGAGGCATGATAGCTGTGATTCTTTTCCAGCTTATTTTCATTATCAGTCTTATCTGTTATCTCATGCCTCTGGTAGACTTAGTGGGCAGACCGTGGTTCTTGGAGACGGTACCCACTGAGAACTACTGTAGGATGTAGTTCTCACACCCTCTGTCGGTGACAGGTTGCTGAGGCTTTCTTCCGTTCCTGCTGGGCTTGATTGGACGGACCGGGGACAGGGAGTCACGTGATAGTTCCCTACCAGCATTGTTACTTTAGAGAGAGGTAGATGTACCATCCCGGATTGTGGGAGTTGGTTATGTTTCCTGTTAGCTATCTCCCATTTGGATTCGTAGATGTTGTATAGGTGGACTTCTATTTGTATCATCTGTTTTTGGGAGATAGGCTATGTGTTGTTGTAGTTTGTAGTGTGAAATTTTATAGTACAGCTTTTTATCCGCTCTGATATCTGTGTAGCTGTAGTTTTGTCTTTTGCAGGCTAGACGCTTCGTCTGTACGGCAGTTTCCGTACAGATGGCGGATCTGTTAGCGAGCCCGGGTCGCAGTTTCGACCCCGGGGCGTGAAACAAACCCTCTCATTTCCAATTTTTTTCTTTATTTTTCATCATCATCATCCTTCATTCTCCATTTTTTTTCCTTTCCTCTGTTCCAACCCAAATCCTCTGCTTTGCACTTGAAGAGGATGATGACGTTGCAACCACACTAATTAAGAGGCTTAATTAAGGTGTGTGTGGTAGGTGGCAGTAATAAATGCACCACCAACAAAATATCTCTAGTGCACCTTAATTCCATTCCCTCTCTCACATTCTCTAATCTCTTAACTGTTTCCTCACAGGCTACTCTCACTAATTAAAAATAATTAATTAATTAATCCTTTAAAAGCCCCCGCCAACTCACTTTTTGTCCTCGGGGCCTCCGCACCAGTCCGGAACCTCCCGAATTCCGCTATAATCTGAAAATACACGTGTCCACAGCTTTTTCTCCCCAAAAAGCTCAACCGTTGAGTCGGGGTGCTCAATCCAAAAACCGGCTCCAAAATTGTCAGTTCCGACTCACTTTTCGCCTTCGGGTCCGCCGCGTCAGTCCGGAACCTCCCGAACTCTGCTGTAATCTGAAAATACACGTGTCCACAGCTTTTTCTCCCCAAAAAGCTCAACCGTTGAGTCGGGGTGCTCAATCCAAAAACCGGCTCCAAAATTGTCAGTTCCAACTCACTTTTCGCCTTCGGGTCTGCCGCGTCAGTCCGGAACCTCCCGAACTCCACTGTAATTCCAAAGTACACCTGTTCCAGGTATTTCCCACTTTTCTGCACACCACGGTGGAGTCGATGCTTCCCCAAAACCAGTCCTCAATCGGCCCACAATGCCCAGAAAACCCCGAATCAAGCTGGGGCTTCTGCGTAGACCCGAATCAACCCGAACTCATCAGCAAACATGATTTGGACCAGTCCAAAGAAAATCCTCCCCATCATGCCCTCCTGCAAGGTCGGTGCACTATCCGAAATCCCGGTACTCTACAAAGGTCCTCGCCGATCTCTAGGGAAGTGAAGTCAATCACGTGCGAAGGATCGAAAACATATCTCCTCAGAACTGAGACGTGGATAACATCATGAACTCCGGCCAGGCATGGAGGAAGAGCAACTCGGTGTGCCACAGGGCCTACTCTCTCAAGTACCTCAAAGGGTCCAATAAAATGAGGACTGAGCTTCCCACGAACTCCAAATCTCCGGACCCCTTTCAAAGGCGAGACCTTCAAAAAGACATGATCACCCACCTGAAACTCTAGGTCCCGCCGCCAAGTATCAGCGTAGCTCCTCTGTCGACTCTGGGCTGTCTCAAGATGTCAGCAAACCAATCTGACCTTTTCTTCAGCCTTCAGCAGTAGATCAGGTCCCAAAGTCCTCCTCTCACCCACGTCACTCCAATATAAGGGCGACCGACACTTGCGTCCATACAACGCTTCAAACGGAGCCATCTGAATGCTCGCTTGATAGCTGTTGTTGTACGCAAACTCAACCAATGCTAAGTGCTGGTACCACCGTCCTCCAAAATCCAGGACGCACGCTCTCAACATGTCCTCAAGGGTCTGTATGGTGCGCTCAGATTGTCCATCGGTCTATGGGTGGAATGCTGTGCTAAACCAGAGCTGTGTCCCCAAGGTTGTCTGTAGACTCCCCCAAAAATGTGATACAAACCTCGGGTCCCTATTAGATACAATCGAGGCTGGTACACCATGAAGCCTCACCACCTCATCCAAGTACAACTGCGCAAGTCGCTCCAATGGCCAAGTCACCTGTACGGGTAGAAAGTGAGCAGACTTAGTGAGTCTATCCACGATAACCCAAATCGCGTCGGCTCCACTCTACTCCCTCGGCAGTCACGTGACGAAATCCATGGTGATGTGATCCCACTTCCACTCGGGGATTGGAAGACTCTGTAACTTGCCAGCAGGAACTCGGTGCTTAGCCTTCACTTGCTGACAAGTTAAACAGTGAGCCACGAATCTCCCAATATCCCGCTTCATTCCAGACCACCAAAAGTATGCCTTGAGTTCCTTATACATCTTAGTACCACCAGGATGAATGGTATAAGGTGTATAATGGGCCTCTCTCAAAATCTAGTCTCTGATCTCAGAATCCATAGGCACACACACTCGGTCCCTGTAACGAAGTACTCCCGAGGTATCCACTAAAAAATCCCCTATCTGCTCTGTCTGAGTCTGCCCTCTGATCCTCGTCAAGCGGGGGTCCTCACTCTGTGCCTCTCTAATCCTGTCCAACAGAGTGGGCTGCACGACCAAAGACATAAGTCTGGCAGAGACCCCAGGGGATACAACCTCGATCTGTAAGCGCCTCATCTACTCGACTAGCGGTGCCTGTTGTGTAATCATCATACTCAAGCTCTGCACTGTCCTCCTGCTCAAAGCATCTGCCACAACATTGGCCTTGCCGGGATGATACAAAATTCTCACATCATAATCCTTCAGTAACTCTAACCACCGGCGTTGCCTCAAGTTTAGTTCCTTCTGAGTAAACAAGTACTTCAAGCTCTTGTGATCAGAGTAAATCTCGCAGTGCTCTCCATAGAGGTAATGCCGCCACAACTTCAAAGCAAACACAACGACTGTAAGCTCCAAATCATGCGTAGGGTAATTCTTCTCATAATCCTTTAACTGTCGTGAGGCATAAGCAATTACCCTACCATGCTGCATCAGTACGCAACCCAATCCACTGTGTGAGGCGTCGCTATAGATCACAAATCCATCACCCATCACTGGCAATGCTAAAATCGGTGCTGAAATCAATCTCCTCTTCAGCTCCTCGAAGCTCTGCTGGCACTGCTCGGTCCAAATGAACTTTGTCCCCTTCCTAGTCAAACCGGTCAGAGGGGTAGAGAGCTTCACAAAGCCCTCCACAAATCGACGGTAATAACCTGCTAAGCCCAAGAAAATCCGGACCTCAGTACCGTCGTCGGTCTAGGCCAATCCCGAACAACATCAATCTTCGTCGGGTCCACTGCCACTGCTGCAGCTGATACAATATGGCCTAAAAATGCAACCTCCCGAAGCCAGAACTCGCACTTTTTAAACTTGGCATACAGCTTCTTCTCTCGCAGAAGCTGCAGCACTATCCTCAAGTGCTCCTCATGCTCCATATCACTCCGGGAGTAAATCAAGATGTCATCGATGAATACCACAACAAACTGGTCCAAGTACGGCTGAAATACCCGGTTCATCAAATCCATAAATGCAGCAGGGGCATTAGTCAAACCAAATGGCATAACTGTGAACTCATAATGCCCATACCAGGATCTAAAAGCTGTCTTGGGGATGTCCTCGGCCCTCACCCTCAACTGGTGGTAACCGGACTGGAGATCAATCTTCGAGAACACCGACGCTCCCTGCAGTTGATCAAACAAATCACCAATCCGTGGTAAAGGATACTTGTTCTGGATGGTCACTTTGTTCAGCTCTCTGTAATCCACATATAATCTAAGCGACCCATCCTTCTTCTTCACAAACAACACCGGCGCTCCCCACGGAGGTACACTAGGTCTAATAAAACCCCTATCCATCAGATCCTGTAACTGGGCCTTCAGCTCCCTCAACTCAGCAGGTGCCATCCTGTAAGGTGCCTTCGAGATTGGCGCGGTTCCCGGAACCACGTCAATCACAAACTCTATCTCCCTCACCTGCGGCATAGTCGTCAACTCAAGGAGGAACACATATGGAAACTCGCGGACAATAGGGATATCCTCGAGTCCCAGTGCTGCCGTAGGCACCTCGACAATAGTCTCCAAGAAAGCGGTACATCCTCTGCTCATCATCCGCATAGCCCTCGCCGAAGAAACAGTCACTGCGAACAGTGTGCTCTGGCAGCCTCTGTAGACGAACTCCTCCTGTCCAGGCTCGCGGAGGGTCACAGTCCTCTCTCTGCAGTCGATTGTGGAAAAATACCGCGACAACCAATCCATACCAAGTACAACATCAAAATCCTGGAGCTGCCGCAAGACAAGCAAGTCTGCCGGCAAGATCCAAGATCCCAACTGTACGGGGCAAGCCCTACAACACTCCTCGACATGCAAAACATGATCTGGAATCTAAACCTCTAATGCATGCGATAATGAAACTATCTCTATACCATGTAGGGATGCAAATGCTCTACTGATGATTGAGTGTGAAGCACCGGTATCAAAAAGAGCTCAAGCACAAACTGCAAAAATCAAAATAATACCTGTGACGACATGGTCGGCCGCTGAAGCATCCTCAACCTATGTGGCATAAACTCGCCCACTCGATGCTGGTGGTCGTCGCTCCGGCTGTCGCGAGGAAGAAGCATGATCAGGCCTACCATAGGCCGCAGAAGGTCCAGCCGTTTGAAGAGGAATAGAGGGTGCTGAGGCCGTCGAAGGTGCTGGGAAGCCTGCTCTGGGGCACGACGCCCGGAAGTGGCCAGTCTGCCCGCAACGGAAACAACGGCCCTGCCTCTGAGTACACTGGCTCGGTAGGTGCGGTCCTCCACAGATAACACATCTGTCCTGGCACGGTTGCCGCTGGGACTGCTGCTGCCGAGGCGGCCGACGCTGCTGCTGCTGCTGAGAGCGACGGGGTGCACCTGACCTCTGGCGCCCTTGAAACCCACGACCCTGAGGATGGAATCGTGGAGGTCTCGGGGGTCCCTGACGACTCGACTGTCCCACGTCAACCTGTGCTGGGCGCTTCGCCCCCGGAATCACTACGGAAGCTGGAGCCACCTCGTCCATCACTGCCTCCCCGCGCTCTACATAGAGTGCCTGTTCCATAGAGGCATCCAAAGTCTGCAATCTACGTGAATGGACGAACTGATAAATATCTCGGCGCAACCCTCGCTCGAACATGTAGATCCGATGCGCCTCGTCCCTAGCCCCGTGCGGTACACTGGCCAACAACTGGGTGAAGTCTGTGATGTACGCGTGCACGGGACGATCTCCCTGTCAGAGATTCTTCAACTGCTCCTCCAACCTCTGGCTAACACTCTCCCGGAAGAAGGCTCCAAGAAGTAGACTGCAGAACTCCGCCCAGGTAAGAAGCTGAGTCCCAGGTGGACCAACAGGTCGAACACGCCGCCACTAGGCCTCGGCGTTGCGCTCCAAGAAGTTCGTCGCCAGTAGAACCTGAAACCGCTCCTCGATAAACAAACTCTCGAAATGTCGCTCCATCGCCGTGATCCACGACTCCGCCTCCCACGGCTCCGAACTCTGCCCCGAGAAACGAGGCGGGTCAAACTGGCAGAACCTCATCAACAAATCTACCACCTCTCGCTGCTCTGCAGGGGTCAACTGTCCCGCCGACCTAGACGGCGGTCTGCTAGTAACCGGCGTAATAGGGACTGCCGATGTCGTCGGTACAACAGGGGGTGCCACAATAGGCGAAGAAGGTACGGGGGAACTCTCTGGGGCTGCTACAACAGGCTGCGTCCTCTGCTCAAACATATGTATCATCCGGTCCATGGCCTCCTCCTGGCGCCGGGAAGCCTCTTCCTGGCGTCGGGAAGCCTCCTCCTGACATCAAACGACCTCCGACATCTGGGCCATCTATGAGGACCTGGATCCCCACGACGAGAATACTGGTTGACCAGCAGTTTCTGGAGGCCTATGTGGCGCGTTGGTGGTGTTTGTGCACCAATTTGGACACAAGAGATGGACTCGGGGCTTAAAATGGATCACGTGGGTAATCGGGGGACCCCGTCGGATGTTTGGAGGAGTTTACGTGCAGAATGGATGACAAATTTAGGCTCAGCGCGAAATTCGGATTAAAAATACCTTTTCGAGAGCCTCCGGCAATTTATAGGATTGGAATTTGGCAAAATGGACGCCGGATTTGGAATCAGCGCGCGAAAACGGTCAAGAGGGGCTATTTACTTGTATTTTTCAGGCTTGCTACAGTATTTTTCACTGTTCACTGCCGGAACAGTGTTCCCGGCGATCGCCGGCGGCGGCGGAAGGCGGCGCGCGGCCGCGGGCAGGCGTAGAGCGGTGCGGGTAGGCGTGCATGGGCGCGGGCAGGTGCGCGGTCCACGCGGCGGGCGTGCACCAGGGCGGGCCACGTGGCAAGGAGGGATTGGCTGGCTCAGCAGTCTTGGTCCACGGTAAAGATCGCTGGTTTACGGTGGACCGTGGGTGACACGTGGCGGAGTATCATTGGCGCGGTGTTGCGCGCCGGGTCCACGGAGCGGGTGCAGACCGCCTCGGGGCGCGGGCCGGTGCAGGGCGCCAGTGCGGCTGGTCGGCCGCACATGGCCCGCACTCGATTGCGGGCCACGTGTCGGCCGGCCAGGGGGCGGGCACATGCACCGCCCCCAGCGGGCTCCTGCCACGCGGCAGGCGCCGGGTCGCCCCGCACAGCTGTTTGCTGTGCGGGGGACACGTGGCCGCACCTCAGTGTTCCGGGCGGTCGGACGGCCCCCCGTCCGACCTGCTTTGCGGATTCGGGCGCCAACAGTGGCTCCCGAATCCAATAAGGGGGGGGGTGTTTGGCAGCCTATAAATAGGCCTTTGGGGGCCTTCTTTACTTTTTTTCTGTGAGGATTTTCACAGGGCACCCTTAAGGAAAAACCTTCCTCCACCTGAGACCTTTCTGGCTGATCATTCCTGGGATTTTTAGGAGCGCGTTCTTCGAGGTTGGCCATTTTCCGGCGCGGCGCGACGCTCGTTCATCGACGACCCGTTTCGTCCCTTCGCAGTGTTCAGGCTCCCCCGTCTCACCCCGACCTCCGATTTGGATGATTCATGCGCCGATGGACTCTCGACAGGTAGGGATTCATTTTTGACTTTTTGAGTTGCCCCTGATTTTCATGTGGATTTTGAGTTTCCCGAGCTTCTTTGTGACCCATTTTTCTTCGCGGAGTTTTGGACAGCACCTGATTGTTTTGGCTATAACTTCGCGTTCAAGCGACGGATCGAGGCGATTCAAAAGGCATTTTTCATCTACATCTCGCAAGGAATCTCCTGGAATTTTCTCAGATTTTTCTGAATATTTTTCGAAGGTGGAAATCTCCTTCTCTTTAGGCTTTTGGTACAGAATTTCTGCACAGTTTTGTTTGGGGTGTTCCCCTTGCCGAATTTGTAACTCAACGAAGGAAGCTCGGTTTTGAACGTGCAGGTACCCGTTTCGACGGGTTCGTCGCGTGGATCGCGATAGTATTTTTCTTGGAATTTTCTGGGCATTTTTCATAGGTGAATATTGAAAAACTCTGGACTGTGGTAATGGTGGGCAGATTTTGTGAACTTGGTATGTTTAAATTATGTATGTTCTTTTGGGATATGTTCTGCAGTGTTATGGAGATGGTTTGGGCCGAGCGTGGACTTCACCTTTGGGACCAGGATTTAGCGCTCGAGGTGGGTGATCATTGTGAACCACTTAAATTAGGCTACCCACTAGGCTTATTGGAGCAATGCATGTATAAAAGGCTAAAAGGCTAAAAGGCATATGAGGATGAATCCTTGCAGGAGTTTATGTTTGCATGAATACTTGCATGCTTATTGGATTAAAATGCATAGGTAGATGAATATTTGCATTAATTAGGATTGCTATTTTGGTATTCACATTGCAGGAAATGTAGAAGCATGTTTATAGGGATGCTTGTTAGTACATTGGAAATACTATACTTGTGGCATAGGCAGGTATTGTTGGGTTGGTATCTAGTGACTTATATGATTACTAGTATCCTGGAATAGCATGTTTGATAATTACATGAACAACTAAGCCTGTATTTAATTACCATCATGAGGACCTTGCATGCTTGTATGGTCACTTAGTTAGGCCACCTTTTTCTGCTACACTATCATTGTGGAACTGACTTAGGAGAAACCATGCAGTTATTCTTTCTCTAGTTATCTAGACTTAGGGGATAGTATGCTCAGGCTAGAGCGGGGACTGGGATAGTGTAGTCAGCTATTGGAGATTTGGGGACAGGCAGGTTTGAGGACAGGGTATTGCGGCAACCGCGGATTTTGGGCGGATGACCGGATAGTTGTTATTGCATCGTATCGGGGAGAGGATTTGGGCTTCTTTTAGGGGATGGTTTCCCACTTAGATCAGTGTCATGATCCAGTCATGATGACTTATTCTTCTATGATACTTGTTATTACGACCATGAGTCCTTGAGACTCCTATCCCCTATCGGTGTTATGCGTAGGCTGGCATACCCGATTTGGCAGGCACCTTTGAGTCCTTGAGACTCCCATCCCCTATCGGTGTTATGCGTAGGCTGGCATACCCGATTTGGCAGGCACCTTTGAGTCCTTGAGACTCCCATCCCCTATCGGTGTTATGCGTAGGCTGGCATACCCGATTTGGCAGGCACAGCAGGCAGTACCAGTTTCTCTGGTGGCATTAGATTGGGCTTATTACAGACATTTGCTTTATAGTTGCACTCGTGTCAGGGGGACCGAGTGGAGTCTAGTGGCGGTGTTTGGACCAGTGCTAGTGTTGTTGGGAACCGTTTGGGGATACGGTGTGAGGTCCCAGAATCCCCCGCGTAGGGTTGCTGGTTGTTGGGCAGCTTCTAGTGGCCTTTGGGAGTGTTTGTGCGCATATCGGGCCCGAGAAATGGATTGGTGGTGCAATTTGGGATTTAGTTGCATCACTGGAGGCCTGCGTGGTGTGTCGGTGATGTTTGCGCACAATTTGGACACCAGTGGTGGACTTCGGGTTTAAATTGAGATCCCGTGGGAATTTAGAGGACCCGTCGGGTGTTTTGAGGTGGTTTCGCGCGATTCAGATGTCAAAATTGGACTCCAGGCGAAGTTTGGATAAAGGTTTGCCTCTCCGGTCGCCTTCGGGAATTTTTAGAGTTGGAATTTGGCAAATCGGACTTCAGAAATGGACCCGGCGCGAAAATCGGATCGACTGGGCATTCGGCAAATTTTCGGTTGAGAATTTGGAGAAACGGACATCGTTTTTGGATTCAGCGTGCGAAATCGCTAAGAATGGACTATTTACTTGTTTGATTTGGAGCCCAGATGACGTGCGCGTTTTTCGAGACGATGCGGCACGAATCTCGAGGCATGGCGCGTGGCATGGATCCCGAGGCGAACGCGGCGCGTGGGTCAAGGCGCGCGGTTCGAGGCGGCGTGCGGATGGGATGGGGCGCAGGCGCCTTCAGCGCGAGACGCGCGGGGGCCGCCACGTGGCGGGCCCCCGTTGGCGCCCGCGCGGGGGCGAGGGCGCGCACCCGTGTGGCGGTGCGGTGTCCCGCGCCTGCGCACGGTGCGGTGCAACGTGCCCGTGTGGCGGGCGCGTTGCCGCGCGCCACGTGGCGCGCTGGGCGCGTGCGTGGACCCGGCGCACGCGCCCAGCGTTGTGGACCGGCCGGTTGGAGCCCCCCTATAGGATGGCGCGGTGGACCGGCTCCGTGGACCGGCCTGGTGGACCATTTTTCTCTCTCTCCCTCTTTTCTTCTTCTTCTTCCTCCCCGCACCGCCATTTTCTCCCATTCTTTTCTTTCTTCTGCACCCGAGAGCGAGAGGGAGTAAGGGAGGAGGTTGCGTGAGGTGCGGCGGCGCGTCGTGGACCTCGTTTTGCGTGCGAGGTCGCCCGGCGGAGCGTTTCGGCGACGGCGGCGCAATCGGGTAGGTCCCGTGTGTTGGTTTTACTGTATTTTTGTACAGTTTTTGGGGCGTTCTTTTGGACTGTAATTGACCCTCCTGCTCTTTTCTGTGTTGGGCACCGTGCACCGTTTTGCGTGCAGACTCCGTTTTGCGTGCAGATTCTGGCACCGTGCACCGTTTTGCGTGCGGACTCCGGCACCGTGCACCGTTTTGCCTGCGGACTCCGGCACCGTGCACCGTTTTGCGTGCGGACTCCGTTTTGCGTTCGGATTCTGGCACCGTGCACCGTTTTGCTTGCGGACTCCGTTTTGCGTGCGGACCCTGGCACCGTGCACCGTTTTGCGTGCGGACTCCGGCACCGTGCATCGTTTTGCGTGCGGACTCCGGCAGCAGACATCGTTTTGCGTGCGGATCGCGTGGAGGCCAATTGCAAGTGTCTACGAGCAATTGGTGGCAAATCGAGGTGGGTGGCCTTATCTCCAAGTTTTATGGACTGTACATTAATTCTATTGATGTAGGACTATGCATGATAGTTTATCTTCTTGTGTAGCATGCTAGATTGTAGGAATTGTTATTCCTTTTATCGTCTGTTAATACAGCTATCTTGGAACTTGACCTAGCACCCCCGTCATATGTTGCATGTGTTACCAGACCAGTAGAAAACCCTCACTTGGGCTAGGGTTATTGATGTTTAGACACCAACACTGTTTTTCTATCCCTGGACATAGTGTTATCCTCGCCCGGGTAGTGGGCCGAGAGGTCGGAATTTTCTTTTAGTGTGGGATGCGTTTGCACTCGTGCTTGGGAGCAGAGTGGAGTCTGGTTGTTGTAGTGGGTTGCTTATCTGTGCCGGGAGCCGTTTGGGTAAACGGTAGCCCCGGGAGGTCTAGTATCCCTGTTGCGCTGTCGTGGGAGGGAGCCGTTGAGCAGGCGGTAGTCCCGGGCCATCGAGTATCTTCCGGCCAGTGTTGTTGGGAACCGTTGGGGTTAACGGTGATCCCAGGTCGTTGAGTGTTGTCCGACCAGTACTGTTAGCTTGAGTTGTGGGTCGTTCCTGGCTGTGGAGTACCTCCAGCCAGTGTGCCTTGTGCTGCGAGCTGTTGGAGAGGCTAGTGTCTCGTGTTCCGTGTGAGCTGATCAGCTGAGTCGTAGAGAGTACTCCGACTGTTGTGCGAGATATTTGGGGATCTTGAGTCCTACCGTTCTGGGAGTGAGCGTGGTTTTTGACTATAGCCTGCTTATGCCAATTTGTGATACTCTATGCCGCCCGTTTTCCTCAGTTAGAGTCGCGTCCCTGAGATGCCGCTGTGGATACGATGGGCCTGTTGAGGCAGTTTTGCGCGAGTGGTGAGTTAGTCGGGCAGGACGCCCCACGTAAATCCCGTCCTCATGGGGATGTGTGGTAGTGGGCAGGCGCGTTCCTAGTCGACAGGTGCAGGCTTGACTGGACCCTATCAGGCAGTCAGTTCGATTGGGTCTATTGAGCACCTTGGGTGCGAGTGGTCTCTTTTACTTTCATCTGTTCCACTTTTTGGAGTATGTAGATAGAGGTATGGTAGCTGTAGAGTAGCTCCAGCTTTTCTTGTTCGGATTTCATTGCACTGTTATCTTTTACCTCTAGTAGACTTAGTGGGCAGACCGTTGGGCTTGTTGACGGCACCCACTGAGAACTACTGTGGGAAGTAGTTCTCACACCCGTCGTGGTGTCTTTTTCCCCAGGAACTTCTTCTCCTGTTCCTGTTGCTCCAGTTGCTGATCCTTCTGACCGAGGCGAGGGAGTCGCGAGCTAGTTCCCTACCTGTCGTTGGAGTGTAGCGGTACCCCCTTCAGAGGAGAGCTTCAGTAGATTAGTTTACTTCTTTTTCCTCTGTTGAGAGACCTTTGTTGTGAGGTATAGAGTTGTACTTTATTTTACAGTTTGAGAGACTGATGTAGTGAGGATATTTTTGTAGTGAGAGCTTATACACCGATGTACTTTATTGGAGATATCTCCCTTTTGAGTTTTGAATTAGAGTGGTATCAGAGCCTAGGTTGTAGGTCGTGGTGGACTTAGAAACCCTAGGCTTGTGGTTGGACATTAGGATGACTACGTGAGAGTCGTGACTTTTAGCGAGAGTCTTGATTGAGTTTTTACCTCTCCCAAGAGACGGGATGAGTGTTTGGCATGTTTACTTTCCCAAGCGATTATGTTGGCTGCGACAACATAATGCTATGGAATGGATGACATGTCTTAGACTCTCGCTGGATTGGGTCTTATGGTTGTTGTGTCCTGACGTTTGTTGTTGTGCAGTGGACAACGATACTCCTGAGACGTCGTGTTGTGAAGAGGACACACCCCGCACCGGATGAGTACCCGAGCAGCGGGAGACAGAGCTTTCAGAGCAGAGCGAGACCCAGGAGTTTGTGTGCTGAGATAGTTTCCCACTTTAACCAGTGAGGGGCGATGCCGCCTAGTGAGTGGCGATGCCGCCCAGTGAGAGACGATGCCGCCCAGTGAGGGGCGATGCCGCCTAGTGAGTGGCGATGCCGCCCAGTGAGGGGCGATGCCGCCCAGTGAGTGGCGATGCCGCCCAGTGAGGGGCGATGCCGCCTAGTGAGTGGCGATGCCGCCCAGTGAGGGGCGATGCCGCCTAGTGAGGGGCGATGCCGCTCAGTGAGTGGCGATGCCGCCCAGTGAGAGGCGATGCCGCCCAGTGAGGGGCGATGCCGCCTAGTGAGTGGCGATGCCGCCCAGTGAGGGGCGATGCCGCCTAGTGAGTGGCGATGCCGCCCAGTGAGAGACGATGCCGCCCAATGAGGGGCGATGCCGCCTAGTGAGTGGCGATGCCGCCCAGTGAGGGGCGATGCCGCCCAGTGAGTGGCGATGCCGCCCAGTGAGAGGCGATGCCGCCCAGTGAGGGGCGATGCCGCCTAGTGAGTGGCGATGCCGCCCAGTGAGGGGCGATGCCGCCCAGTGAGTGGCGATGCTGCCTAGTGAGAGGCGATGTCGGCCAGTGAGGGGCGATGCCGCCCAGTGAGTGGCGATGCCGCCTAGTGAGAGGCGATGCCGGCCAGTGAGGGGCGATGCCGCCTAGTGAGTGGCGATGCCGCCCAGTGAGTGGCGATGACGCCCAGTGAGTGGCGAAGGTTTGGCCTGTTGAGGCGATTTTCACCTCCAGCCGAGTTACCAGGTGGGTACATGCCCTGGCCGAGTTACCAGGTGGTTGCTTTAGTGAGATTGAGATGGTCTGACAAGACGCCAAAATTTGGTGGCGTCGAGTTTATCCTGTTGGACTACCGGAGGCGCAGTTGTTAACTTGGAACCAATTTCGTGCTTGGCGGCTCAGGGCCTTCTTTCCTGACAGTGTAAGCAGAAACTGGAAGGGGATCTTAGACTCCTGCAGCAGGGGAGTCGACCTCTTTTGGAGTATGTTCGCGAGTTTTGCGATTGTTGAGCCGGGTACCCCTTGTCGCCTGGATGAGGCCCAGGAGGTTGAGCTAGTTGAGAAAGGACTCCATCGGAATATCTATCACT
This sequence comes from Tillandsia leiboldiana, assembly GCA_029204045.2. NCBI lineage: Eukaryota > Viridiplantae > Streptophyta > Magnoliopsida > Poales > Bromeliaceae > Tillandsia > Tillandsia leiboldiana. Next base: position 30,344,882 of record CM055066.1, on the reverse strand, counting down.
TGGGGTATTCTAGGCGGAGCGCCAGGGACCAGCTCCGGGGAGAGGCATCCAGTGCCGCCTGAGTTTGGACAGTCGAGTAGATCGAGACCCCGGGGCCGCCACGATTCCAGTCTGAGGGTCGTGAGTCTCAGAGGAGACAGAGATCAGAAGGTTCTCCACCGCCGATGTATCAGCAGCAGCAGCGGGATGACTGTGTCCGTTGCGGTAGGCCGCATTTTGCGCCGCAGTGTGACCACAGGCGGGAATCAGATCATGGTCTTGTCCTAAAGCGGGATCATCAGTCGCTTGGGCAGCTTCGACCCCTCATCCTCCGCTCTTCCAGACAGGCGGAGCTTCGGCAGGTTATGGCCAGATAGTTAGGGCCACTTCTTCGCGGCAGTCCGACGGAGGACCACCCCCGAGCGGGAGCGTCTATGTCGCACAGGATGAGGATTCGGGGGCAGCTAGCCACGTGTGGCAGGTATTAATCTTATCTCCCCTGCACACTCACTTGAGCGTTATTTGTTGCCGGAGCATCGCATTCATTTCTTCTGTAGGGCATTTGCATTGTTGTATGGGCTAGAGATAGGACCCTCAGCTTGTGCTCGTGAGGTTCAGATACCTGATCACGTGTTGCACATAGATGAGTGTTGTTGGTCCTGCCCAGTGCAGTTAGGGCCCTGGTGTTTGCCTGTTGATCTTTTGGCCCTTCCTCAGCTCTGGGATTTCGAGGTAGTGTTGGGTATAGAACTGTGAGGATCTGAGACCTTGATGCTTGAGTGATGCCACACCGTTGATACACGGTGGTGATGCCACACCGTTGATACACGGTGGTGATGCCACACCGTTGATACACGGTGATGATGCCACGCCGTTGCACGGCAGTGATGCCACACCGTTGATACACGGTGGTGATGCCACACCGTTGATACACGGTGGTGATGCCACACCGTTGATACACGGTGGTGATGCCACACCGTTGATACACGATGATGATGCCACACCATTGATACACGGTGGTGATGCCACACCGTTGATACACGGTGGTGTTGCCACACCGTTGATACACGGTGGTGTTGCCACACCGTTGATACACGGTGGTGATGCCACACCGTTGATACACGGTGGTGATGCCACACCGTTGATACACGGTGATGATGCCACACCGTTGATACACGGTGATGATGCCACACCGTTGATGCACGGTGGTGATGCCACACCGTTGATACACGATGGTGATGCCACGCTGTTGGTGCACGGCAGTGATGCCACGTTGTAGGTACACAACGGTGAGAGTTTTTGAATGCTTCGGACTTTTGACCGCGAGTTTGGGCATCAGCTTTATGATCACCTTGCGAGCCAGTTTTCAGTCCCGTTCACTGACGGTTTGGTCCCCGTCGGGGTGTTCTTTATTAGTTGAGGGATCGACTTCGACCCGTGGGTCCGTTGGGGTTATGATAGCATGTTGAGCGACCAACTGTGGCATGAGATTGTGCCTTTTGAGGATCCCTTTTGAGGGTAGCATGCAGCTGTGTTGTCCACTCGAGTGGTTTCGGATCGGGAGGTAACCGAGTGAAGACCCCCGCGTATTGGATTCCCTTCCTTATTGGATTAATATGCGGGTATGCTCGGGTCATCTTGTTGAGGTTGGCACCATGTTGTGGTTTGGTGCGTGTTACACTTGTGGTTATTTCCGTTTCCCACAGCCTTTTACTGGAGCCCCTTGGGTATTCCACGTCTCAGCTCAGGAGTGATGTGTTTTTCCTCGCCCGTGATTGACTTGCCCTTTTGAGATCTGCGATTGTTGGAGTACGAGGGACGCCCGTTGCGATTTCTGGCTCGAGAGATGAGAGAATTGCACATCGGGCCATACCGTACTTGCTGCTGTTGTTGTTGCGGAGTAATCACGGGGAGTGAGTGGTGTTTCGGGAGCTGGAGGCGTATTAATGGGAACCTACCCATGGTATTTGTGACTCCTGATGGACTTGATTTAGTTTCGAGGACGAAACTTTCTTTTAGTGGGGGAGGATGTGAGGTCCCGGAATCCCCCGCGTAGGGTTGCTGGTTGTTGGGCAGCTTTTAGTGGCCTTTGGGAGTGTTTGTGCACGTATCGGGCCCGAGAAATGGATTGGTGGTGCAATTTGGGATTTAGTTGCATCACTGGAGGCCTGCGTGGTGTGTCGGTGATGTTTGCGCACAATTTAGACACCAGTGGTGGACTTCGGGTTTAAATTGAGATCCCGTGGGAATTTGGACGACCCGTCGGGTGTTTTGAGGTGGTTTCGCGCGATTCAGATGTCAAAATTGGACTCCGGGCGAAGTTTGGATAAAGGTTTGCCTCTCCGGTCGCCTTCGGGAATTTTTAGAGTTGGAATTTGGCAAATCGGACTTCAGAAATGGACCCGGCGCGAAAATCGGATCGAGTGGGCATTCGGCAAATTTTCGGTTGAGAATTTGGAGAAATGGACATCGTTTTTGGATTCAGCGCGCGAAATCGCTAAGAATGGACTATTTACTTGTTTGATTTGGAGCCCAGATGACGTGCGCGTTTTTCGAGACGATGCGGCACGAATCTCGAGGCGTGGTGCGTGGCACGGATCCCGAGGCGAACGCGGCGCGCGGGTCAAGGCGTGCGGTTCGAGGCGGCGTGCGGATGGGATGGGGCGCAGGCGCCTTCAGCGCGGGACGCGCGGGGGCCGCCACGTGGCGGGCCCCCGTTGGCGCCCGCGCGGGCGCGGGGGCGCGCACCCGTGTGGCGGTGCGGTGTCCCGCGCCTGCGCGCGGTGCGGTGCAACGCGCCCGTGGGGCGGGCGCGTTGCCGCGCGCCACGTGGCGCGCTGGGCGCATGCGTGGACCCGGCGCACGCGCCCAGCGTTGTGGACCGGCCGGTTGGAGCCCCCCTATTGGATGGCGCGGTGGACCGGCTCCGTGGACCGGCCTGGTGGACCATTTTTCTCTCTCTCCCTCTCTTCTTCTTCTTCTTCCTCCCCGCACCGCCATTTTCTCCCTTTCTTTTCTTTCTTCTGCACCCGAGAGCGAGAGGGAGTAAGGGAGGAGGTTGCGTGAGGTGCGGCGGCGCGTCGTGGACCTCGTTTTGCGTGCGAGGTCGCCCGGCGGAGCGTTTCGGCGACGGCGGCGCAATCGGGTAGGTCCCGTGTGTTGGTTTTACTGTATTTTTGTACAATTTTTGGGGCGTTCTTTTGGACTGTAATTGACCCTCCTGCTCTTTTCTATGTTGGGCACCGTGCACCGTTTTGCGTGCGGACTCCGTTTTGCGTGCGGATTCTGGCACCGTGCACCGTTTTGCGTGTGGACTCCGGCACCATGCACCGTTTTGCGTGCGGACTCCGGCACCATGCACCGTTTTGCGTGCGGACTCCATTTTGCATGCGGATTCTGGCACCGTGCACCGTTTTGCGTGCGGACTCCGTTTTGCGTGCGGATTCTGGCATCGTGAACCATTTTGCGTGCGGATTCTGGCATCGTGCACCGTTTTGCGTGCGGACTCCGGCACTGTGCACCGTTTTGCGTGCGGACTCCGTTTTGCGTGCGGACTCTGGCACCGTGCACAGTTTTGTGTGCGGACTCCTGCACCGTGCATCGTTTTGCGTGCAGACTCCGGCAGCAGACATCGTTTTGCGTGCGGATCGCGTGGAGGCTAATTGCAAGTGTCTACGAGCAATTGGTGGCAAATCGATGTGGGTGGCCTTATCTCCAAGTTTTATAGACTGTACATTAATTCTATTGATGTAGGACTATGCATGATAGTTTATCTTCTTGTGTAGCATGCTAGATTGTAGGAATTGTTATTCCTTTTATCGTCTGTTAATACAGCTATCTTGGAACTTGACCTGGCACCCCCGTCATATGTTGCATGTGTAACCAGACCAGTAAAAAACCCTCACTTGGGCTAGGGTTATTGATGTTTAGACACCCACACTGTTTTTCTATCCCTGGACATAGTGTTATCCTCGCTCGGGTAGTGGGCCGAGAGGTCGGGATTTTCTTTTAGTGTGGGATGCGTTTGCACTCGTGCTTGGGAGCAGAGTGGAGTCTGGTAGTTGTAGTGGGTTGCTTATCTGTGCCGGAAGCCGTTTGGGTAAACGGTAGCCCCGGGAGGTCTAGTATCTCTGTTGCGCTGTCGTGGGAGGGAGCCGTTGAGCAAGCGGTAGTCCCGGGCCGTCGAGTATCTTCCGGCCAGTGTTTTTGGGAACCGTTGGGGTTAACGGTGATCCCAGGTCGTTGAGTGTTGTCCGACCAGTACTGTTAGCTTGAGTTGTGGGTCGTTCCTGGCTGTGGAGTACCTCCAGCCAGTGTGCCTTGTGCTGCGAGCTGTTGGAGAGGCTAGTGTCTCGTGTTCCATGTGAGCTGATCAGCTGAGTCGTAGAGAGTACTCCGACTATTGTGCGAGATATTTGGGGATCTTGAGTCCTACCGTTCTGGGAGTGAGCGTGGTTTTTGACTATAGCCTGCTTATGCCAATTTGTGATAGTCTATGCCGCCCGTTTTCCTCAGTTAGAGTCGCGTCCCTGAGATGCCGCTGTGGATACGATGGGCCTGTTGAGGCAGTTTTGCGCGAGGGGTGAGTTAGTCGGGCAGGACGCCCCACGTAAATCCCGTCCTCATGGGGATGTGTGGTAGTGGGCAGGCGCGTTCCTAGTCGACAGGCGCAGGCTTGACTGGACCCTATCAGGCAGTCAGTTCGATTGGGTCTATTGAGCACCTTGGGTGCGAGTGGTCTCTTTTACTTTCATCTGTTCCACTTTTTGGAGTATGTAGATAGAGGTATGGTAGCTGTAGAGTAGCTCCAGCTTTTATTGTTCGGATTTCATTGCACTGTTATCTTTTACCTCTAGTAGACTTAGTGGGCAGACCGTTGGGCTTGTTGACGGCACCCACTGAGAACTACTGTGGGAAGTAGTTCTCACACCCGTCGTGGTGTCTTTTTCCCCAGGAACTTCTTCTCCTGTTCATGTTGCTCCAGTTGCTGATCCTTCTGACCGAGGCGAGGGAGTCGCGAGCTAGTTCCCTACCCGTCGTTGGAGTGTAGCGGTACCCCCTTCAGAGGAGAGCTTCAGTAGATTAGTTTACTTCTTTTTTCTCTGTTGAGAGACCTTTGTTGTGAGGTATAGAGTTGTACTTTATTTTACAGTTTGAGAGATTGATGTAGTGAGGATATTTTTGTAGTGAGAGCTTATACACCGATGTACTTTATTGGAGATATCTCCCTTTTGAGTTTTGTATCAGAGGACTTTTATACGATCGGTATTGGGGAGATGGATATTGTATTATCTTCAGTTTTACAGTGTTTCCTATTTCAGTTCTTACTAGTCTACTTTCAGCTCTGATATCTGTATTTCTGTAGTTGATTCTTTCTGCAGGTTAGACGCTTCGTCTGTACGGCAGTTTCCGTACAGATGGCGGATCTGTTAGTGAGCCCGGGTCGCAGTTTCGACCCCGGGGCGTGACATACGGTGGTCCCAAGGTCATTGTGAGTTGTTGACCGTTGTATAGCAGGCAGGGCAGGCATAGGCAGGCATAGCAGGCATGGCAGGCATAGGCAGGCAGAGCAGGCATGGCAGGCATGGCAGGCATAGGCAGGCATGGCAGGCATAGGCAGGCATGGCAGGCATAGGCAGGCATAGTAGGCATAGGCAGGTATGGCAGGCAGGCAGGCATGGCAGGCATAGTAGGCATAGGCAGGCTGGGCAGGCATAGGCAGGCAGAGCAGGCACGGCAGGCATAGGCAGGCATAGCAGGCATGGCAGGCATAGGCAGGCATAGCAGGCAGAGCAGGCATGGCAGGCATAGCAGGTATGGCAGGCATAGCAAGCATAAAGGCATGATAGCTGTTGAGGGGCTCCAGCTTCTTTTTATCAGTCTTTACGGTTTTTGTTAGTTTTGGTCTCTTGAGGACTTGGTGGGCAGACCGTCGGTCCTGGCGGTGGTACCCACTGAGAACTCCCTTTTTGGCCTAGTTCTCACACCCTTTGGGGGTTTCCCCCCTCCTTTTTCCTTCCTCTCCTTTGTTTTGCAGAGTCTTAGCGGGTGTTGCTGATTCTGCGGTTGATGATCGAGGCGAGGGAGTCGCGAGCTAGATCCCTACCCATGTTTGGAGAGTAGCGGTATCCCCTCAGAGGAGAGCTTCAGTAGATTAGTTGTTTTATTTTCCTCTTTGGAGAGACTGATGTAGTGAGGATATATTATGTATTGAGAGACTGTACACTGATGTATTTATTGGAGTTACCTCCCGGTCGGGTTCAGAGCTTGTATTTGAGGATATTGTATTATTATTATTTTTGGGAGGCGGACATTGTTGTATTATTTCTAGTTGTACAGTGATTGATTTTAGTTATACGGCATATGTTTATTTATAGCTCTGATATCTGTTAGCTGTAGTACTTTTCTTGCAGGTAGGACGCTTCGCCTATGCGGGTCTGGCATAGGTGGCGGATCTGTTGGCGAGCCCGGGTCGGAGTTTCGAACCCGGGGCGTGACACCATCTGGGCACGAAGCTCCTGTACCTCACTCTGCTGGCCCTGGCCCGACTCCTACTACTCAGGCTCAGAGGAAGAAGGCTGCGAACGCGTCAGCATCCTGCGCCGCGGAGGCATCGCTCACACCTGAGACAAACAGAGGTTGTGGTTTGGTGCGTGTTGCACTGGTGATTATCTTGTTTTCCCCCCAGCTTTGGATGGAACCCTGTCGTGTTACACGTCTCAGCTCAGGAAGGTCATGTTTTTGGATCCCTCGACCGTGATTGCCCCGCCCCTTAGAGATCTATGAGTGTTTGGAGTACGAGGGACGCCCGTTGCGAATTCTGGCTCGTGGGACGAGGGAATTGCGCAATCGGGCTATGCCGTACTGGATATTGCTGTTGTTGTTGTTGAGGAGTGATCACTGGGAGCGAATGATGACTTAGGAGCTGGAGAGGGTGATGTTGAGTACTTACCCTTGGTGTCCGTGACTCCCAGTGGAATTGAGCTAGTTTCGAGGACGAAACTTTCCTTAGTGGGGGAGGATGTGAGGACCTGGATCCCCACGACGAGAATACTTGTTGACCAGCAGTTTCTGGAGGCCTATGTGGCGCGTTGGTGGTGTTTGTGCACCAATTTGGACACAAGAGATGGACTCGGGGCTTAAAATGGATCACGTGGGTAATCGGGGGACCCCGTCGGATGTTTGGAGGAGTTTACGTGCAGAATGGATGACAAATTTAGGCTCAGCGCGAAATTCGGATTAAAAATACCTTTTCGGGAGCCTCCGGCAATTTATAGGATTGGAATTTGGCAAAATGGACGCCGGATTTGGAATCAGCGCGCGAAAACGGTCAAGAGGGGCTATTTACTTGTATTTTTCGGGCTTGCTACAGTATATTTCACTGTTCACTGCCGGAATAGTGTTCCCGGCGATCGCCGGCGGCGGCCGGCGGCGGCGGGCAGCGGCGGAAGGCGGCGCGCGGCCGCGGGCAGGCGCAGAGCGGTGCGGGCAGGCGCGCATGGGCGCGGGCAGGTGCGTGGTCCACGTGGCGAGCGTGCACCAGGGCGGGCCACGTGGCAAGGTGGGATTGGCTGGCTCAACAGTCTTGGTCCACGGTAAAGATCGCTGGTGTACGGCGGACCGTGGGTGACACGTGGCGGAGTATCATTGGTGCGGTGTTGCGCGCCGGGTCCACGGAGCGGGTGCAGACCGCCTCGGGGCGCGGGCCGGTGCAGGGCGCCAGTGCGGCTGGTCGGCCGCACATGGCCCGCACTCGAGTGCGGGCCACGTGTCGGCCGGCCAGGGGGCGGGCGCATGCAGCGCCCCCAGCGGGCTCCTGCCACGCGGCAGGCGCCGGGTCGCCCCGCACAGCTGTTTGCTGTGCGGGGGACACGTGGCCGCACCTCAGTGTTCCGGGCGGTCGGATGGCCCCCCGTCCGACCTGCTTTGCGGATTCGGGCGCCAACACTGGCGCCCGAATCCAATAAGGGGGGGGGGGGGGGGGGGGGGGGGGTTGTTTGGCACCCTATAAATAGGCCTTTGGGGGCATTCTTTACTTTTTTTCTGTGAGGATTTTCACAGGGCACCCTTAAGGAAAAACCTTCCTCCACCTGAGACCTTTCTAGCTGATCATTCCTGGATTTTAGGAGCGCGTTCTTCGAGGTTGGCCATTTTTCGGCGCGGCGCGACGCTTGTTCATCGACGACCCGTTTCGTCCCTTCGCAGTGTTCAGGCTCCCCCGTCTCACCCCGACCTCCGATTCGGGTGATTCATGCGCCGATGGACTCTTGACAGGTAGGGATTCATTTTTGACTTTTTGAGTTGCCCCTAATTTTCATGTGGATTTTGAGTTTCCCGAGCTTCTTTGTGACCCATTTTTCTTCGCGGAGTTTTGGACAGCACCTGATTGTTTTGGCTATAACTTCGCGCTCAGGCGACGGATAGAGGCAATTCAAAAGGCATTTTTCATCTACATCTCGCAAGGAATCTCCTGGAATTTTCTTAGATTTTTCTGAATATTTTGCGAAGGTGGAAATCTCCTTCTCTGTAGTCTTTTGGTACAGAATTTCTGCACAGTTTTGTTTGGGGTGTTCCCATTGCCGAATTTGTAACTCAGCGAAGGAAGCTCGGTTTTGAACGTGCAGGTACCCGTTTCAACGGGTTCGTCGCGAGGATCGCGATAGTATTTTTCTTGGAATTTTTCGGGCATTTTTCACAGGTGAATATTGAAAAACTCTGGACTGTGGTAATGGTGGGCAGATTTTGTGAACTTGGTATGTTTAAATTATGTATGTTCTTTTGGGATATGTTCTGCAGTGTTATGGAGATGGTTTGGGCCGAGCGTGGACTTCACCTTTGGGACCAGGATTTAGCGCTCGAGGTGGGTGATCATTGTGAACCACTTAAATTAGGCTACCCACTAGGCTTATTGGAGCAATGCATGTATAAAAGGCTAAAAGGCTAAAAGGCATATGAGGATGAATTCGTGCAGGAGTTTATGTTTGCATGAATACTTGCATGCTTATTGGATTAAAATGCATAGGTAGATGAATATTTGCATTAATTAGGATTGCTATTTTGGTATTCACATTGCAGGAAATGTAGAAGCATGTTTATAGGGATGCTTGTTAGTACATTGGAAATACTATACTTGTGGCATAGGCAGGTATTGTTGGGTTGGTATCTAGTGACTTATATGATTAATAGTATCCTGGAATAGCATGTTTGATAATTACTTGAACAACTAAGCCTGTATTTAA
>CM055066.1:30314414-30335654 GCA_029204045.2 Tillandsia leiboldiana | reverse complement strand
CTATAAATAGGCCTTTGGGGGCATCTTTACTTTTTTTTCTGTGAGGATTTTCACGGGCACCATTAAGGAAAAAAAAAACAAAAATACACGTCCTCCAACGAGACCTTTCTAGCTGATCATTCCTGGGATTTTTAGGAGCGCGTTCTTCGAGGTTGGCCATTTTTCGGCGCGGCGCGACGCTTGTTCATCGACGACCCGTTTCGTCCCTTCGCAGTGTTCAGGCTCCCCCGTCTCACCCCGACCTCCGATTCGGGTGATTCATGCGCCGATGGACTCTTGACAGGTAGGGATTCATTTTTGACTTTTTGAGTTGCCCCTAATTTTCATGTGGATTTTGAGTTTCCCGAGCTTCTTTGTGACCCATTTTTCTTCGCGGAGTTTTGGACAGCACCTGATTGTTTTGGCTATAACTTCGCGCTCAGGCGACGGATAGAGGCAATTCAAAAGGCATTTTTCATCTACATCTCGCAAGGAATCTCCTGGAATTTTCTTAGATTTTTCTGAATATTTTGCGAAGGTGGAAATCTCCTTCTCTGTAGTCTTTTGGTACAGAATTTCTGCACAGTTTTGTTTGGGGTGTTCCCATTGCCGAATTTGTAACTCAGCGAAGGAAGCTCGGTTTTGAACGTGCAGGTACCCGTTTCAACGGGTTCGTCGCGAGGATCGCGATAGTATTTTTCTTGGAATTTTTCGGGCATTTTTCACAGGTGAATATTGAAAAACTCTGGACTGTGGTAATGGTGGGCAGATTTTGTGAACTTGGTATGTTTAAATTATGTATGTTCTTTTGGGATATGTTCTGCAGTGTTATGGAGATGGTTTGGGCCGAGCGTGGACTTCACCTTTGGGACCAGGATTTAGCGCTCGAGGTGGGTGATCATTGTGAACCACTTAAATTAGGCTACCCACTAGGCTTATTGGAGCAATGCATGTATAAAAGGCTAAAAGGCTAAAAGGCATATGAGGATGAATTCGTGCAGGAGTTTATGTTTGCATGAATACTTGCATGCTTATTGGATTAAAATGCATAGGTAGATGAATATTTGCATTAATTAGGATTGCTATTTTGGTATTCACATTGCAGGAAATGTAGAAGCATGTTTATAGGGATGCTTGTTAGTACATTGGAAATACTATACTTGTGGCATAGGCAGGTATTGTTGGGTTGGTATCTAGTGACTTATATGATTAATAGTATCCTGGAATAGCATGTTTGATAATTACTTGAACAACTAAGCCTGTATTTAATTACCATCATGAGGACCTTGCATGCTTGTATGGTCACTTAGTTAGGCCACCTTTTTCTGCTACACTATCATGCTGGAACTGACTTAGGAGAAACCATGCAGTTATTCTTTCTCCAGTTATCTAGACTTAGGGGATAGTATGCTCAGGCTAGAGCGGGGACTGGGATAATGTAGTCAGCTATTGGAGATTTGGGGACAGGCAGGTTTGCGGACAGGGTTTTGCGGCAACCGCGGATTTTGGGCGGTTGACCGGATAGTTGTTATTGCATCGTATCGGGGAGAGGATTTGGGCTTCTTTTAGGGGATGGTTTCCCACTTAGATCAGTGTCATGATCCAGTCATGATGACTTATTCTTTTATGATACTTGTTATTATGACCTTGAGTCCTTGAGACTCCTATCCCCTATCGGTGTTATGCGTAGGCTGGCATACCCGATTTGGCAGGCACCTTTGAGTCCTTGAGACTCCCATCCCCTATCGGTGTTATGCGTAGGCTGGGATACCCGATTTGGCAGGCACCTTTGAGTCCTTGAGACTCCCATCCCCTATCGGTGTTATGCGTAGGCTGGCATACCCGATTTGGCAGGCACAGCAGGCAGTACCAATTCCTCTGGTGGCATTAGATTGGGCTTATTACAGACATTTGCTTTATAGTTGCACTCGTGTCAGGGGGACCGAGTGGATTCTAGTGGCGGTGTTTGGACCAGTGCTAGTGTTGTTGGGAACCGTTTGGAGATACGGTGGTCCCAAGGTCATTGTGAGTTGTTGACCGTTGTATAGCAGGCAGGGCAGGCATTGGCAGGCATAGGCAGGCATAGCAGGCATGGCAGGCATAGGCAGGCAGAGCAGGCATGGCAGGCATGGCAGGCATAGGCAGGCATAGCAGGCATAGGCAGGCATGGCAGGCATAGGCAGGCATAGCAGGCATAGCAGGCATAGGCAGGTATGGCAGGCAGGCAGGCATGGCAGGCATAGTAGGCATAGGCAGGCTGGGCAGGCATAGGCAGGCAGAGCAGGCACGGCAGGCATAGGCAGGCATAGCAGGCATGGCAGGCATAGGCAGGCATAGCAGGCAGAGCAGGCATGGCAGGCATAGCAGTCATGGCAGGCATAGCAAGCATAAAGGCATGATAGCTGTTGAGGGGCTCCAGCTTCTTTTTATCAGTCTTTACGGTTTTTGTTAGTTTTGGTCTCTTGAGGACTTGGTGGGCAGACCGTCGGTCCTGGCGATGGTACCCACTGAGAACTCCCTTTTTGGCGTAGTTCTCACACCCTTTGGGGGTTTTCCCCCTCCTTTTTCCTTCCTCTCCTTTGTTTTGCAGAGTCTTAGCGGGTGTTGCTGATTCTGCGGTTGATGATCGAGGCGAGGGAGTCGCGAGCTAGATCCCTACCCATGTTTGGAGAGTAGCGGTATCCCCTCAGAGGAGAGCTTCAGTATATTAGTTGTTTTATTTTCCTCTTTTGAGAGACTGATGTAGTGAGGATATATTATGTACTGAGAGACTGTACACTAATGTATTTATTGGAGTTACCTCCCGATCGGGTTCAGAGCTTGTATTTGAGGATATTGTATTATTATTATTTTTGGGAGGCAGACATTGTTGTATTATTTCCAGTTGTACAGTGATTGATTTTAGTTATACGGCATATGTTTATTTATAGCTATGATATCTGTTAGCTGTAGTACTTTTCTTGCAGGTAGGACGCTTCGCCTATGCGGGTTTGGCATAGGTGGCGGATCTGTTGGCGAGCCCGGGTCGCAGTTTCGACCCCGGGGCGTGACACCATCTGGGCACGAAGCTCCTGTACCTCACTCTGCTGGCCCTGGCCCGACTCCTACTACTCAAGCTCAGAGGAAGAAGTCTGCGAACGCGTCAGCATCCTGCGCCGCGGAGGCATTGCTCACACCTGAGACAAACAAAAAGTCTGTCAGAACCAAAACAATGTAGGTTTTTGGGGATCCACAAGGATCTAAATAGGTACTATCAAACAACTAGAGGGGGGGTGAATAGGTGTAATACTTATAAAACCAAATCTCAGTGCAAAATAAAAACCAATGCGGAAAATAAAAACAGTACACCGAGATATACGTGGAAACTCCAATCCAGGAGAAAAACCACGGGACCAACACGCAATAACTGTCACGCCCCGAGACCGTCAATTTGAACAGTTCGGGCGCGCCAACAGACCCGCCAATCGGGCATGACCTTTCAAGACCCGAAAGGAACGGTTTATTCCAACAATTTTAATTCAATATAGCGGAAGAGTAAGCAATCAGAGGAGAGATCTATGAATTTAAACTTCCAATCATTCAAACAAATAGTCAGAAGAAATGAAAGTACATCACTTGAGCGAAAACAAATACTTTTGTTTATAATACAACTCTCTTTTAACATGCAACTACAATACAAATTACATCCATACTTTTTTTTCTTTTTCCAACATGAAACTTGAACATTTAAAGATTACATTGTTGCTCACATACAAAAGTTCGCTCAAGAAAATAAAACTCCAAAATGGTACTGGCGACTCTAGACTGCTAGGTCGCTACTCTGCTGGGCTCTTGCCCTTGTCGCGTGCCTCGCTCGATGTACCTGGACCTGTGGGGATGTCACCCAAAGGGTGTGAGAACTACAACGAAGTTCCCAGTGGGTTCAACCACTGAGAGAAAATGCCCTGCACCGCTTAGTCTAATGGAAGCAATATAATAGAGAATGAAATACAGTAATAAAAGCTGTAAATCCTAGCTAGCATGCTTAACACTTTTACCTTTGCCATAACCTGACTTAATGCCGTTGTAAGGTGTCATTCTAACCAACCACTTACTTGACCAACCACTTTCTTTACTTTTCTTTGTGTTTTAATTAATGTTGCTAACCCTCGGAGAATCTTGCCCAACGGGCCCTAGCCCGGCAGACATGCTGGCATAAGACAAGTCCTCTAAGGTTGCCGATAACACCCGCAAGTGTTACCCCGTCCTACGGGAGAAACGTCCCGAACGGGTCTCTACCCGGGAGAGGGACACTGCCTGCTACTCCAACATGGGCCGCGTTTCACCCCCGTAGGTACGCCCGTTTTATTATCTCTTTTATTGCTTTTGCACTTAGCCTCTTTTCACTTTAGGCCTTTGCCTTTCTCTTTGCTCTTTAGCACTCAGCTTCCTTTTCATTCGAGCTCGTAGCTCACATTGCCTCTTGGCCATTTTCTTTCTTTTCAATTAAGCTTTTAGCTTATCTTTTCATGTACTCAATACCTTTACCCTGTAGATTTTTATAGGATCCACAAGGATCTAAATAGTTACTATCAAACAACTAGAGGGGGGGTGAATAGGTGTAATACTTATAAAACCAAATCTCAGTGCAAAATAAAAACCAATGCGGAAAATAAAAACAGCACACCGAGATTTACGTGGAAACTCCAATCCAGGAGAAAAACCACGGGACCAACACGCAATAACAATCCACTAAGAATAGAAGAATAACAAGGTGATTACCGACTCCACGGACTCAACCCCTCCTTCAGCTTCTTCGGACCTTGCGCTGACCGGTTGGATGTCCACGCAATAACAATCCACTAAGAAAAGAAGAATAACAAGGTGATTACCGTCTCCACGGATTTAACCCCTCCTTCAACTTCTTCGGACCTCGCGCTCCACCGTTTGCACGTCCACTGCACACGTTCGAATCCACAAACGCCACTCGAATCCACGAGCACACGTTTCGAATCCACGAAACGCCTTTAGCACACCGAATCCACGATGCCACGTCGAATCCACGACGCAAACTCAGCCGGTAAGAATATTGGCTTCGATGGTGATCCTTTGCTTAGATTATCAATGAAGATCCATGGGAAAAATCTCTAAGCAAAGATTAGATCAATTCGACAAAAGATTTGTTCTTGAAAGAACCGTCGAATTGACCTAAAAGAGGCTATAAAGAGGAACGATAAAAACCTAGCCTCTAGGGTTGCTCTCAAGTGTTTTATAAATTAATCGGCCGTGCTCCCCACGTTTTTGAGAAACCCTAAATATCTATTTATAGTTTAGAAATCTTTGGAAAGAGATAAGAATCAAAAACTTACCTTATCTGGAAATTTTCAGGACGGCGATCCGGATCGCATTTACTGCGATCCGGATCGTCGTAGCGAGTCAGACAATTCCAGAAAAACAAGGGTTCGGGATCCGGATTGAAATGTCCGATCCAGATCGTTCATGTATTCCAGCAAATTCCCATGTTCGGGATCCGGATCGAAATGACTATGATCCGGATCGGATTTGCCAATGAACAAGTACCCTTCGGGATCCGGATTGGACTGTCTGATCCGGATCCTGAACATGTCCCATGTCCAGTTTTTGATTTTTATGCAATTAAAAATTCATCCAAGGGTTTCTACACTATAAGAAAGTATTCGGATCACCAAAAATATTTAGTTAACCATACCTGATCCTTTTGAATACTTTCTTCTTGAGATTGATGTAACTGATCCACAATTCTTCAACTTCAATCTTCAAGACTCAAGACACTGAGTGTCAACTAGAGCTCTTGTTGAATCTTCTCTAAGTCTTTGATTGCTGATTGACAATTTGATCCCTTTAAGACTCCGACTCAATTCACTGACTTGACTCACGAAATATGCCAACACCAAAATGCCGTAACAATCTCCCTCTTTGGCAATTTCGTGACAAAACCCAAAAATACATAAAAGCGCTCAAGTCACTCATCTTAAACCAAAAAGTCGAAATTCAATGTTATCACCAAAACATTGATTTTCTTTGCGTGAAAGATCCAATAAATACAAAATTACATTTGAACCAAACAGTCCTAGAACATACTCTATGACTTAGGACTTGGAGTCTTAAAGTGATGTAATTCATGCAAAACAAAACTCCAAACAAAATCAAACGTTAGTCGTTAGAAATTAAAATCCTACATTTGATTCGTCCTTTTGGTTCTTTTGTTTTTCGGCTCTTTCAATCTTTTCTTTATCTCCCCCTATCATGAGCATCTCTAACATGTTCTCCATGTTCTCCATGTTCTCCCCCTGTCTTGAGCATTTATGTTCTCCCCCTTTGTGATACGATCATTATTTTCTGTTCTCCCCCTTTTTGTCACAAATTGTCAAACAGTGAACATACTAGACAAAAGGAAATCACTAACAGCATTAGTTCATAGAGAAAGAGAGATAAAGGCTCAGTTCCGGTATATAACAAAAATGCAGATTGCGTACCTGTACCAGAAAGCAAAAATCAAATAATTTCTTGAAACAAATCCAGATTTTAGAATCCTTTCAAATACCGGTTTGTATTCCATCAAGAAATCAATTTAAGTGCTTTAAACAATGAATTCACACAGATGCCATTCAATCCAATTAATTTCACAAAATTAAAAAGATTTACTCCTAAATCATGAAAAACAAAGATAAAACATTATAAACAGTTTTTCATGTTATATTCGTCAAACACAAGTCATCAAAAATAGTCTTGAGATCCAAAGTCTATCAAGATGTAACAGATTTACAAAGATGACTTACAGAGATTTCCAAATGACATCAATTTTGAATTTTACCCTTTCAAATTTGAGATAAGCACTAAAATACCTAAGGGTGGCTCTTTGAGCATCTTTCAACTATCCCACCTTATACCAACCAGGAGATTGTTCAAAATAAGAGCTTTAAATTTAAATCTCCGAATGCTTCAACTAAACAAAATTTCATAAATAATTTTTAAGCATCCATAACATGTGGTAGCTTCACACACAGACCGGACGACCGGGGTGGCAGCTCTTTCCAACATGTGGTGGTAGTTTTCACACTCCTTTCGGATGTAACTCTTTCCACATCTTTTGCAAATCATTTCAATACCCTTGTAAGAATGCAATCTCTTACGTGAAAGAATTAAATTCCAAATTTTAGTCTATCGGTTGTCTCACGTTTATCACAATGAATTCACACAACCGAGATAGATTAAGCATCTAAAGATCACACATGATTTCTAAAATTTGATGCTTATAATATCAAAAACTCCTATAATGAAGTATCTTCAAGATTATGATTATGGAGTAAAGTTGATAATCCATATAAAGTTAATTTGGAGTGAATAAACGTAAAGCCCTTTTTTTTTTTATTCAATGCACTTGTTCATTAAAAACCTTTTGTTTAAAAAAAACAAAACATAAAAACAAAGAGCATTGAAAACATGTAATGCAGAGATTCAGAAAGATATGAAAAGAAAACCAATCAAAGCATTACATACAGTCATAAGCTATTTAGAACTTAAGACAAGGAAAGATATCACCTTTCCGAATCCAAAATCGCTAGATTTTGGGTTGTCTTGATTCGTTGTGGCCGGGGGTTGTCCGCTTTGACTGTTGGTCCACCTTAGGTCTTTGCCTCGTAGTGATCCACTTGTATGATTGATATTGTGGCTCGGACCTTTGGTGGGTTGAGTGAACTCCATTGACTTGATGTGTCTTTTGATTCCGTTGAGTTCGCTCCGTAGATGAAGTTGCCGAAGAATTCTTCTTTCTCTTTTTCGGGCAATCCTTCACCAAATGTCCTTCAAGTCCACAAAGATGACACGTTCTTTCTTTCAATTTGAATGTGGAACTTGAAGCATGCACAGTTTGGTTCTTTTTGAATCCCAAACCAACCTTGCTTGTTTGACCTAATCCGGACATACAATCTAGTTTCTTGGAACCGGTTGAAAGCCTTTGTATGTCGGATTTGACTTCATGAGCTTGCTTGGTCAATGCTTGGTTGGTGACATGAATCTCCTCAAACTGTTTTTCTAGAAAACCAATCTTGTCCATATATGATTTAGCGTTTGTCTCCGATTGGTTTATCTTTTCTTGGAGGATTTTATTATTATCCAATAAAAGCTCTCGTTCCTCCTCGAGATCATGAAGATTGATCTTTAAAGCATGATTCTCGTCTTGAATCTCAAGTCGTTGCTTCCTCAACTTCTTAATATGCTTGGCCATCTTCTTTGATTCCGTAAGAAGTTGTTGATATGCCTCAACGAGTTCTTCTTCGTCCGACTCCCCCTCACTTGATGACTCTCCGTTGGATGTTGATGTTTCATGCAAAATCAAAGGAATAGAGTCAGTGATTAAAGATGATAAACAAACATTAGAAGAGGGAATTTGAGAAGCATGTAAGGCAACGACTTTTTCCTCTTTACTTGAGGTCGATTCATTAGAAGTAGAATCGTCCCAAGTTATCGCTTGCAAAGCCTTCTTTTTATATGATTTCGGAGAAGGACATTCCGTTGAAAAATGGCCGTAGCCTTTGCATCTATAGCATTGGATTTCCCCTTCGAAATCACCTTTTTCTTTTTCTTTAGAAGGTTTTGCAAAGCTTTTGAGGTTAGAGGATTTAGAACCCGATGATCCTTTAGAAGGTTTCGTGGATGAAGATCCATCGGTTCGATTCTTCCAAAACTTCCGACGAAATTTCTTTGTGATCCGCGCCAATTGTTCTTCAAAATCGGCAAAAGAGATTTCATCGTCGGAACTTGATTCGCTATCTTCTTCCTTTGTTGATTTGAATGCAATACCTGTAAGCTTAAAAGAAGACTTGGAAGAAACTTGATTAGTAGGAAAAGTCATTTCATAAGTTTGCAAAGCACCTACTAATTCCTCTACACTCATCTCATCCGGATGACTAACGGTTTCAATGGCGGTAACCTTTGCCCTAAACCGTTCCGGAAGAGTCCGAAGTATCATTCTTACAATTTTCGACTCCGGGATCTTTTCTCCTAAATTAGCACATGTATTTATTACATCTTGAAGTCTAGTGTAATAATCTGTAAATAATTCATGCTCTTCCATATGAATAGAGTCAAATTGACTTGTAAGCATCTGGAGCTTTTGAATTTTTACAAGATTAGTACCCTCATGTGTAATTTTGAGAATATCCCAAATTTCCTTCGCGGTTTCACACGCGGAAATTCTTGTGAACTCAGCCGAGGAAAGAGAGTTAAAAAGAGCGTTCATACCTTTCCCATTGTAAGAAGATCTTTCAAATTCCTCTTTGGACCATCTAGAGCGAGGTTTTGGGGTAGTAGAATTTCCTACTTCCTCAACAGGATGCACCCAACCGTATTCCACGGATTGCCATACCCGCTCATCAATAGCGATGAGAAAAGCTCTCATCCGCACTTTCCAATAAGCATAATTAGTCCCATCAAAAAGAGGAGGTCTATAAATATTACCACTTTCACCCATCATGATAGATAAGCCTAAAACCCTCTCTGATAACAATTGTAGGTTTTTATAGGATCCACAAGGATCTAAATAGGTACTATCAAACAACTAGAGGGGGGGTGAATAGGTGTAATACTTATAAAACCAAATCTCAGTGCAAAATAAAAACCAATGCGGAAAATAAAAACAGCACACCGAGATTTACGTGGAAACTCCAATCCAGGAGAAAAACCACGGGACCAACACGCAATAACAATCCACCAAGAATAGAAGAATAACAAGGTGATTACCGACTCCACGGACTCAACCCCTCCTTCAGCTTCTTCGGACCTTGCGCTGACCGGTTGGATGTCCACGCAATAACAATCCACTAAGAAAAGAAGAATAACAAGGTGATTACCGTCTCCACGGATTTAACCCCTCCTTCAACTTCTTCGGACCTCGCGCTCCACCGTTTGCACGTCCACTGCACACGTTCGAATCCACGAACGCCACTCGAATCCACGAGCACACGTTTCGAATCCACGAAACGCCTTTAGCACACCGAATCCACGATGCCACGTCGAATCCACGACGCAAACTCAGCCGGTAAGAATATTGGCTTCGATGGTGATCCTTTGCTTAGATTATCAATGAAGATCCATGGGAAAAATCTCTAAGCAAATATTAGATCAATTCGACAAAAGATTTGTTCTTGAAAGAACCGTCGAATTGACCTAAAAGAGGCTATAAAGAGGAACGATAAAAACCTAGCCTCTAGGGTTGCTCTCAAGTGTTTTATAAATTAATCGGCCGTGCTCCCCACGTTTTTGAGAAACCCTAAATGTCTATTTATAGTTTAGAAACCTTTGGAAAGAGATAAGAATCAAAAACTTACCTTATCTGGAAATTTTCAGGACGGCGATCCGGATCGGATTTACTGCAATCCGTATTGTCGTAGCGAGTCAGACAATTCCAGAAAAACAAGGGTTCGGGATCCGGATTGAAATGCCCGATCCGGATCGTTCATGTATTCCAGCAAATTCCCATGTTCGGGATCCGGATCGAAATGACTATGATCCGGATCGGATTTGCCAATGAACAAGTACCCTTCGGGATCCGGATTGGACTGTCTGATCCGGATCCTGAACATGTCCCATGTCCAGTTTTTGATTTTTATTGTAGTAGCCGCTGGTTTAAAATATTTTAAGGGTCTACTTTTGGTTTCGTTAATTCCGCATTTCGTTTCGGGGGCTGGAGGGTGATCGAATAATTCCTTGTTTCCGGACAGACCGTCGGGGCCCGCGGGTATTTTTAGTTAATAGAGCTCGCGAAACGGAGAACGGCGGCGAAATCGGTTTTGAATTCCGACGCCGGAATCTCCCGGAATAAAATCCGGAAGATAGCTAACGGTTCAGGTGGTCAACGCGGTTTTTCAGACAGACCGGACCCTGATTCGCACCCGACTTGTACCCGTTTTAACTTGAACTGGGTTGATTTCCCATTCCCCAACTTAACCGCTCCCGCCAACTTAACCGTTCCCGCTTGTTTTCCCCGTCGTGCACTCCCCTTAACTACCCACTCCCCATAACTACCGCCACTCCCCATAACTACCCACTCCCCATAACTACCGCCACTCCCCTTAACTACCCGCAACTCCCTTAACTACCCGCAACTCCCTTAACTACCCACTCCCCATAACTACCGCCACTCCCCATAACTACCCACTCCCCATAACTACCGCCACTCCCCTTAACTACCCGCAACTCCCTTAATTCCCCACTCCCCACAAGTCCCCTGTGTACGAAACCCCAACTCCCCAACCTTTCAGTTTCCCAACCGAACCCTTCTGCTTCCTCACCGATTGCGCGGAGGATCCAAGCGGCGAGACCAAGGAAGGAGAGGGAGACGTCCTCACATTCCTTGTAGCCGAACTCGCAGGATCGGATAACCTTTCCCTCCGACAACCGAGGTGAGCACGCTAGGGTTTTGCTTTCTTGCTCCGTTCTTGGTTGGAGCGGACGAGGGGGGGGGGGGGGGGGGGGGGGGGGGAAGGAAGTGGCGGGCGGCACCGCATGCGGGCTGCCGCATGCGGGCGCCGCCACTTGCGGGCGGCACCGCATGCGGGCTGCCGCGTGCGGGCGGCACCGCATGCGGGCTGCCGCATGCGGGCGCCGCCACTTGCGGGCGGCACCGCATGCGGGCTGCCGCATGCGGGCGCCGCCGCTTGCGGGCTGCCGCATGCGGGCGCCGCCGCTTGCGGGCGCCTCCACAAGCGGGCGCTGCCGCTTGCGGGCTGCCGCATGCGGGGGCCGCCGCTTGCGGGCGCCTCCGCAAGCGGGCGCTGCCGCTTGCGGGCTGCCGCATGCGGGCGCCGCCGCTTGCGGGCGCCTCCGCATGCGGGCGCCGCCGCTTGCGGGCTGCCGCATGCGGGCGCCGCCGCTTGCGGGCGCCTCCGCATGCGGGTGCGGGCGGCACCGCATGCGGGCTGCCGCATGCGGGCGCCGCCGTTTGCGGGCGCCTCCGCATGCGGGTGCGGGCGGCACCGCAGGCGGGCGGCCGCATACGAGCGCCGCCGCTTGCGGGCGTCGCCGCATGCGGGTGCGGGCGGCACCGCATGCGGGCTGCCGCATGCGGGCGCCGCCGTTTGCGGGCGCCTCCGCATGCGGGTGCGGGCGGCACCGCAGGCGGGCGGCCGCATACGAGAGCCGCCGCTTGCGGGCGTCGCCGCATGCGGGTGCGGGCGGCACCGCATGCGGACAACGCCGAACACGGGCGTCACCGCATGCGGACGGCCGCACGCTATTAGTACGCCGCCCAGCCGTGCGGGGCCAGGCGCGTACATGTGCGAATTGTGCGCAAGGTGAGAGGGCGCCGGGCGCTCTAGTCGTTAATCTGACAAAGTCTTAAGTTGCTGACTCCTATGACAGATTCGTGTAGGTCCGGGCGGGCACCCGAGATGCGAGAGAACCTTACATCAGTCAGGAGCGCGACAACAAGGTGGGTTTACGGTCGAGGCTGAGTATTGTGTTGGTAATCCGAAAGGGACTTTTTATTGTTAATCCGTACTAACACTGACGGTTTCTATGATGTACTATCTTACCCCGTGACTTGGTTACTTGGTTACTTGGTTACTTGGTTACTTGGTTACTTGGTTACTTGGTTACTTGGCTACTTGGTTACTTGGTTACTTGGTTACTTATGCTCGAGTTGCGACACGCGCACCCGCGGTTTGGCCACCGCAAAGGGTGCTCTTTTCCGGAAAGGCGGTCTTCGACCCGTGTTACCCCACGAGGTGACGTAGTGGGGGCCCCTTATTAGTTGTGGGGTTTGAGGCAGCGAGGTGCGAGCGGTGCGACCGCCGGGATTGGATCCCGATGTGGTCAGGTGTGAGACCGCCGGGATTGGATCCCGATGTGGTCAGGTGTGAGACCGCCGGGATTGGATCCCGATGTGGTCAGGTGTGCGACCGCCGGGATTGGATCCCGATGCGGTCAGGTGTTACAGGTGATACCGGGGTTGTAGGTGTTACAGGTGGTACAGGTGGTTGCGAGTTACCGTTACGAGTAGAGCGGTTGTTCCGGCCAGTTTTACTTTTGTGACTTGGTATTACTTTACTGTTTTAGTACTATTCTTATGATAGTGTCGCTGACTACCCACTCTGTGACAGGTACCTCCAGAGGGTAGAGGTAGGCGACGGTGAGGCCGAGGTGGTAGCAGTCGGGCTGAGGGAGCCCTAGTATGCTGTATCATTTACTTTCTCTGCATTTCATTCAGAACTGTAGGTTATTGTGTGGTTCTCGATACCCTTGTGGGGTCGTGTGGATGTTGAGTACTTTCTTGCTGGTTATGCACTACTATTTCCTTTATTGTTCCCGTTGGGCCCGTTTTCTAAACCTTGTGGATTTATGCCGTTTTCCAATCTGTTTTCAAAACCTAAGGCCGTGTGGGCCTGTTTTCAAAACGGTGAGTTTATACTTTCAACTTGACTGGCCACGGGTATTGTTTAGTCTTCATGCACCATACTACTTCGAACTGTTGTGACTAAATGGGAAAATGATTGCTTATGTTCGACTATTGTAACAGCCGCGACGCCGTGCATATACAGAGGAGACTCTGCCCGATTTTCGAGTAAATCTGTATATGTGGCGGGTCTGGGCACGCGCCGGGGAAGGAGGTTTTTAAACAATCAAAAAAAAAGATGTACGCACTTTACGCGTACTTTGAGGTATCGTTTCCGCTAAAATAAAACCCCCGGGGCGTGACATTTATGCAATTAAAAATTCATCCAATTGTTTCTACACTATAAGAAAGTATTCGGATCACCAAAAATATTTAGTTAACCATACCTGATCCTTTTGAATACTTTCTTCTTGAGATTGATGTAACTGATCCACAATTCTTCAACTTCAATCTTCAAGACTCAAGACACTGAGTGTCAACTTGAGCTCTTGTTGAATCTTCTCTAAGTCTTTGATTGCTGATTGACAATTTGATCCCTTTAAGACTCCGACTCAACTCACTGACTTGACTCACGAAATATGCCAACACCAAAATGCCGTAACATACCCTAGGTCCATGCCTCAAGGTAACAGAAGTCCCTTGGACTTAGTCTTTCTTTACTTTTATTATACTCAAGTTGAAGTTAAAGTGTAGGTGTATTAACCCAATTCCCTATGACGATTCTAGGGATTTCATTCACTTTGGATTTTAACCTCAACTATACTATGATTCCCTTAGAGACATAACTCTAAATTAAGCCCTACTTCCATGTACTCACATAATTGACTCAAGCAAAATGCCACTCGTGAAATCCTATAGTGAATGCCACACATTAGAGCATAATATAAGTTTTCTCCTAAGTCGAGATTTCCACATGCCATAATTCACTTCTACATAAGCATGAAAATACAATCCTAGCCACTCTATTAACATGCTTCTAAGGAAAAGCAAAAGATAAGGGGAGAGGTCACCCTCGCTCGATAGAATCCCCCACCTTTAGTCGCTTTTGCAAGGATAAGATGGGTTGACCTTCTATTCTCCAAGAAATCCCTAAATTCATAATGAAACCAATTAGGAATCACTTTCATACTCTTTTTTTTTTTTTTTAATTCCACACAACTATAAAAGAGAATCCTAGGTTTACTCTTTATTTCTTTCTATGGGTTCATTTTGACCAATAAGGAAAGAAAGTTGCAAAAATCCCTTATTAGCATACTCTTGTAATAGGGATATTTTGGTCTCTTTAATATTTTAATCTTTAAAAGAAAATCCTAAATATGATGTAACCATGAAGGAAATTATCTCATTGTCATTTTAATTCCACAAGAGTTCAAAAACTAGAACCCTAGAATTTTAACCTTACCTCTTTGGGTATTCTTTTGACCAAAAGAGAAGCAATGAAAGCTAATGTTTCACTTTGCTTTTAAAAGAGACCAAAAGTTGCCCTCTTGATCTTCAAGACTTTCCCTATAATGAAAAGGGAAATCATGAAGCAATTTCTTCCCATGATTCTCTAACTCCATAAAATTATAAAACTAAAACCCTTTTTAAAACATAAAAGGGAGAATTCCTTAATTGCCTCTCTTTTTGGATCAATTTGAAGGGAATAGGAAAGAAAGTCCCATTCTTGTCACGTTTGCCAAAGAGAAATTTTGATCTCTTGGTCTCCAAGGTTTTCCTAAAAGAGAAGCAAGTCTTGAAGCAATGACTCTTATGATCTAATATTTCCATAAAAATTTAACTAGAAACCCCTTTGACAACTTAAAGGGAAAAACCCCTATTTGGTCAATTTCCCCATCAAAAGGCTAAATTTTTATCGGTTCATAAAAATGGGAGGAGAATAATCATCTCATGGCATGTTGCCAAAAAGAAACTTGCACAGCTCGATCCGGGGTCAAAATGCTCTCAAAAATTTGAGAAAAGCTCAATTTGAGCTATTTCCCCCAATTTGCCGATTTTGCTTTTGGCAAAAATCGAGAGTTGCATTTTTCTCATTGGAGAAAAGAGAAGAGAAGAAGTTTCTATCTTTCTTCATTTTTCTCATTGGAGAAAAGAGAAGAGAAGAAGTTTCTATCTTTCTTCTTTTCTTCTTTTCTTTTCTTTCTTTTTCCTTCTCTTTTCTTCTTCTCTTTTCTTCTTCTCCTCCTTTCTTTCCATTCTTTCTTTCTTTTTTTTTTTTTGTGAGGATGCCCTGCTGCTGGGCAGCAGCTGCAAGCTGCTGCCCAAGCAGCAGAGCCTGCAGCTGCTGCTGCTGCTTGTAGCAGCAGCAGCTTCTGCAGCTCCAGCAGCTGCGCAAGGCAGCCATGCTGCTGCCTTGCGCAGCAGCCATGCTGCCCAGGGCAGCAGCTGCAAGCTGCTGCCCAAGCAGCATGGCTGCTGCGCAAGGCAGCCAGGGCCCACAGCTGCTGCAGCCCCCCCATTTCCATTTTTTTTTTTTTTTGTTTCCTTCCCCCTCGAGCCAAGAGAGAGAGAGAGAGGGGGAGAGAGAGAGAGAGAGAGAGTACAATACCTTCTCCTTCTCCTTCTTCTTCTTCTTCTTCTTCTTCTTCTTCTTCAACTTCTTCTCTTTCTCTTCTTCTTCTCCTTCTTTTTCTTTCGTTCCTTCTTTCAGCTGAGAGAGGGAGAGAGTGTGAGAGAGGGAGGGTTTCAAGTGGAAGAGAGAGAGAGCATTTAGTTTTCTGCAGAGGGTGGTTGGGAAAAAAAAGTGAATTTACTTGTTTGCCCTTAGTTTCAAAAAATTTCCAAAACTGCCCTCATTCCTGCAGTTTTCTCCTGCAGAAAGAAAATTCGGATACCCCACTTTCTCCGCGTTTTCCCCGTCAACTGGGAAATCGAAATTGTAATTTTTCTTCTCCCTTTTAATCTACAAATTTTTCTTAAGCTCTCTACGATTTCTTTTAAATTTTCGGGTCACTCTAAGCCCTCGAAAGAGAGCCCCGAAAAATCTTCGCGATCAACTTCACTGTCAGAAACTGCAGTTTCATAATTCACGAAGCATTTTTCTTCGCTTCGTTCTCCAATTTTCCTTTAATTGCTCACCTCAATTTTTCACCCCTTTTAATCAGAAAACTTTTGTGAGACACTCCACGATTTCTTTTAAATTTTTGGGCTACTCTAAGCGCTCGAAAGAGAGCCCCGAAAAAGCTTCGCGATCAACTGCGCTGTCAAAACTGCATTTTCAGAACTTACGAAGCATTTTTCTTCGCTTCGTTCTCCAATTTTCCTTTAATCGCTCACCTCAGTTTTTCACCCCTTTTAATCAGAAAACATTTGTGAGACACCCCACGATTTCTTTTAAATTTTTTGACTATTCTAAGTCTCTGAAACAGGGCTCCGAAAATGCTTCGTGATCAAAAATTTCAGAAACTCCAGAATTTTGCCAAGTCCTCGGGGTTCATGTCACTTTTCGACCCGATGCCCTTCGTGTCAGCCCGAAATGCACCGAACTCGACTGTAATCATATTTAAAACACGCTACAAGTCTTCTCGCCGAATTTCGCCATTTTGCGAACTCGGCGAACTCGGGTCCAAATTTTGCAAACTTGAGGCTTCGCTTTTCCAACCACAACTCACTTTTCGACTCAACGGCTTTTGCGTTGATTCGAAACACTTCTAACCCACTTGTAATCACATTTGAAATGTGTTACAAGTATTTTTACCGTGTTTTGCTATTTCGCAGAAATCGTTGCACTACATTCTCCCCTCCTTTAGGAGTTTCGTCCGCGAAACTAAAACTCACGTACCTTAGGATTTATTCCTCGAACAAGCGAGGATAGTGCTCCCGCATCACAGCCTCAGGCTCCCACGTGGCCTCCTCCTCACTATGCCTCGTCCAAAGCACTTTCACATAGGGGATGGAGCGGTTTCTTAGTCTCCTATCACGCCGATCCACAATTTTATACGGGAACTCATCATAGCTCATATCCTCTCGCAGATCAAGCAGTGGGTAGTTGATTATGTGCCTCAGGTCATGGACATACTGGCGGAGTTGTGACACATGAAACACATCATGAATTCCTGCCAAGTCCGGGGGCAAAGCTACTTTATAGGCCACTGGGCCCACCCGCTCCAATACCTCATAAGGTCCAAGAAAGCGAGGGTTCAACTTTCCCCGCATCCCAAATCGCACTACACCCTTTGTGGGCGACGCCTTCAAAAATACATGATCCCCGACCTTAAATTCTAGGTCGCGCCGCCTTTTGTCCGCATAGCTCTTTTGCCGACTTTGCGCCGTCACCCGACGTTGACGCGCAATTTGCACCTTTTCCTCAGCTTCTTGCAATACCTCAGGACCCAGTGATGTTCTCTCGCCGACCTCACTCCAATGCAGTGGAGATCTGCATTTTCTGCCATAAAGTGCCTTGAAAGGTGCCATTCCAATGCCGGCTTGATAGCTGTTATTGTAGGCGAACTCCGCCATCGGCAAATATCGCTGCCACCCTGGGCCATAATCCAGGACACACGCCCTAAGCATATCTTCGAGGATTTAATTGGTCCTCTCAGATTGACCATCGCTCTGAGGATGGTACACTGTAGTGAAATCCAGGCGTGTCCCCAAGATCTCGTGGAAGCTCTTCCAAAATTGTGACACGAATCGGGGGTCTCGATCCGACACTAAAATCCTTTGCAATGCCGCCCTCCCCATCAGACCTTACCTTTTGGAGCTTTTCATCGATCGCTTGCTTTTCTTTAATTCTCTCCAACAAGGTAGGTTACACAGTAAGTGTCATAAGCCTCGCGGGTGCAGCGAGAGCCACAACCTCCAAGCCAAACCATCGTATTTCGGATTGCAACGTGTATTGGTCGGTAATGGCCATGGCGAGATTCTCCACGTATTTCCTGCTTAACGCGTCGACCACCACATTTGCTTTCCCCGGGTGGTACAAGATGCTAACATCATAGTCTTTAAGAAGCTCCAACCATCAACGCTACCTCAGGTTTAATTCATTCTGAGTGAACAAATACTTGAGGCTTTTGTGATCCGTGTAAATCTCACAATGTTTCCCGTAGAGGTAATGACGCCATAGCTTCAATGCAAAATTTACCGCG
This sequence comes from Tillandsia leiboldiana, assembly GCA_029204045.2. Taxonomy (NCBI): domain Eukaryota; kingdom Viridiplantae; phylum Streptophyta; class Magnoliopsida; order Poales; family Bromeliaceae; genus Tillandsia; species Tillandsia leiboldiana. The sequence continues at coordinate 30,317,177 of CM055066.1, read as the reverse complement.
GCAAGCTCGAGGTCGTGGGTGGGGAAGTTCTTTTCATAACTCTTCAGCTGCCGGGAGGCATAGGCTATAACCCTCTCATCCTGCATAAGTACACACCCCAGACCACTCTCTGAGGCATCACTATACACCACAAACTTTTTCCCGGAATAGGTAAAGCAAGGATTGGAGCCGATGTCAACTTGTTCTTGAGCAACTGGAAGCCTCTTTCACAAGCATCGCTCCAAGTGAACTTAGCCCCTTTTCTTGTAAGGCCGGTGAGTGGAATGGTAATTTTGGAAAACCCTTCCACGAACCGCCTATAATAGCCCGCGAGTTCGATAAAGCTTCGAACCTCGGTGACATTGGTTGGTCGGGGCCAATCCTTCACTGCTTCAATTTTCTTGGGATCCACAGACACCCTTGCCTCAGAAATCACATGTCCTAAGAATGCCACTTCCCGAAGCCAACATTCGCATTTCTTCAACTTCGCGAACAGGCCCCGCTCCCGAAGTACTTGTAAAACCTGTCGTAGGTGATCCTCATGCTCGTTGTCACTTCGAGAGTAGACTAAAATGTCGTCAATGAAGACGACGACAAATCGGTCAAGGAAAGGCTGAAAACTGCGGTTCATTAAATCCATGAATGCCGCCGGAGCATTAGTCAACCAGAACGGTATTACAGTGAATTCGTAGTGTCCATACCGCATTCTAAAAGCCGTTTTGTGCACATCCTCCGGCTTAATCTTTAATTGGTGGTATCCCGATTGAAGGTCGATTTTCGAAAATACTCGGGAACCTTGCAACTGGTTGATCAAATCGTCGATCCGCGACAATGGATATCGGTCCGTGATCGTAAATTTGTTGAGCTCCCGATAGTCCACACTAGCTGAAGTGACCCGTCCTTCTTCCTCACAAACAGGACTGGAGCTCCCCAAGGAGATACGCTGGGTCTGATGAAACCCTTGTCCAGCAGGTCTTGCAATTTAGCCTTAAGCTCCTTCAACTCCGCCCGCCCTATTTGCTTGACTTAGAGGGCGAAAACCAATCCTTACTCCCAACTATTCCACACGCCACTCGCGCTCTCAACCACGAGTTCTCGGCCAACCCGTTTATTTCAGACTATTGACAGGTCCACAGACCATGGTCCAATGCAGGCCTATAGCCCAACCTTCCACTCGATATCACATATCGTCTGTAACTAGCATGCAGACCCAATCATCATGCGGTCAGATCCTCGTTTAGGACTACCGCACTAACACTCCCACTAGGAGTAACAGTATCTCAATCATCACCAGCCCTATGGCCTGGTCGCGTCTACACTCTCAGTGTACAAATAGCCTCGAGGCTCACACGTGGCACTCTACGTTCCCGAGTCATCACTCGGACTACCGCCCCGACCAAAAATCTATTATGCCCCGCCCTCAGGTCTCGGGCCACTGTCTCTCACAGCCGACTGCGCCTGCCCACATGGCTACAGGCTCCACAGTCTTCATATATGGTCCAGGCACGGATCGTCCCTCAACGAACCCACTAAGCGTCGCCACGTGACTACTATTCTTCACCGAGCAAAACCCACTCGCTAGTCGTCAATCTACGACACAAACTCTCTATCGACGACTATCACACTTAGCAAACGCTAAGGTGCCACTTAACCAGCTCTTTCTGGCTAAAGGGTACCTGTGCTCCATGAGCACCCACAAGATTGTGCGTCTTACGCCTCTATGTCAACTCGTAGAATCCACGGTGTTAAGCGATTTGCTTAAGCACACCCATGGTACCTGTGCACTTCCCCCAACTGGGTGGAGGCACCACAATAATAGTTCTCCAATTTTGGCAACTAACACGCGAACCCTTCGGTGGCAACCCTTGCCGTTATACCGATCCATCGGACCAGCACCACAAGACTCTCGCTCTATCGAGAGGTTCTCACATCTTGAAGCCTACCCTGGGCCTCACCAACGCACTATGCGGCAATTCAGTCACATCGACACGTCACATGGTCGCTACTATCACCAAGAGCGAACTTTCACCACCAAGTCCATAAAACTTTCTTGCCCTAAACCTTAGGACATTTCAACATGGCTCTCGCAATCTAACGATCGCCAACATCTCGTGAGTCGGTCTTTCACCGAGTCACCTTCGGACCTCATCGGTCACACTTTGCCCAATTTTGCCAAAGTACAAACTAAAGCACCAAATTTCAACTCGCTTCACTCGAGCCTGAGCGCTCCAAGGGCTCAATTTGCGTCGACGCGGATCCTATTCTTCATCGATCACTCGATGCCATTGCTATTCCCTAAGCAACAACACCACAACGAAACGATTAGCCCAAATTTGATAATTTGGACAATGCGCAAGCTAGATACCAAACAAAAGGGCTCGTCGACCCAATCATGCGAAAGTACATAAGGGCACTCCCTTTCACCCCTGACCTTACGTTGTCGGCCGCCAACGTAATAGTCCAAAGAATGAAAGCTCATTACCCTCGATCCATTCCCAATGTCCTTCTTGGGAATCGTAAAACCCAATCATATACTTTCGCCAAAAGATCCACACACTCTCTCGTGCCTAAACCCTAGAGTCTTCCTAAGGTTTGCTAACCACCTAGGACTATTCCTAGGCTCTGATACCACTCTTATCTGTCACGCCCCGAGACCATCAATTTGAACAGTTCGGGCGCGCCAACAAACCCGCCAATCGGGCATGACCTTTCAAGACCGAAAGGAACGGTTTATTCCAACAATTTTAATTCAATATAGCGGAAGAGTAAGCAATCAGAGGAGAG
>CM055066.1:30204343-30314314 GCA_029204045.2 Tillandsia leiboldiana | reverse complement strand
CCTCAGACTTAGTGGGCAGACCGTCGGGCTTGGTGGCGGTACCCACTGAGAACTACTTGTTGGTGTAGTTCTCACACACCGCTGGGGTTTCTCCCCCCCCCCCCCCCCCCCCCCCCCCCCCCGCCCTTCCTCTTTCCTCTCCTTTGTTTTGCAGAGTTTTCTGCGGGGGTTGCTGATCCTTCTGTTGCTGATCGAGGTGAGGGTGTCGCAAGCTAGTTCGTGTCACGCCCCGGGTGTAAACCAGAACCCGGGCCCGCTCACAGATCCGCCGTGCATGCGGTATTTCCCACATACACGAAGCGTTGGTAACCTGTTCAGATAAGCAATAATAATAAAAGAGCATAAAGTAATCAGAGCTAACTAAAACTACTGTAACTCAGACAGAAGCTGGAAGTAAAAAGTACAACAGTAAAATAAACTACAGATGTCTCTCACACCGCTACTACAATATATACAGCTGGCAGAAGCCAGACCCAAAAGGAAGTAACTAAATACTGTCTGAGAAGTCCAGGTACCCAAAACTCTCCAGCTATAGTCCGCGGGTGGCACTCTATCTAGTCCGCGATACGCTTGCCCCGGTCAGTTGCTGACGGCCCAGCAACTCCCACAGAGGACTCTGCAAAACAAGGGAGAGAGAAAAACAAGCAAACAGTGGGGGTAAGTACTACTATAAACAGTAGCCTCCCCTAGTGGGTAAAGCCTCAGCTGAGGTATGCCCACCAGGAAGATCAGAGGCATAAAGGAAAGGGATAAAAAGGGGAGTGTAATATGAGCAACTCAAATGAAATGCTACCCCTAATATGCCTCTACATGCTAAACCAATCAGGATGACAAAGTATGCATCTGTGTCAGAAGCCTGTCTAGATGACCCAATCTGACCGCCAGTGGACACTGGCACCGCCTGCTCTGCCGCCTCGGGTATGCCAGCCTACGCATAACACCGAAGCAAAGGAGTCCCCCGGGACTCAAAGTCTGGCAACCGCGCACTCCGGAGTCGCACTCGTGGGGAGCGACCCACACGAGAGAAGTAAGTAACCACAAGTAACTGTCTCTAGCAGGACTGGGTCGAGACTCAAAGAAGTGGGAAAAAAACCCTCCACTAAAGCAAGCCCGATCCCCCAAGTACCCAATCTGATGCAATAAGACGACCCGGTCAACCACCCAAGGTCCGTGGTCGCCGCAACACCCTGTCAAACGCCCACACTGTCCCAAATCCCCAATACCTGACTACACTGTCCGATACCCGCTCGAACCCGAGCAACTATGCCTCAAGTCTACCAGGATAGAAGAAGGAGAATTAGATGCATGGTTTCTCCTAAGTCAAGTCCCAAAAACAGTGTAGCAGTAAAAGATGACATTATTAGGTGACCCGTTTAATCATGCATTGTTCCAACATTTGTCCAATTTCCCAGAATAAGCAATATAGAGTGACCTGAGCTAGAGTGACAGTCTTATAAGAGGAGTTATTAGTTTAACAGTCCACAATTACTATTTAATCTTCAGATATACCGTTCAGATTTGATAAGTGGTTAAAACAGGTGATCATTCTAACAATAGGATCTGATTAATAAGAGTTAATTCCCTAAGCATGCAAGTCTACCCATCTTATATTTAGCATCTTCAATTTAGGGGCACTCTAACATTCCTAGTGGCATACCAAAGAGAGGAGTACAACAACCACCCACCTGATCAGTCGAGCTGTCAAAAGTCCTACAACTGATAATACCAAAGATGGCGGCTACACAGAGTCCAAACGGTCCCGCGCAGTCCACACTGCTCCTGGGTACAAAAACCGAGCTGTCACAATCCATATATATCCCCAGAACTGCCAAGTTTAACAAACAATAACTCCGCTGCGAAGATGAACAGAAATCACCTGCTCACAGTCTTCAGAAAAATCCAAATAAAATATCCCCGCGGTCTACGCGTCGATAGCTTCGAAACGACTACCTGCACGTCCAAATCCGAGTTTTCTACGCTGAGATATAAATCCGGCAAGAAAATAACCTCTAACCCTACTGTAGAAATTCCCCCAGATCAACATCCGGAAAGAGAGGAGATTCTCACCTTCGAAGCAATCTCCTAAAGTCCTGAGAAAAATACAGCAGATTCCTCGCGAAGAGTAGATGAATTTAGGCTCTTGAATCACCCTGATCCGATATCTGTACGCGAAGTTATGGCCAAAACACCGTGTCGCTGTCCAAAAATCCGCAAAGAAAGAGGGGCAACAGAATACTCAAATACCTCCAAAATCCGAAATTAATTTGGGAAAACTTTGAATATAAAAATCAAAGTCCTACCTGTCGTGAGTCCAACGGTGCAAAAATCGTCGAATTCAGGTGTCGGGTAAAGCCAAGAGAGTCTGCGTACCGAGAGGACGCAAAACGGGTCGAAGACGAACTAAGCGCGCCGCGTCGGAAAACGGCCAACCTCGGAAACCGTGCACCACCACAACTCCGGAAAGCTACTGCTGGAAAGATCACTGGCAGGGGAAAACTTCTTCTTCAGAGCCCACTGCGAAATTCCCACAGGAAATGGGTGAATGAATGGCCTCAAACCGGATAAACAAGCCTAAATAAGGCTTATCGGATCCCCGGATCCAACCCGTTAGCCCGGGCTGATCCGGCGCGGCCCGGGTCGGACCAGACGCCGTCCAACCCGCCTGGGCGCCCGCCACGTACCCCCAAACAGGGGACAGCCGTGCGGGGCCACCGCACGCGCGCCACGCGCCCCCCCGCTACAGCGGCGGGGCCCCGCGGGTGGCGACGCGTGGCGCAACGCCACGCGTCGACCGCTCCGCCGCCCCCGCTCACCGCTGAAGGGCCCAGTGGGCCGGGAGCGCGTGGACCCGCCAATGCCCCTGTGCCACGTGTCCTGCACCCGGTCTACGCGCCGCTCCGCACTTTTCCCTGGACCGAGCCGCGCGCACCCGCCAATCCGCACGCGCCACGTGGCCCGCCCCGCGGTCTATGCACCCGCGCGCCTTTCCCGTGGACCAGGCGGTGTGGGCCGACCAATCGCGAGCCGCCACCTGGCACCAGCCGGTCCACGGTCACCCCCCATGCACCCGTTTTCCCCCGAAACTTCCGGTAGCCCGTTTTTGGTCATCCGGACTCCAAATTTGGCAAATAAATAGCCGTTTTCAAGTGTTTTTCCGTGCTGAATCCAATTCTACCATCTGTTTGGCCAAAAACCTTCCCGAAATTTTGGCAAACACAGCCGAAGGCCAAAACAGTAAAAGATACCACTCAGGTCCAACAGTAGCACCACTTTGATGCACCTTGGGCCAGATACACCAACAATAGGTGTTCTCAACTGTAGATTCAGTCGGAAAACTGTACGGGGTTTACGGTCTCCACATCCTCCCCCACTAAAAGGGAGTTTCGTCCCCGAAACAAAAGGAAAGTAAACCTGCGTACCACAATCAGGAATCTCGAACAGGGAAGGGTAGGTATCCCGCATCGCCGTCTCAAGCTCCCAAGTGGCCTCTCGTTCCTCATGGTTGCTCCAAAGGATCTTCACATAAGGTATTGCCCGGTTGCGCAATTCCCTCACCTCACGAGCCAGAATCCGCAATGGGCGCTCCTCGTAAACCAAGTCCTCGCCGATATCCAAGGATGCGAAGTCGATGACATGAGACGGATCGAATACATATCTCCTCAAGGCCGAAACATGGAAGACATCGTGAACACCAGCCAAACGGGGAGGTAGAGCAACTCTATACGCCACAGGGCCTACCATCTCGAGCACTTCAAAGGGTCCAATGAAGCGAGGACTAAGCTTTCCCCGAACTCCAAATCTCTTGACCCCTTTCGAAGGCGAAACCTTCAAAAAGACATGATCCCCAACCTGGAACTCAAGGTCTCGCCGCCGGACATCTGCATAACTCTTCTGGCGACTCTGGGCCGTCTCCAAGTGCCGTCGTATAACTCGGACCTTCTCTTCCGCCTCCAGCAGTAAATCTGGCCCCAGCGTCCTCCTCTCACCCACATCACTCCAATAAAGGGGCGACCGACACTTGCGTCCGTACAACGCCTCAAACGGAGCCATCTTACTGCTCGCTTGAAAGCTGTTGTTGTACGCGAACTCAACCAGGGGTAAGTGTCGGTGCCAACCTCCTCCAAAATCCATAACGCACGCACGCAACATATCCTCAAGCGTCTGAATGGTGCGCTCTGACTGGCCGTCTGTCTGTGGGTGGAATGCCGTGCTGAAACTAAGCCGAGTACCCATGGCTGACTGTAAGCTCCCCCAAAACCGTGACACGAACCTCGGGTCTCGATCTGACACAATGGACGCTGGTACTCCGTGCAATCTCACAATCTCAGCCAAATAAAGCTGTGCCAAGCACTCCATGGACCAAGTCATCTGCACAGGCAGGAAATGAGCTGACTTGGTAAGTCTATCAACAATCACCCAAACTGCGTCGGCTCCACTCTGTGATCTCGGTAGCCCAGTCACAAAATCCATGGTGATGCGGTCCCACTTCCATTCGGGAATTGGAAGACTTTGCAACTTGCCAGCAGGTACCCGATGTTCCGCCTTCACTTGCTGACAAGTTAAACACTGAGCCACAAATCTTCCAATATCCCGCTTCATTCTAGACCACCAAAAGAGTGCCTTGAGGTCCCTATACATCTTAGTACCTCCAGGGTGGACGGTATAAGGTGTATAGTGAGCCTCTCTCAGAATCTGATCCCTGATCTCCGAATCTGTAGGCAAACACACTGCGGTCCCTGTACCGCAGTACTCCCGAGCTATCCACTGAAAAATCCCCTAACTGCTCTGCCTGAAGCTGCGATCTGATCCTCGTCAAGTAGGGGTCCCCACTCTGTGCCTCACCAATCCTATCCAACAGAGTGGGCTGCAAGACCAAGGACAAGAGTCTAGCAGAGACCCCAGGGGACACTACCTCTATCTGTAGACGCCTCAACTGCTCCACAAGTGGTGCCTGCTGCGTAATCATCATGCTCAAGCTCTGTGCTGATCTCCTGCTCAAAGCGTCTGCAACCACATTGGCCTTGCCGGGGTGGTAAAGGATACTCAAATCATAATCCTTTAAAAGCTCCAACCACCGGCGTTGCCGCAAGTTCAGCTCCTTTTGAGTAAATAGATACTTTAAGCTCTTGTGGTCTGTATAAATCTCACAGTGCTCTCCGTAGAGATAATGCCGCCATAACTTCAGGGCGAACACCACAGCGGCAAGCTCTAAATCGTGAGTAGGGTAATTCTTTTCATAATCCTTTAATTGCCGTGAAGCATAGGCAATTACCCTACCATGCTGCATCAGGACACAACCCAAGCCGCTGTGTGAGGCATCACTGTAAATCACAAACCCGTCGCCCATCACGGGTAGAGCTAGGACTGGTGCTGAGATCAATCTTCTCTTAAGCTCTTCAAAGCTCTCTTGGCACCGCTCAGACCAAATAAACTTCACCCCCTTTCTCGTCAGACTGGTCAGGGGAGTAGAGAGCTTCGCAAAGCCCTCAACAAAACGACGGTAATAACCTGCTAATCCAAGAAAGCTACGAACCTCAGTAACCGTCGTCGGTCTAGGCCAATCCCGAACTGCATCAATCTTCGTCGGGTCCACTGCCACCCCCGCGGCTGATATAACATGGCCTAGAAAAGCAACCTCCCGAAGCCAAAATGCACACTTCTTCAGCTTGGCAAACAGCTTCTTATCTCGCAGAAGCTGTAGCACAATCCTCAAGTGCTCCTCATGCTCTACCTCACTCCGGGAGTAGACCAAAATATCATCTATGAATACAACGACAAATCGATCCAAGTACGGCTGAAACACCCGGTTCATTAAATCCGTGAATGCAGCCGGGGCATTAGTTAGTCCAAAAGGCATGACTGTAAACTCATAATGCCCATACCGGGTTCTAAAAGCCGTCTTGGGAATGTCCTCGGCCCTCACCCTCAACTGGTGGTAACCTGACTGAAGATCCAACTTCGAGAACACTGTTGCGCCCTGCAACTGATCAAACAGATCATCAATTCGTGGTAGCGGGTACTTGTTCCGAATGGTCACTTTATTTAGCTCTCGATAATCCACGCACAAGCGAAGTGATCCATCCTTCTTCTTCACGAATAAAACAGGCGCTCCCCACGGAGACACACTGGGTCTCACGAAGCCCACATCCATCAAATCCTGCAACTGAGCCTTCAATTCCCTCAGTTCCGCTGGGGCCATCCTGTAAGGTGCCTTTGAGATTGGTGCGGCCCCTGGAACCACATCAATCACAAACTCCACCTCCCTCTCCGGCGGCAAGGTCGATAGCTCAGAGGGAAACACATCCGGGAACTCGCGGACAATAGGGATATCCTCGAGTCCCGGTGCCACCGTAGGCACCTCTACGACCGTCGCCAAGAAAGCGATACAACCCCTGCTCATCATCCGCCGAGCTCTCGATGACGAGATAGTCATCGCAAACAGGGTACTCTGACAGCCTCTAAATACGAACTCCTCCTGCCCTGGCTCACGAAGAGTCACTGTCCTCTCTCTGCAGTCGATAGTGGCGGAATAACGGGATAGCCAATCCATCCCCAGCACCAAGTCGAAATCATGGAGCTGCTGCAAGACAAGCAAGTCTGCCGGCAAAATCCAAGGCCCCAACTGCACCGGGCATGTCAAACAATGCTCCTCGACATGCATAACGTGATCAGGAACCCGCACCTCTAATGCATATGACAAGGACTCTACCTCTAGACCATGCAGGGATGCAAATGCTCGACTAATGAAAGAATGAGATGCACCAGTATCGAATAAAGTGCGAGCCCGAATACCAAGGAGCAGAGTAATACCTGCCACCACCTGGTCTGCCGCTGAAGAATCTGCTAACTGGGCGGCATACACCCGCCCGTTTGGTGCTGGAGGTCGAGAATCTGTAGGACGAGAGGTGGACGGCCTGCCCGCTGGGGCATAAGACCGCTGGGCTGGTGGCTGCTGCTGCTGGGGGAAATATGGAGTCGACGCCGAAGAAGGTGCAGAGGAAGTAGAAAGGGGGCAGGTAGCTCGCACATGCCCCGGCTGTCCACAACGGAAGCATCGACCCCATCTCTGGTCACAAGTGATAGCGGCATGCTGACCTCCGCAGAAGATACATTGGTCAGAAGATCGGGGCTGTCTCGGCTGCTGCTGCTGCCTCGAGGACTGCTGCTGAGATCTCTGCTGCCTCTGCTGCGATCTCTGCTGCTGGTGCTGCTGCTGATGCTGCTGCGGTCTCTGGGGTCCACCTGGCCCTCTCCTATCAGGTCGCCCACGGCCGTAAGACTGGGACTGCGGCGGCCGTGGCGGTCTCCATGAGCTGGCCTGTCCCCCGCCCTCCGGGGCTGGTCGCTTCCTGTCGGAACTCTGCGCGACCGCGGCCCTCCGTCTGGCCACCTCCTGATCACCTCTCTCCACCCACTGTGCGTGCTCTGCGGCTGCCTCTAGGGTCTGAAATCTCTGGGCATGCACAAGTGTGAAAATCTCTGGGCGAAGGCCTGCCTCAAACATCTCTACCTGGTGCGGACCGTCACGGGCGACGAAAGGCACACAGTTCAGCAACTCCATGAACTCCTGGAAATAGACATGAGCCGATCGATCGCCTTGCTGCAGATTCTTCAAGTCGTCCTCCAACTTTTTCTTCACACTGGTAGAGAAGTAGGTGTCCAACACCATCCGCTGGAACTCCTCCCAAGGCAACTGCCGAGTGATCCGAAACTCCAGTGGCTCTACCCGCTGCCACCAAAAGTCTGCATCTCCGTCCAAACAGTGCACCGCCATGTGCACTCGGTACTTCGGGTCGACGAAGAAGTCCCGAAAAAGCTTCTCCATCGCAGAAAGCCATCTCCCAACATCCCGGGGCTGAGCATCCCGCCCCGAGAACCTAGGTGGTCCCCGCTTAACAAACTGGGAGAGTTTGTCAGCAAAATCCTGCTCCTCCTCCGCAGTCAAAGGCCGGATAGCTTCAGGAGCCCCGCTACTCGAAGAAGGTGCCAACGGCGCAAAAGGTGCAACAAGGGGCACAGGAGCCTCCGGAACAGCTGGGGGTGGTGCCTCCCTCCGAGCAAGCAGTTGCTCAATCCTCTGCTCCTGGCGGCGCTGACCCTCCGCCAACTGGGCCACCAAGGCCCTCAACTCAGTAAGCTCGGGGGGTGTAGGCTGCTCTGGCTCAACAGGGGGCGAAGGGACACCCCGAGTGGGAATCCGACGTCGAGGAGGCATCCTGCCACAAGGAACCAAACATCAGTAACAAAACCCCACACGACCCAATCTGGCGGAAGTCAAAGACATCCCCCTAGTTCTGTAACCTTATGTTGTCTGCAGCCAACATAATGGTTCAACAGAAATAGACTATGTCGATCCCTCTTCACTCACAGGAAGAGTTAACTATCAAAATCACCGACTTCCGCAACTGTCACGCCACTCACGCCCTAACATCCTAGGGTCTGTCCAAAAGCCTAGGGTTTCCTAAGTCCCAACTGACCCATCCCTAAGCTCTGATACCAACTTAATCTGTCACGCCCCGGGTGTAAACCAGAACCCGGGCCCGCTCACAGATCCGCCGTGCATGCGGTATTTCCCACATACACGAAGCGTTGGTAACCTGTTCAGATAAGCAATAATAATAAAAGAGCATAAAGTAATCAGAGCTAACTAAAACTACTGTAACTCAGACAGAAGCTGGAAGTAAAAAGTACAACAGTAAAATAAACTACAGATGTCTCTCACACCGCTACTACAATATATACAGCTGGCAGAAGCCAGACCCAAAAGGAAGTAACTAAATACTGTCTGAGAAGTCCAGGTACCCAAAACTCTCCAGCTACAGTCCGCGGGTGGCACTCTATCTAGTCCGCGATACGCTTGCCCCGGTCAGTTGCTGACGGCCCAGCAACTCCCACAGAGGACTCTGCAAAACAAGGGAGAGAGAAAAACAAGCAAAACAGCGGGGGTAAGTACTACTATAAACAGTAGCCTCCCCTAGTGGGTAAAGCCTCAGCTGAGGTATGCCCACCAGGAAGATCAGAGGCATAAAGGAAAGGGATAAAAAGGGGAGTGTAATATGAGCAACTCAAATGAAATGCTACCCCTAATATGCCTCTACATGCTAAACCAATCAGGATGACAAAGTATGCATCTGTGTCAGAAGCCTGTCTAGATGACCCAATCTGACCGCCAGTGGACACTGGCACCGCCTGCTCTGCCGCCTCGGGTATGCCAGCCTACGCATAACACCGAAGCAAAGGAGTCCCCCGGGACTCAAAGTCTGGCAACCGCGCACTCCGGAGTCGCACTCGTGGGGAGCGACCCACACGAGAGAAGTAAGTAACCACAAGTAACTGTCTCTAGCAGGACTGGGTCGAGACTCAAAGAAGTGGGAAAAAAACCCTCCACTAAAGCAAGCCCGATCCCCCAAGTACCCAATCTGATGCAATAAGACGACCCGGTCAACCACCCAAGGTCCGTGGTCGCCGCAACACCCTGTCAAACGCCCACACTGTCCCAAATCCCCAATACCTGACTACACTGTCCGATACCCGCTCGAACCCGAGCAACTATGCCTCAAGTCTACCAGGATAGAAGAAGGAGAATTAGATGCATGGTTTCTCCTAAGTCAAGTCCCAAAAACAGTGTAGCAGTAAAAGATGACATTATTAGGTGACCCGTTTAATCATGCATTGTTCCAACATTTGTCCAATTTCCCAGAATAAGCAATATAGAGTGACCTGAGCTAGAGTGACAGTCTTATAAGAGGAGTTATTAGTTTAACAGTCCACAATTACTATTTAATCTTCAGATATACCGTTCAGATTTGATAAGTGGTTAAAACAGGTGATCATTCTAACAATAGGATCTGATTAATAAGAGTTAATTCCCTAAGCATGCAAGTCTACCCATCTTATATTTAGCATCTTCAATTTAGGGGCACTCTAACATTCCTAGTGGCATACCAAAGAGAGGAGTACAACAACCACCCACCTGATCAGTCGAGCTGTCAAAAGTCCTACAACTGATAATACCAAAGATGGCGGCTACACAGAGTCCAAACGGTCCCGCGCAGTCCACACTGCTCCTGGGTACAAAAACCGAGCTGTCACAATCCATATATATCCCCAGAACTGCCAAGTTTAACAAACAATAACTCCGCTGCGAAGATGAACAGAAATCACCTGCTCACAGTCTTCAGAAAAATCCAAATAAAATATCCCCGCGGTCTACGCGTCGATAGCTTCGAAACGACTACCTGCACGTCCAAATCCGAGTTTTCTACGCTGAGATATAAATCCGGCAAGAAAATAACCTCTAACCCTACTGTAGAAATTCCCCCAGATCAACATCCGGAAAGAGAGGAGATTCTCACCTTCGAAGCAATCTCCTAAAGTCCTGAGAAAAATACAGCAGATTCCTCGCGAAGAGTAGATGAATTTAGGCTCTTGAATCACCCTGATCCGATATCTGTACGCGAAGTTATGGCCAAAACACCGTGTCGCTGTCCAAAAATCCGCAAAGAAAGAGGGGCAACAGAATACTCAAATACCTCCAAAATCCGAAATTAATTTGGGAAAACTTTGAATATAAAAATCAAAGTCCTACCTGTCGTGAGTCCAACGGTGCAAAAATCGTCGAATTCAGGTGTCGGGTAAAGCCAAGAGAGTCTGCGCACCGAGAGGACGCAAAACGGGTCGAAGACGAACTAAGCGCGCCGCGTCGGAAAACGGCCAACCTCGGAAACCGTGCACCACCACAACTCCGGAAAGCTACTGCTGGAAAGATCACTGGCAGGGGAAAACTTCTTCTTCAGAGCCCACTGCGAAATTCCCACAGGAAATGGGTGAATGAATGGCCTCAAACCGGATAAACAAGCCTAAATAAGGCTTATCGGATCCCCGGATCCAACCCGTTAGCCCGGGCTGATCCGGCGCGGCCCGGGTTGGACCAGACGCCGTCCAACCCGCCTGGGCGCCCGCCACGTACCCCCAAACAGGGGACAGCCGTGCGGGGCCACCGCACGCGCGCCACGCGCCCCCCCGCTACAGCGGCGGGGCCCCGCGGGTGGCGACGCGTGGCGCAACGCCACGCGTCGACCGCTCCGCCGCCCCCGCTCACCGCTGAAGGGCCCAGTGGGCCGGGAGTGCGTGGACCCGCCAATGCCCCTGTGCCACGTGTCCTGCACCCGGTCTACGCGCCGCTCCGCACTTTTCCCTGGACCGAGCCGCGCGCACCCGCCAATCCGCACGCGCCACGTGGCCCGCCCCGCGGTCTATGCACCCGCGCGCCTTTCCCGTGGACCAGGCGGTGTGGGCCGACCAATCCCGAGCCGCCACCTGGCACCAGCCGGTCCACGGTCACCCCCCATGCACCCGTTTTCCCCCGAAACTTCCGGTAGCCCGTTTTTGGTCATCCGGACTCCAAATTTGGCAAATAAATAGCCGTTTTCAAGTGTTTTTCCGTGCTGAATCCAATTCTACCATCTGTTTGGCCAAAAACCTTCCCGAAATTTTGGCAAACACAGCCGAAGGCCAAAAGAGTAAAAGATACCACTCAGGTCCAACAGTAGCACCACTTTGATGCACCTTGGGCCAGATACACCAACAATAGGTGTTCTCAACTGTAGATTCAGTCGGAAAACTGTACGGGGTTTACGGTCTCCGCAGTTCGCTACCGTCTTTGGAGTTTAGTGGTGCCCTTTTTGGAGCTTTGTAGTACATTCTGCTGGATTTTCGTAGATAGTTACATTTTAGAGTTTTATTTTTGAGAGACTTATGTATTGTGAGGTTCAGAGTTGTACTTTTTGGAGATGTATTATCTTATTTCAGTAGTATACTTTTCAGCTCTGATATCTATATAGATGTAGTATTATCTTTTGCAAGTTAGACGCTTCGTCCATACAGGGCTTTCCGTATGGTCGGCGGATCTGTTGGCGGGCCCGGGTCGCAGTTTCGACCCTGGGGCGTGACAGATTAGAGTGGTATCAGAGCCTAGGTTGTAGGTCATTGTGGACTTAGAAACCCTAGGCTTATGGATGGATCTTAGGATGAGTACGTGAGAGTCGTGACTTATAGCGAGTCCTAATTGAGTATTATACCTCTCCCAAGGGATGGGATGAGTGATTGGCATGTTTATTCTCCTAAGCAATTATGTTGGCTGCAGACAACATAATGCTATAGAATGGATGACATGTCCTAGACTTTCGCTGGATTGGGTCGATTGGTTGTTGTGTCCTGATGTTTGTTATTCTGCAGTGGACTTCGATGCCCTTGAGACATCGTGTAGTGTGGAGGGCACATCCCGCATCTGATGAGTAACCCGAGCAGCGAGAGGAAGAGCTATCGGAGCAGAGCGAGACCCAGGAGTTATGGGCCCAGATGGCACAGATATCGGAGGCTATCCGACTCCAGGAGGAGGCCATGGAACGTTTGATGTGCATGTCGGGGCAGAGAGCACAGCCAGTTGCAGCACTGCCTTAGTGTCCTCCAGCACTTTCTTCCCATGCAATGGCATCTCCAGTTGTACCCGTGGCACCGATTGAGCGAGCAGCCTCCACTGTGCCGACGAGTAGTGCCGAGGCACCGAGGCAGGGTGGATAGCTGATAGTAGAGGAGCTTTGGGACATCATCAATTGATAAAGCCAGTCCCGGCAGTCTGATCCACCCCGATTTGCAGGATTGAGCTTGGAACCGTGAGAGGCAGAGTCTTGGATCACGGTTATGGAGCGACTTTTCGAGAGCCTTTTTATTGAGGAGCGGTTTCAGGTTCTTTTGGTGACAAACTTTTTGGAGCACAAAGCCGAGGCTTGGTGGCGCCGAATGCGACCTGTCAGTCCGCCCGGGACCCAGCTGCTTACTTGGGCAGAGTTCCGCAGCCTTCTTCTTGGAGCTTTCTTCCCCGAGAGTGTCAGACAGAAGCTGGAAGAGGATCTGAAGAACCTCCAACAGGAAGACCGTTCTGTGCAGGAGTACATAGTGGATTTCAATCAGCTGCTGAACAGTGTACCGCATGCGGCCAGGGATAAAGCACACAGGATTTACATGTTCGAGCGGGGATTGCGCCGAGATACCTATCAGTTTGTTCGGTCACGTAGACTGCAGACTTTGGAGGCCTCGATGGAGTAGGTCCTTTATGTACAACGAGGGAATGAGATTATGACTGAGTGGAACACACCCCCAGGTGGGAGTTCGGGCATGAAGCGCCCAGCGCCTGTGTAGAGTACTGGATTTGGATTGAGCTCCGGCTCCGCATTTGTGCACAGAAAAATGGGAAAATGCTTGGGACATGTGTATTTTATGTTTATTGTGGAGTTCGGGAGGTTTCAGAGTGATGCGGAAGCTTCTGGGGCAAAAAGTGAGTTGGCGGCGAAGAATCAGATGTTTCTGCATTGGATATTTGGTTTTTGGAGGTGCTGGGTTCCGGAACCAGGTGCTGGGTTCCGGAACCAGCCTTTTGGTTCCGGAACCAGCCATTGGGTTCCGGAACCAAAGGGGGAGTACCGGTACCCAACTTGTGGTACCGGTACCCAGCAGCAGTTGGCTCGGTTTTTGGCATACTGAGTTGGATTTTTGGAGGGGTATTTGGGTCATTTCACCTCCCAGCTGCTTGCCCTACGCCATCTTCTATTTATACGAGCCAACCCAGCCTACTTCTTCTCCACTTCAACCTGAGGAAAAGAAAGAAAGAGAAGAAGGAGAAGTGAAGTAACGTGAGTAGAAGCAGTGCATGTTGGTGTGATCCCGCTGCTTGGAGTTGAGCGGAGCCGCGCGCGCGTCGAGCTACGTACGAGGTAAGTTGGCATATTTTCTTATGTTGGATTTGTTTGTGGTTTTGGATGAGTTTGAGCTGAAATGGATTTCTTTTCCATCTCTCTCTCCATTTTTGCACCTTGTGGAGCAGCTAGTGTGCTGCTTGGTCTGAGGAGTAGGGTGTTACACTATGCGGAGCCGTGGTGCATGCGTGCATGCTGTGTGTTGGCTGAGAGTGAGCTGTGGCGCGCAGGGAGTTTGTAGCGGACTCGAGGGGTTTTGTTCGAGCTTCCGGGGATTTTTCCGAGGTTCGCGATAGTGTGCGCGAGCGCGGCGCGGGTTTCGGAGTTTCGGCAGATTGTGGATTCGGTGCTTCCCCGACTTCGGCTTTGCCTACGGAAAGCATTTTAGGTGGGTTGGAAATTCTTCCAAATTGTACGAAATGCCTCCTAATGCTTCTGTATGCATTTTGATCATGTCTAGTGTATTATTTTTACTGTTGGTAAATCTAATAGTTGCCTAGAAAATTACAGAAAATTCCGTAGAACCCCAGATTATTTTTAGTATACTCCTGGTACTGTATGACACTAGATTGTATGGGTAGATGACATTACTTTTGCACCGGGACCGTTTTAAAAATCATGAAACTCGTTTTAAGGAAAAATCGGCATTTTAAAAGTGGTCTTTAAATTGTGAGATTGCCAGTGAGGTGACATGGTTCTAGGGTGCATGTGACCTCGTGCCTGGGGGCCGAGGAGATTTTATTTGACTTGTGGATGTATTTTACTAGTGTCTTGGGCGTTGGTGAGGGCATATCAGATTGAGTCATGGAGGGTTCTCCAACCTAGACATGAGTTTGGGATGTTGGTATGCGAGTTTCCGATCTGATTGATCGTGGATTGTAGCCTGTAGGCGCCGCTTTTATGCCAGATGAGACACGCTTGAGCTCGGTGGGGTCGCTCCCCTCGAGTTACGCTCCGGATGCGATGATGATGGTGCGCCTAGTTGTTACACTAGAGGTCGCTTTGCGTGATATTGAGATAGTCCGTGCAGGACGCCCTACGTAAGTCCAAGTCCTTTGTGGGCGTAGTGGCAGTAGGTAGGCGCAGGCTTGACTGGACCCGTTGTGGCAGTCATTGAGACTGGGTGATGTGAGCGGGTGGTTGCATTGCATGTTCTTAGATGTGTATTTCCTTTGAGCATGGTACTTGAGGCATTTAGCTGTAGTTTTATTTCCAGCTTGCATTTTATCTATCTACCTATCTATCTGTTTGCCTCCAGTAGACTTAGTGGGCATACCGTGGACCTTGGTGACGATACCCACTAAGAACTACCTTCTGCAGTAGTTCTCACACCTGCTGTGGTGACAGGTTTTCCTGAGGCGGCTGTTCCGGGTTCAGCTCATGCGGAGACAACAGACCGAGGTAAGGGCGTGGTCGACTAGTTGCTTACCTGAGTCTGTATGTGTCAGAGGTAGAGTTACCCTGTATTTTTGGTTTTCACTTTTGTACTGGACAGTGATGATTGTACTTTATGTCTTAGAGTAAGGACTGTGTATTTTTGGATCTTGTTGTGTAGTGATTTCAGCTGTTCAGTTTTTATTTCTATAGCTTTGGTTCTTTTCAGCTCTGATATATGTGTAGCTATAGATCTTATTTGCAGGTTAGACGCTTCGTCTGTACGGGAAGTCCCGTGCAGGCGGCGGATCAGTTGGCAAGCCCGGGTCGCAGTTTCGACCGCGGGGCATGACAGCCTGATGACGGAGGACAGACGAGTAGGCAGGAGCCTCCGAGGCCTCCATGATTTCGCCCTGAGGATCGTGGGATTCAGAGCGCCAGAGATCTGGTGGACCCCAAGTGGACCCCAACAGCAGCCGCAGTATTAGCAGCGACAGCAGTCACATCAGCAGTATCCCCGACAGCAGCCGTATCGGTATCAGCAACAGGATCGGTGCATTATCTGTGGCGGGCCCCATTCACCGTCATAGTGTGACCAGAGACAGGGACGGTGCTTCCTATGTGGAGAGTTAGGACATTTGAGAGCAGCATGCCCCCGAGCGGTTTTGTCAGTTCGACCTATCGCTACGGCTCCCCCTTTGCCTGTTCAGGAAGCGGAAGCCCCTTCGATACACCGCCAGATAGATAGGGCTACGACGTCGAGACAGACGGAGCGACGACCTTCAGCGCCCAGTGGGCGGGTTTACGTAGCCCAGGTGGAGGACACCCCGGCAGCGGATTGTGTCATCGCAGGTATGATTTTACTTACAGCTGGTTGGACTCGAGCATTTTGATACCGCCGCATTTCCTGCATATGTTAGTAGAGCATTTGCATCTCTGCATGGAAAAGAGATAGGATTATTGCTACATGTATTTGTGGTTTAGATTCTCGATTGGATCCTACGAGTAGAGGAGGTTGTGGATGTTGGGTTATATGTAATAAGGATCTAAATAGGTACTATCAAACAACTAGAGGGGGGGGTGAATAGGTGTAATACTTAAAAACTCAATCTCAGTGCAAAATAAAAACCAATGCGGAAAATAAAAACAGCACACCGAGATATACGTGGAAACTCCAATCCAGGAGAAAAACCACGGGACCAACACGCAATAACAATCCACTAAGAATAGAAGAATAACAAGGTGATTACCGACTCCACG
Organism: Tillandsia leiboldiana; assembly: GCA_029204045.2. Classification (NCBI taxonomy): domain Eukaryota; kingdom Viridiplantae; phylum Streptophyta; class Magnoliopsida; order Poales; family Bromeliaceae; genus Tillandsia; species Tillandsia leiboldiana. The sequence goes on along the minus strand of CM055066.1, from coordinate 30,297,926 downwards.
GACTCAAACCCCTCCTTCAGCTTCTTCGGACCTTGCGCTGACCGGTTGGATATCCACGCAATAACAATCCCTAAGAAAAGAAGAATAACAAGGTGATTACCGTCTCCACGGATTTAACCCCTCCTTCAATTTCTTGGACCTCGCGCTCCACCGTTTGCACGTCCACTGCACACGTTCGAATCCACGAACGCCACTCGAATCCACGAGCACACGTTTCGAATCCACGAAACGCCTTTAGCACACCGAATCCACGATGCCACGTCGAATCCACGACGCAAACTCGGCCGATAGAAATATTGGCTTCGATGGTGATCCTTTGCTTAGATTATCAATGAAGAACCATGGATGGAATCTCTAAGCAAAGATTAGATCAATTCGACAAAAGATATGTTCTTGAAAGAACCATCGAATTGATCTAAAAGAGGCTATAAAGAAGATCGATAAAAACCTAGCCTCTAGGGTTGCTCTCAAGAGTTTTATGAAAAGATCGGCCGTAGCTACCACGTTTTTGAGAAACTCTAAGTGTCTATTTATAGTTTAGAAACCTTTGGAAAGAGATAAGAATCAAAAACATACCTTATCTGGAAATTTTCAGGACGGCGATCCGGATCGGATTTACTGCGATCCGGATCGTCGTAACGAGATTGACGATTCCAGAAAACCAAGGGTTCGGGATCCGGATTGCATTGCCCGATCCGGATCGTTCATACAAATCAGAAAACTTAACATTCGGGATCCGGATCGGAAATTGCATGGATCCGGATCGAAGTCTTGTATGAAGCAACAACCTTCGGGATCCGGATCGTTGGCTCTGATCCGGATCCTGAACATGTCCGAACACGAGTTTTTGATTATTATGACAATAAAAGTTCATCCAAGTGTTTCTACACTATAAGAAAGTATACGGATCACCACAATTATTTAGTTAAACATACCTGATCCTCTTGAATACTTTCTTCTTGAGATTGATGTAACTGATCCACAATTCTTCAACTTCAATCTTCAAGACTCAAGATACTGAGTGTCAACTTGAGCTCTTGTTGAATCTTTTCTAAGTCTTTGATTGCTGATTGACAATTTGATCCCTTTAAGACTCCGACTCAACTCACTGACTTGACTCACGAAATATGCCAATACCAAAATGCCGTAACAATCTCCCCCTTTGGCAATTTCGTGACAAAACCCAAAAATACATAAAAGCGCTCAAGTCACTCATCTTAAACCAAAAAATCAAAACTCAATGTCATCACCAAAACATTGATTTTCTTTGCGTGAAAGATCCAATAAATACAAAATTACATTTGAACCAAACAGTCCTAGAACATACTCTATGACTTAGGACTTGGAGTCTTAAAGTGATGTAATTCCTGCAAAACAAAATTCCAAATGAAATCAAACGTTAGTCGTTAGAAATTAGAATCCTGCATTTGATCCGTCTTCCTTTTGGTTCTTTTGTTTTTCGGCTCTTTCAATTTTTCTTTGTCTCCCCCTATCTTGAGCATCTCTAACATGTTCTCCATGTTCTTGAGCATCTATGTTCTCCCCCTTTGTGGTACGATCATCATTTTCCGTTCTCCCCCATTTTTCCATTTTCGTTTCGTTTGTCCTCTCTTGATGATCTCATCTCTCTTGATGATCTCATCTCCGTCATTTCTCTTCTCCCCCTTTTTGTCACAAATTGTCAAACAGTGAACATACTAGACAAAAGGAAATCACCAACAACATCAGTTCAAAGAGAAAGAGAGATAAAAGCTCAGTTCCGGTATATAACAAAAATGCAGATTGCGTACCGATACCAGAAGGCAAAAAAACAAATAATTCCTTGAAACAAATCCAAATTTTAGAATCTTTTCAAATACCGATTTGTATACCATCAAGAAAACAATTTAAGTGCTTTAACCAATGAATTAACAAGATGTCATTCAATCCAATTAATTTCACAAGATTAAAAAGATTTACTCCTAAATCATGAAAAACAAAGATAAAACATTATAAACAGTTTTTCATGTTATATTCATCAAACACAAGTCATCAAAAATAATCTTGAGATCCAAAGTCTATCAAGATGTAACGGACGTACAAAGATGACTTACAGAGATTTCCAAATGACATCAATTTGATTTCTTACCCTTTCAAATTTGAGATAAGCACTAAAATACCTAAGGGTGGCTCTTTGAGCATCTTTCAACTATCCCACCTTATACCAACCAGGAGATTATTTAAAATATAAGAGCTTTGCATATAAATCTCCAAATGCTTCAACTAAAGATTTTCTCATAAAATACTATCAAGCATCCATAACATGTGGTAGCTTCACACACAAACCGGACGACCGGGGTGGCAGCTCTTTCCAACATGTGGTGGTAGTTTTCACACTCCTTTCGGATGTAACTCTTTCCACATCTTTTGCAAATTATTTCAATACCCTTGTAAGAATGCAATCTCTTACGTGAAAGAATTATATCCCAAATTTTAGTCTATCGGTTGTCTCACGTTTATCACAATGAATTCACACAACCGAGATAGATTAAGCATCTAAGGATCACACATGATTTCTAAAATTTGATGCTTATAATATCAAAAACTCCTATAATGAAGTATCTTCAAGATTATGATTATGGAGTAAAGTTGATAATCCAAATAAAATTAAAATGGAGTGATTGAAAGTGAAAACCCTTTTTATTCAATGCACTTGTTCGTTAAAATCCTTTTGTTTAAACAAAACATAAAAACGAAGAGCATTGAAAAACATGTAATGCAAAGATTAAGAAAGATATGAAGGGAAAACCAATCAAAGCATTACATATAGTCATAAGCTATTTAGAACTTAAGACAAGGAAAGATATCACCTTTCCGAATCCAAAATTGTCGAATTCTGGGTTGTCTTGATTCATTGTGGTTGGGAGATGATAGCTTTGACTGTTGATCCACCTTAGGTCTTTGCCTCGTAGTGATCCACTTGTATGATTGATGATGTGGCTCGGACCTTTGGTGGGTTGAGTGAACTCCTTTGACTTGATGTGTTTTTGATTCCGTTGAGTTCGCTCCGTAGATGAAGTTGCCGAAGAATTCTTCTTTCTCTTTTTCGGGCACGTCTTCGCCAAATGTCCTTCAAGTCCACATAAGTGACAAGTTCTTCCTTTCAATTTGAATGTGGAACTTGAAGCATGCACAGTTTGGTCCTTTTTGAATCCCAAACCAACCTTTCTTGTTTGACCTAATCCGCACATACAATCTAGTTTCTTGGAAACGGTTGAAAGCCTTTGTATGTCGGATTTGAGTTCATGAACTTGCTTGGTCAAAGCTTGGTTGGTAGCATGAATATCCTCAAACTGTTTTTCTAGAAAACCAATCTTGTCCATATATGATTCAGCGTTTGTCTCCGATTGGTTTAGCTTTTCTTGGAGGATTTTATTGTTATCCAATAAACGTCCTTGTTCCTCCTCGAGATCTTGAAGTTTTATCTTTAAAGCTTGATTCTCGTCTTGACCTTCAAGTCGTTGCTTCCTCAAATTCTTAATATGTTTGGCCATCTTCTTTGATTCCGTAAGAAGTTGTTGATATGCCTCAACGAGTTCTTCTTCGTCCGACTCCCCCTCACTTGATGACTCTCCGCCGGTTGTTGATGTTTCATACAAAATCAAAGGAGTAGAGTCAGTGACTAAAGATGATAAACAAACATTAGAGGAGGGAATTTGAGAGGCGTGTAAGGCAACGGCTTTTTCCTCTTTACTTGAGGTCGATTCATTAGAGGTAGAATCGTCCCAAGTTTTCGCTTGCAAAGCCTTCTTTTTATATAATTTCGAAGTAGGACAATCCGTTGAAATATGGCCGTAGCCTTTGCATCTATAACATCGGATTTCCCCTTCGAATTCATCTTTTTCCTTAGAAGGTTTTGCAAGGCTTTTGAGGTTAGAGGATTTAGAACCCGATGATCCTTTAGATGGTTTCGTGGATGAAGATCCATCGGTTCGATTCTTCCAAAATTTCCGACGAAATTTCTTTGTGATCCGCGCCAATTGTTCTTCAAAATCGGCAAAAGAGATTTCATCATCGGAACTCGATTCGCTATCTTCTTCCTTTGTTGATTTGAATGCAATACCTGTAAGCTTAGAAGAAGACTTGGAAGAAACTTGATTAGTAGGAAAAGTCATTTCATAAGTTTGCAAAGCACCTACTAATTCCTCTACACTCATCTCATCCGGATGACTAACGGTTTCAATGGCGGTAACCTTTGCCCTAAACCGTTCCAGAAGAGTCCGAAGTATCTTTCTTACAATTTTCGACTCCGGGATCTTTTCTCCTAAATTAGCACATGTATTTATTACATCTTGAAGTCTAGTGTAATAATCTGTAAACAATTCATGCTCTTCCATATGAATAGAATCAAATTGACTTGTAAGCATCTGGAGTTTTTGAATTTTTACAAGATTAGTACCCTCATGTGTAATTTTGAGAATATCCCAAATTTCCTTCGTGGTTTCACATGCGGAAATTCGTGTGAACTCAGTCGAGGAAAGAGAATTAAATAAAGCGTTAATACCTTTCCCATTGTAAGAAGATCTTTCAAATTCCTCTTTGGACCATCTAGAGCGAGGTTTTGGGGTAGTAGAATTTCCTACTTCCTCAACAGGATGCACCCAACCGTATTCCACGGATTGCCATACCCGCTCATCAATTGCGATGAGAAAAGCTCTCATCCGCACTTTCCAATAAGCATAATTAGTCCCATCAAAAAGAGGAGGTCTATAAATATTACCACTTTCACCCATCATGATAGATAAACCTAAAACCCTCTCTGATACCACTTGTAGAGTTATTAATCCCAAAGGATCTAAATAGGTACTATCAAACAACTAGAGGGGGGGTGAATAGGTGTAATACTTAAAAACTCAATCTCAGTGCAAAATAAAAACCAATGCGGAAAATAAAAACAGCACACCGAGATATACGTGGAAACTCCAATCCAGGAGAAAAACCACGGGACCAACACGCAATAACAATCCACTAAGAATAGAAGAATAACAAGGTGATTACCGACTCCACGGACTCAAACCCCTCCTTCAGCTTCTTCGGACCTTGCGCTGACCGGTTGGATATCCACGCAATAATAATCCCTAAGAAAAGAAGAATAACAAGGTGATTACCGTCTCCACGGATTTAACCCCTCCTTCAATTTCTTGGACCTCGCGCTCCACCGTTTGCACGTCCACTGCACACGTTCGAATCCACGAACGCCACTCGAATCCACGAGCACACGTTTCGAATCCACGAAACGCCTTTAGCACACCGAATCCACGATGCCACGTCGAATCCACGACGCAAACTCGGCCGATAGAAATATTGGCTTCGATGGTGATCCTTTGCTTAGATTATCAATGAAGAACCATGGATGGAATCTCTAAGCAAAGATTAGATCAATTCGACAAAAGATATGTTCTTGAAAGAACCATCGAATTGACCTAAAAGAGGCTATAAAGAAGATCGATAAAAACCTAGCCTCTAGGGTTGCTCTCAAGAGTTTTATGAAAAGATCGGCCGTAGCTACCACGTTTTTGAGAAACCCTAAGTGTCTATTTATAGTTTAGAAACCTTTGGAAAGAGATAAGAATCAAAAACATACCTTATCTGGAAATTTTCAGGACGGCGATCCGGATCGGATTTACTGCGATCCGGATCGTCGTAACGAGATTGACGATTCCAGAAAGCCAAGGGTTCAGGATCCGGATTGCATTGCCCGATCCGGATCGTTCATACAAATCAGAAAACTTAACATTCGGGATCCGGATCGGAAATTGCATGGATCCGGATCGAAGTCTTGTATGAAGCAACAACCTTCGGGATCCGGATCGTTGGCTCTGATCTGGATCCTGAACATGTCCGTACACGAGTTTTTGATTATTATGACAATAAAAGTTCATCCAAGTGTTTCTACACTATAAGAAAGTATACGGATCACCACAATTATTTAGTTAAACATACCTGATCCTCTTGAATACTTTCTTCTTGAGATTGATGTAACTGATCCATAATTCTTCAACTTCAATCTTCAAGACTCAAGATACTGAGTGTCAACTTGAGCTCTTGTTGAATCTTTTCTAAGTCTTTGATTGCTGATTGACAATTTGATCCCTTTAAGACCCCGACTCAACTCACTGACTTGACTCACGAAATATGCCAATACCAAAATGCCGTAACAGTGGAGCACAATCACTAGGCAATTGAGACCTGGGATTATGTAGTGATCCGGCCCTTAGGGGTATTTTTGACTCACATCTAAACCATTTAAGCCCTTAAGAGGAATAAAATTATTAATTGTTAAAAGTTGGCCAGTGTGTGGTGCTGGTATTTTTCTGCGATAGAGCGCGGAAAATGATGGCCGACGGTGCGATCGGATCTGAAATCCGATGTCGGGATCTCCCGGAACGGAATTCTTAGTGATACGGTGATTAGTCATGCATCGGAATCCGTGCGAAATATCTTGCACCCGTTGGACATAAGGTGGGTTAACTCGTAGGGGATAATTAATTAATTAATTAATTATCCGATGACGGGAAATAAAATTTTCTTACGCACGAATTAAAGAGGAGATTAATTAAAGATATAATACGAGCTATATAAGGGATCCCGATTATCGGAAAGAAAAGAAAAGAAAAATAAAACCCTAACCGGTGAGGAGAGAAAGAAAGAGAAAAAGGAAAAGACGGAACCCTAGCTGGAAGAAAGGGAAAGGAGAAAGAGAAGGAGCCCGATCTTCCCGGACATCGGACCGAAGGCGAGAACGCGACCGGACAACCTTACCGTCGATCTTCGGTTAGTAAAATAATTGTTATAAATTATTTGGGATTTTTCTGTCGTCCTTTTTGTTTGAGTTCTTGGGTTCTCCGTCGTATCCGTCACCGTCGCCGTCATCGTCGTCATGCTAGGGCACGGAACGGACGGCGGAGGCGCGCGGTGCCGCTACGGCATCGCGCGGAGGAGAATCGCGGACGGCCGATCGCCGCCGCAAGCGGCGATGGGACCGCGCGGGTCGTACCCGCGCAGGCGCGGCGAGGCCACCGCGCGGGCGGCACCCGCGCGGACCCGCAACCGCGCGGGCACCGCGCGGGCGCCGAGCGGCTGCCGCGCGGACCCGCAACCGCGCGGGCGCCGCGCGGGCGCCGCGCGGGCGCCGCGCGGCTGCCGCACGGGCGGCACCCGAGCGGACCCGCAACCGCGCGGGCGCCGTGCGGGGCCGCACCCGCGCGGGCGTCGCGCGGCCGCCGCACGGGCAGCACCCGCGCGAGGCGCCGCGCCACGTGGGCGCCGCCCGCGGAGACACGCCGCGCGGTTCCGAACCGCGCGGGGCTCCGACGAATGGCGACGGCGGCGCGGGATTCCGGTTTTCGTCAACCCGGACGGTGTTGGACTTTTCCGTCGAAAAGAGTAAATTGGGTCTTTTGTGTTGGGATGTTAGTACACGTTTTTTACTATAGTTATCCTTGCGAACTTTCTTTAGGTCCAGGTGCGCAGCGGGGGTGCGCGAAGGATTCAGGTGTTCCGATTTCTCTTCAACTAGGTGGGTACGGTTGCTATAAGTGCAACAAGTGCAGTAAGTGCATCTATCATCATTAAAATGCTCTGAATTTGTCTAACAAAGTAGATGGACAGTTTAACCTTTCGCATAATTGTATTTTATCTAACAATTGAAGCGGCTGCGGTCGCGGTTCTCACTACACGCCGATCTCGGCAAATCCGTTTCGGATGCTGCACGTACACAGGCGGATTGGCCTCCGCATGGGTGTACTTTTTCGGAGAAGTAGTCTTTTTTGACCCGTGTACCTCACAAAGGGGTGGGAGCCGTGAGGACCTCTTCGCGCCTGCTGTAAATAGCACACCAGCACCGTGAAGAGGTTAAAAGCATCAAAAAGGTGTTTGCGCATGAGGGGAGACTTTAGTCTCCCCGATAGGTACTCTGGGGTTGGTGCCCAACTTAATCGATAAATCTGGGGTTGGTGCCCAGCTTATTTATGTACAGGGTTTTAGCGAAAGGTTCCGGTGTAATCGGTTTGCTCCTTATTCTCTTTTGATACTTAGACATCAACTTTGTTTGTCACTGACTTTACCCACTCCGTGACAGGTGTTACCAGGGGTGTTAGCCGGGAGGGCGGTGAGACTGCGTCGCGAGGACCGTAGTCAGGATACTTGGGTTTTTATCTCGTTTTCCTTATACTTTAAATAGTTAATTTGCTTGTGGATCATATTAGTCATGGACATGTATGAGTTAGCGCTGTGGATGAGGTGTACTTTTATACTTTGATACTTTTAGTGACGTTTTCATACGCGTCACGTTTTCATGATAAACCAAATGATTTCGAAAATGTTTTCTCAAAACGAAGTGCCGTGTGGGCACGGGTTTTGCAACCGCTGGTTTTATCCTTTCCAAACGTTGATGCCGCTTTAATAACAAGGTGTCGAGTAGACACCGGTCTTTTAACACATTAGTTAAATTACTGTACTCTGTTTAATGATATATGTCTATTGTATGGTTGATGGTTGATGTATGATGTTGTAAATGAGACGCCGTGCATATACAAAGGAGACTCCGTTCGTGGGAAGAGAGAATTTGTGTATGTGGCGGTCTGGCACGCACCGGGGATGAGGTTTAAGTTACTTTGTTAAGAAAAAAAAAATAATACATGCAATTTTCCGCTTTGATAGACTCAAAAACCCCCGGGGGCGTGACAGATTATACTGGCAGGCGTGACGGTTTGGTGGCAGCTCCAAGACTCATACCGAGCACATGGGATGGATCGGTTGGCGCGAAATCATGCGACGACTGATTGTGGAATGAGAACAGTGACCCTTCCGCGAGTTGGACAGGAGGAGTTCATTTTCACATGTTGCCGAAGTACCCTTCCTACAACGATGGCTTCAGCGGCAATGGACAGACGCCACCACTAGAGCAGATGTGACGATTAGGACTAGAGGTTGTGTCCTTAGAGGTCACGGTTAGATCGTAGCTTTCATTTTTGTAGCCACAGCAGGAACGGCTTCAACACTTCTCTCCCTTTTTCTCGCCTTCATGCTGAAACTTACGAACGGGACGAAAACTTCAAAAAGTTACTCCAGAAATGGAGACAGTGCCCGAACCTGTTCTTGTTTGATTGGGGCGAGGGCACCGGCCTTTCAGAATTTTTGAACATTTCGTTATTTTCGGCTGCTTTCTAAATAGAGAGTTGGAGTTGATGACATTCCTGATGGTGCGGCCTTTACATTTCTTGTTTGGTTATGATGGCGTACTTCAAGTAGATTTGGACGAGTTAGTATCGAGGGTTTGCTTTTTGAGCTTGTTGCTTTTCCCCGCAATTTGTTGGAAGCCCTCGTGTTTCCACATCCCAGCTCAGTGGTATTATCTTTTGGATCCCTCGCCCGTGATTGACTCACTCCACTTAAGATTAGTGAGTGTTTGGAGTACGAGGGACGCCCGCTGCGAATTCTAGCTCGTGAGATGAGAGGGTTTCACAACAGGGCCATGCCGTACTTATTGTTGTTGAGGAGCAATCACGGGGAGCGAGTGGTGACTGGGGAGCTGGAGACAGTGTTGATGGATACCCACCCTTCTGTTTGAGACTCCGGTTGAGGTTTGTTAGTTTCGAGGACGAAACTTTCTTTTAGTGGGGGAGGATCTAATGACCCGGATCTCTACGAAGGTTTTACGGAGTGAATTGTGGCTTCTGGAGGACTATGATGTGTGTTGGAGATGGTTGCGCGCAAATCGGATCTCAGGATTGGACCCAGCGCGAAATTTGGATTAAGAATACCTGTCCGAATGCCATCGACAAATTTTAGAAGCGGAATTTGGCAAAACGGACATCGGATTTGGACTCAGCGCGCGAAAACGATGAAAATGGACTATTTACTTGTATTTTTTTTTAGCCCGGATGCCCGAAAACGAATTTCGAGGCATAAGGTTGCTGTTCCGGCAGCGGGCAGCGCCGGCGATTGGCAGGCGCGTGCGCGCGTGCGCGGGGCGCGGAGCAGGCTACGTGGCACGCTGTGGGAGATTCGGGCGCGCACAGTGTTGGGCCTGGGCCGGATTCGGGCGCCCGAATCCTGCTCCCGAATCCGGATTTCCTTTTTTAGTAGGCTTGGGCTATAAATAGCCCATTTGGGCTTCTTTTTTAGGGCTTTTCCCGAGCCCTCTTGAGCCCATCTTCGGCAGGGAGGTTCTTCATCGAGTTTTCTTCAATTTTCGGTATCCCGGGAATTTTTGGAAGGCGTGTCATCAGCTTCCTCCTCGACATCGCGAGCTTCGACGTGTCTTCGTTATCGATCTTCTCCGTCGACGTGATATTTCAGCTTCTTTCTGACTGATTTTGCCGCAGAATTGTAACCTTTGGAATTTTTGCTTACCGCGGTGTTTGGACTGTATCTTTATTCCCGGGAGGAATTTTCAGGTATTTTTGGGCTCGTTGGAATCGTGGAAACTTGAGGATTATCCACGTTTAGTTTGGATCTTGGATCGACGCGCGATTTCAGGTGGGTTGCTTCGTCTCCAAAACCGATGGAAGGTTATCTAATTCTGTGGAATAGCAAACATGCATAATTGTGAGATGTGTTAGGAAGCATGTTAGAGAAAGAGATGATATTTTCCTTGTGTAGTTATTGAGATCATATCGGTTAATGCTTCCTATTTGTGTTAATAATTGTTATTAATGGAACATGACCTAGCACCCTATCATACGATGTATGTTCAACCAGACTAGTAGAAAACCCCCACTTGGGTTAGGTTCATTTATACTTTAGACATCCACACTTTACATTCTATCCCTGGACATAGTGTTTTCTTCGCCCGAGTAGTGGGCCGAGTGGTCGGAATTTCTCTTAGTGTAGGATGCATGTTACACTCGTGCTTGGGGGCCGAGTGGAGTCTGGTAGATGTAGCTAGTCTTGTACCAGTGGCGGGAGCCGTTTGGGTAAATGGTGGTACCGGGTTGTCGAGTTTTTCGATTTATTTGTCGCCACTGTGTTCGTGGCAGTGGTGAACCAGTGATACTAGGACCTTGAATCCAGAATCTTTTTGGACACACATGATTTCAGTAAACCAATATTTTTCCTCCAAATGTCGAAGTGTCGCCGTAGCCTATTCTTGTCTGATTGGGCGAAGGCATTAGCCCTTCGGGGTTTGGGAATAAAACTTGTTTTCTAACTGATTTTCCTAAAATAGCTAAAATTCATTAAAAAAGGGTTTTCTTAAATCAAGTTCATTTTACAAAAATAAACTACTTTTAGTCCTCACCCCGTGTGGGTTCGAGTGAAAATAGTTTTCGGTAAAAAATATCACCTTTTCTGTAAACTTCTTCACCCGAGAGAGTTCGAGTGATCTGGATTTTAAGGGCTGCCTTTTTCTTTGGGTCGAGAACAACGAGAGGCTATGCCTAGAGCCTGTTCTTGTTTGATTTGGGTTGTAGGTTCTAGTCTTTCGGGGTTTTCGGACCCTTTATTGTTGTCGGCTGTGGAGTATACCCAGCTAGTGAGTTGCATGTTGAGTTGATGTCCTATTTGGGGAGCCGTTGGGTTGATGACGGTCCTGGCTGTCGAGTATTTCCAGCCCGTGAGTTAGAGATGTGATGTTGGTTACTGTCGATCTTGTTGATCGTGGATTTGGACTATAGCCTGCATGAGCCATATTGAGCTCGACAGAGATGCGCGGATACTTTCCTCGGTGGGGTCGCGCCCCTCGAGTGCAGCTTCGGAGCTGGGCCTGTTACTTTACTATCGCAACTTGTCGATGCCGTCCGCGTGGGACGGGACGCCCTACTTAAATTCCGTCCTCTTGTGGATGTCTGGTAGTAGGTGGGCGCAGATTTGACTCGACCCTATGGGGCAGTCAGTAGGTTTGGGTTGATTGGGCATATCGAGTAGATGCATACTTATCATCTGTATCACCCTTGAGCATTTAGATAGAGGCATGGTAGCTGTAGAGTTATTTCTAGCCTTTCCTTCATAGTACTGCACTTGTTACTTTATGCCTCTAGTAGACTTAGTGGGCAGACCGTCGGGCTTGGTGGCGGTACCCACTGAAAACTACGTGTTGGTGTAGTTCTCACATCCGCTTGGGGTCCTCCCCCCCCCCCCCCCCCCTTCCTCTTTCCTCTCCTTTGTTTTGTAGAGCTTTCTGCCGGGGTTGTTGATCCTTCTGTTGTTGATCGAGGTGAGGGAGTCGCGAGCTAGTTCCCTACCGTCCTTGGAGTTTAGTGGTGCCCTTTTTGGAGCTTTGTAGTACAGTCTGCTGGATTTTAGTAGATAGTTACTTTTGAGAGTTTTATTTTTGAGAGACTTATGTATTGTGAGGTTCAGAGTTGTACTTTTTGGAGATGTATTATCTTATTTCAGTAGTATACTTTTCAGCTCTGATATCTATATAGTTGTAGTATTATCTTTTGCAGGTTAGACGCTTCGTCCATACGGGGCTTTCCGTATGGTCGGCGGATCTGTTAGCGGGCTCGGGTCGCAGTTTCGACCCTCGGGCGTGACAGCACGCCTCCGTACTCTGGGATAATCTCAATCGGGACGCAAGTCCCTCCTTGTTAAATCAAACCTCTATCGGCTGATGTCTTTTAACCAATTGTCGATGCCACGTGTCACTCTTTCCGGTGGCAGAAAATTCTGGTCTCAACACGACCCAACCTACTAACAATAATAACCCGTTGGGTCCATACCATTGGCCCAAAATGTTTAAGCCCAATTATTATTATTAAAGCGTGTGGTATCTTATATTACCAATCAAAATATTTTTCTCATTCGATGTGTGACTATTGTGGCGTAACAATTAGTACAATCAAAATATCTTTCCTATCCGATATGAGACTATTATGGCATAATAATTAGTCTGCTATCAGTTGATGGAAAGACATGTAAATAGTGATGAAACTTTCCGATAATACATTTAATCACTTAAAATTTTTCAGAAAAAAAATAAAAAAAATTAAATATTTTTGAGATATACGTAAGTAATTCATTCCTTACAAAATAGTGAGAAAAGATACTTATATATTAAAACTATAATTATATTTAATGATATGAATTGTTAATTAGAATGTGCTATTAAAACATATGAAGATGCATTGCAAAGCCCTAAATGTCATTTTGAGCTAGGCTTTTGTTGCTCTCCGGTTTGAATGGCTGCCAGCTTCGTACTACAGCTAGAATTGGATTCTGCGTGTCCTAATAAAATCAAAAGATTATTTTGGCTTCGTCAGCGCTAGGGCAACAAACTATTCATTAACTTATATTAATCCCTATATTTGCTTGCCACGCGTCCTTCTTTCCTTCAATTTAATTTTTATATTTATTTTTTTCTGATTTAACAATAATTCTTGAACCGTAGCCACACTTTCGTTAATTTTTTTTTCTCATCTAAAAGTAATTTTTGAATTGAATTGCATTTTGATTAACTTTTTTTTCTTGCAGCAAACCGATTCAACTTATCTGATAGTAATCCTTAAACCGAACCACACATTGATAAATTTTTATTTTTTGAACCAAACTGGTTTTATTTTTATCTTCTTTTTTTTCTTCTTTGAAATGAACCGGTCATCCAACCTAATTTATTTTTTCCTTTTTAAGATGCCATCTATATACTATTCTATTCTATTCTATTATTTCCTGTATGAATGTCCACGTTGCCATTCTTGCTTAATTCATACGATTGTGAGACCCGTTTCAATTATGTCCACTTTTCAATTGTTTTTATTGAATCGGTCTATTTCTCAATTGTTTCCATCCTCTCTAACATTCTTCTCGAGTTTGATAAATAAAATATTTAACTACTTAATAATTATTAGTGTGTCTTTTAGTTCTTCTACAAGTCTTTTTATTTTTTTAAAAAATAAATTATGATAATTTAGAATAAGTGCGTCTTTGTTACGCCCCGGGAGCAATTTTAAAGTGGAAAGCAGTCCTTTTTTTTTTTTTTGAAACGGACTCCTGCGTGGCACGTACACAGACCCGCCACATATACAAAATCTCCCTTGCATATGCACGGCGTCCCAAAGCCCGAATAAAAACATCAACTACCAAGCATTGACCGTTACAAATTACCAGAGTATGAATTTGAAAACGCTATCATCTTATTTCATTAAACGGCGCACACCCGACACTTCAATAGGTTTGAAAGGATAAATCCACAAGTTTTGAAAGCAGCGCCCACACGACACTTAATTTTCTAAAGCCATTTTCGCAATTCCCTTTTTGAGTGTGAAAACCCGCGCCCACACGACGCGTCCTATGACCCTATGTTGAAAGCATAGTTCTATAAAATAAGTGCATATGACAAACATAAGGCATGACTCAACGTCCACACCATCCACAGTAATACACATTCACATGCACCGTATTAGACCATAAAGGAAAATAACCAACTATAAACGAAAGAGGAAAAGAAACCTGACCGAGGTAATCTCACACCTCACCAAGTAGCGTCCTCACCATCGTCCTGAATCCCCAGACCTGACCAAACCTGTCACACAGTGGGAGTCAGTGACACGAAGAGTAGAGATAAAACACAACTACAAATACGATGCAAAAAGGTGTGAATGATAAATCAAACCGCAAAACTAGAGCATCCATAACCCATCCTGCAATCAATCACATCATCCCCGAGGGACCACTACTGAGCACCTTGCCATGTCGGTCCGGAGACCTCGAGCAAAAGAAAACCACACCGCTCTCACCTTTGGTGCTTGTAAATGTCACGCCCCGGAGGTTTAAATAAGCGGAAAAACGTGTATCTTTTTTTTTTTTGAAACAACTCCACTCTCCGGTACGTGCCAGACCCGCCACACATACAAATTCCCCCCACACGGACAGAGCCTCCTTTGTATGTGCACGGCGTCACATTCACGATTTGCACTTTAACCACCACAGTCAGGATAACAACTAAAGAAAGAGAAGGGAGAAGGTAATCATACAACCTTTCGAATAAGACCACCAAGTTTTGAAAGGATAAATCCACGGGTTTAAAAGACGGTGCCCACAAGACACCTTATTCTTTTCCAAAGCAATTTTCGCAAACCTTTTCTTTATTTGAAAATGGCCGAACTAAGGGGAAAATAAATGTCACGCCCCGGGGTCGGAACTGCGACCCGGGCTCACTAACAGATCCGCCATCTGTACGGAAACTGCCGTACAGACGAAGCGTCTAACCTGCAGAAAGAATCAACTACAGAGATACAGATATCAGAGCTGAAAGTAAACGACTAAAACTGAAGTCCAACCACTGTACAACTGAAAATAATACAATATCCATCTCCCCAAATACTATCATATACAAAGTCCTCTGATACAAAAACTCAAAAGGGAGGTATCTCCAATGAATACATCAGTGTACAGACTCTCGATACAAGAATATCCTCACTACAATAGTCTCTCAAACTGTAAAATAAAGTACAACTCTATACCTCACAACAAAGGTCTCTCAACAGAGGAAAAAGAAGAAAACTAATCTACTGAAGCTCTCCTCTGAAGGGGTACCGCTACACTCCAATGACGGGTAGGGAACTAACTCGCGACTCCCTCGCCTCGGTCAGAAGGATCAGCAACTGGAGCAACAGGAACAGGAGGAGAAGTTCCTGGGGAAAAAGACACCACGACGGGTGTGAGAACTACTTCCCACAGTAGTTCTCAGTGGGTGCCGTCAACAAGCCCAACGGTCTGCCCACCAAGTCTACTAGAGGCCAAAGATAACAACGCAATGCAAACTGAAACAAGAAAAGCTGGAGCTACTCTACAGCTACCATGCCTCTATCTAGATACTCCAAAAAGTGGAACAGATGAAAGTAAATGAGACCACTCGCACCCAAGGTGCTCAAACGACCCAAACGAACTGACTACCTCAAAGGTCCAGTCAAGCCTGCGCCCGTCGACTAGGAACGCTCCTGCCCACTACCACACATCCACATGAGGACGGGATTTACGTGGGGCGTCCTGTCCTACTAACTCATCCCTCGCGCAAAACTGCCTCAACAGGCCAACCATCGTATCCACAGCGGCATCTCAGGACGCGATTCCAACTGAGTAGAACGGCGCGGCATAGAGTATCAAACATTGGCATATGCAGGCTAGTCAAAAACCACGCTCACTCTCAGAACGGTAGGACTCAAGATCCCCAAATACCTCGCACAACAGTCGGAGCACTCTCGACGACTCAGCTGCTCGGCTAACTCGAAACACGTGACACTAGCCTCTCCAACGGCTCGCAGCACAAGGCTCACTGGCTGGAGATACTCCACAGCCAGGAACGACCCATAACTCAGGGTAACAAAACAGGTCGGACAACACTCAACGACCTGGGACCACCGCCAACCCCAACGGTTCCCAACAAGACGGTCCGGAAGATACTCGACGGCCCGGGACTGCCGTCTGCGCGTCGGCTCCCTCCACGACGGCACAACAGGGAAACAAGACCTCCCGGGACTACCGTTTACCCAAACGGCTCCCGGCACAGATAAGCAACCCAGTACAACTACCAGACTCCACTCTGCTCCCAGGCAAGAGTGTAAAAGCATCCCGCACTAAAAGCAAGTCCCGACCTCTCGGCCCACTACCCGGGCGAGAAAACACTATGTCCAGGGATGAAGGTACAGTGTGGATGTCTAAGCATAAATAACCCTAGCCCAAGTGAGGGTTTTCTACTAGTCTGGTTACACATACAACATATGACGGGGGTGCTAGGTCAAGTTCCAAAATAACTATATTAACAGATAATAAAAGGAATAACAATTCCTACAATCTGGCATACTACACAATGAAATAAACTATCATGCATAGTCCTACATCAGTAGAAATACTGTACAGTCCATAAAACTTGGAGATAAGGCCACCCACCTCGATTTGCCACCAATTGCTCGTAGACACTTGCAATTGGCCTCCACGCGATCCGCACGCAAAATGGGGCACGCCTGTCACGCCCCGGGTCGGAACTGCGACCCGGGCTCGCCAACAGATCCGCCGCCCATACGGGAAGCCCCGTATAGACGTAGCGACTAACCTGCAAAAGAGATCTACACTAAACAGATATCAGAGCTGAAAGTAAAAGCTGGATAAAATAAATACAACTCTCATAAAATATACAACCAGAGTCCTCACCAAAATACAAATATCTCTCAAAATAAGAAGAGTACAACTCAATCCTCACTACAAGGTCACTCGACAAGAACTCTCAAAAGTAGGGAGGTACATCTACTCTCAAGCGACATCTGGTAGGGATCTATCTCGCGACTCCCTTACCTCGATCAGTCGGGTCAGCAACAGGTGCGGCAGGAACTGGAGCAGAAGAAGAAGTCCCTGGGGAAAAACACCACGACGGGTGTGAGAACTACGTCCCAAGTAGTTCTCAGTGGGTGCCGCCAACAAGCCCGACGGTCTGCCCACTAAGTCCACTAGAGGCAAAAGTAACAATGCAGTGCGGAAAGGGAAAAGCTGGTAAAGTAATCTCTACAGCTACTATGCCTCTATCTAGATGCTCAAAAGTGGGACAGAAAGAACATGATGCTACAACTAGCTCTCGACTCGAATCACCCAATCACAACTGACTGCCGCATAGGGTCCAGTCAAACCTGCGCCTACCTACTGCCGTCACGTCCCGGGGGACCGGACTTACGTAGGGCGTCCGTGACTGCCACTAACTGGCCCAGCCAGAGGGACTGTGTCCGTGACTGCCACTAACTGGCCCAGCCAGAGGGAACACTGCGTCGACAAGTCGCGATAGAAGAACAGGCCCAACTCCGGAGTGGCTCTCGAGGGGAGCGACCCCACCGAGGAAAGTATCCGCGCATCTCTGTCGAGCTCAAATGTGGCTCATGCAGGCTATAATCCAAATCCTCGATCAACAAGATCGACTGAAACCAAAGGAACACTGTCTCACACACAGGCTGGAAAACTGCACAGCCGAGACTCACTGTCACTCAAAATAGCTCTCAAGATCTCAAATCTACAACCCAAGTCACTTTCTCAAGGAAACCTGGTCTACAGACTGCTAACAACTCCACTCGGTCCCCAGACACGAGTGTAAAAGCATCCCACAATAATCCGACCTCTCGACCCACTACTTGGGCGAGGAGAACTCTAAGTCCAGAGTGATATACAGAAAAGTGATGTGGGAATGTCTAGAGCAATAAAACCTAGCCCAAGTTGAGGTCTTCTACAGTCTGGCTGAACATGCAACATGTGACAGTGGTGCTAGGTCAAGTTCCAAGATAAATAATAAACAACAGCATGTAGGGAGCAAGATAATAATAATTAACAGCTTAGGGAGCAAGAATAATAACAGGATCATCTAACTATAACAGGAACATCAATTCACGCCTTCTAGCATGCTGGACATCAAACATTAAAACATGCAAGTCCCTAAAGTTAGAATTAGTCCACAGTCCGCTGATCTTGAAAAGAGGTCACCCACCTGATGCGCTGATCAGTCCAAGTCCTACAGCTGATAATACCAGGAAAACTGCAACACCAAATCTAACAGGTCCAGCACAGCCCAACAGTCCCTGGGTACAACACAAGGTTACAAAAACGCTTAACACCCAAAATCTGCCAAGAGAAACCATGCTGAAAATTCAGCCGCAGAGATGCCAGTAATTCACCTGCAGAAAGTGCTCGATAAATTCCAGATAAAATACCCCGGTGTTCTACGCGTCGATAGCTTCGAAACAAGTACCTGCACGTCCAAAACGGAGTCCTCTACACTGAGATAAAAATCCGGCAAGGGAAGCACCCCAAACCAAACTGTACCAAATTCCTGTAACAACAAACCGCAGGAAAAGGAGATTCTCACCTTCGTGCACAATCCAGGAAAATCTGAGAAAAATCCAGGAGATTCCTTGCGAAGAGTAGATGAATTTTGCCTTTTGAATCGCCTTGATCCGATGCCTGTGCGCAAAGCTACAGCAAGAACACCGCAGTGCTGTCCAAATATCCGCGAAGAAAAAGGGGTCAAAAGGGAGCTCGGAAAACTCTAAGATCATCACGGAAATCGAGGTAGCTCAAAACACAGGAGTTGAAGTCCTACCTGTCTAGAATCCGATGGCGCGAAAATCGTCGAAAAAGGAGGTCGGGGTGAGTCGGGAGAGCCCAAAAACTGCAGAGGGACGAAGCGGGTCGAAGATGAACAAGCGTCGCGCCGCGCCGTAAAATAGTTAGCCTCGGGATGCGTGCCTCCGAAAATCCTCAAATTCCTCCAAAGAGTAAAGCTCGGTGTGGGGAAGAATTCCTCTGAAGGCCTCACAGGGAAAAGAAGAGAAAAAAAGGCTTAGAAGAAGCCCAAGAAGCCTATTTATAGGCTGGGCCCAAGCACAAGTGGGCCGGGTTTCCGGGCGCAGAATTCGGGCGCCTTGCGCCCGGAAATCCGGTCGGACAAGCCCCGTCCGACGCGCCCGAAACCCCCAGGTGACGCCACGTCACCCCGCAACAGGGAACAACGGCGCCGACGACCCGCAGAGCGCCACGTGGCCGCCCCGCGGTCAGCGGGGTAGGTACGGCCCCCCAACCGCACGCTGACGCGTGGCGCACTCGAGTGCGGCCACCACTCGCGTTGCGACGCGTGGCGCACTCGAGTGCGGCCGACAGCCGCGTCAGCGCCCCCCTGTGCGCCTACAGTCCCGAGGCGGGTCCCCACGCATTGCGTGCGCCGCGCGAACTGAGCCCGCCACTCAGCTGCCGCCACGTGTCCCTGTGCCGGGTCTATGCACCCGCGCGGGGAACTACGTGGACCGAGCCCCCAGCGCCCGCCAATCGGGGACCGACACGTGGTCCCGCCCAGGATTCCTGCACCGGCGCTCAAACCGTGCACCCGCCGGTCAAACCCAGTGAACCGCACATCCAAGGCCAGCGAATCCCCGCCTGCCACGTGTCCTGCGCCGGGCTCATGCACCCGGCCGCGCCGCTCCGTGGACCGAACGTCGCGAACCGGCCAATTACAGGCCGCCACGTGGCAACCGGCGGTCCACCAACACCCCCGTGCACCAGAAAGTTCCGAAAACTTCCGGAAGCCCGTTTTTGGTCATCCGGACTCCAAATTTAACAAGCAAATAGCCGTTCTCAAGCGTTTTTCCGTGCTGAATCCAATTCCAACCTCTGTTTGGCCAAAATCCTTATAAAAATTTCGGCAAATCCAGCCGAAAGCCAACACAGTAAAAGTTAACACACTGGGTCCATCTGTGGCATCCCCTTGATGCACCATGGACCAGATACACCAACACCAGGTGTTGTAAACAGTGGATTCACCAGGAAAGCTGCACGGGGTTTAGGGTCTCTACATCCCCCCCCACTAAAAGGAAGTTTCGTCCCCGAAACAAAGAAAGAACAACAGACGTACCTCAACCGGAAGTCTCGAACAGGAAAGGGTATGAATCCCGCATCACCGTCTCCAGCTCCCAAGTAGCCTCTCGCTCCTCGTGATTGCTCCACAGGATCTTCACATACGGAATGGCCCGGTTGCGCAATTCCCTCTCCTCACGAGCAAGAATTCGCAACGGGCGCTCCTCATAACCAAGATCCTCGCCAATCTCCAGGGAAGTGAAGTCGATCACGTGCGAAGGGTCGAAAACATATCTCCTCAAAGCCGAGACGTGGAAGACGTCATGAACTCCGGCCAGGCGTGGTGGAAGGGCAACCCTATAAGCCACTGGGCCAATCCTCTCAAGTACCTCGAAGGGTCCAATGAAGCGGGGACTGAGCTTCCCCCGAACTCCGAATCTCCTAACCCCTTTCGAAGGCGAGACCTTCAAAAAGACATGATCCCCAATCTGAAACTCTAGGTCTCGCCGTCGAGTATCAGCGTAGCTCCTCTGACGACTCTGGGCTATCTCAAGGTGTCGGCGAACTGAACGAACCTTCTCTTCTGCCTCCAACAATAATTCCGGTCCCAGGGTCCTCCTTTCACCCACGTCACTCCAATGCAGGGGCGACCGGCACTTGCGTCCATACAACGCTTCAAACGGAGCCATCTGAATGCTCGCTTGATAGCTATTGTTGTACGCAAACTCAACCAGTGCTAAGTGCCGATACCACCCTCCTCCAAAATCCATCACGCACGCTCTCAACATGTCCTCGAGGGTCTGTATGGTGCGCTCCGACTGTCCATCGGTCTGTGGGTGGAAAGCAGTGCTAAATCTGAGCTGGGTCCCCAAGGCTGAATGTAAACTCCCCCAGAAACGTGATACAAACCTCGGGTCCCTGTCTGATACGATCGAGGCGGGTATACCGTGCATCCTCACTATCTCATCCAAATACAACTGTGCCAGACGATCCAACGACCAAGTCATCTGTACAGGCAAGAAGTGTGCAGACTTGGTGAGTCTATCAACGATAACCCATATAGCATCGGCCCCACTCTGCGCCCTAGGCAGTCCCGTGACGAAGTCCATGGTGATGTGGTCCCACTTCCACTCGGGAATTGGAAGACTCTGTAACTTGCCAGCAGGAACACGGTGCTCCGCCTTCACTTGCTGACAAGTTAAACAATGAGCCACAAATCTTCCAATATCCCGCTTCATTCCAGGCCACCAAAAATGTGCCTTGAGGTCCTTATACATCTTAGTACCACCTGGATGAATGGTATAAGGTGTATAATGGGCCTCCCTCAAAATCTGATCTCTGAGCTCAGTGTCCATAGGCACACATACTCGGTCCCTGTACCGCAGTACTCCCGAGCTATCCACTGCAAAATCCCCTATCTGATCGGCCAGAATCTGCGATCTAATCCTCGTCAAGTGGGGGTCCTCACTCTGTGTCTCTCCAATCCTGTCCAACAGAGTGGGCTGCAAGACCATGGACATGAGTCTAGCAGAGACCCCAGGGGATACTACCTCTATCTGTAGGCGTCTCAACTGCTCCACAAGCGGTGGCTGCTGTGTAATTAACATGCTCAAGCTCTGTGCTGATCTCCTACTCAAAGCATCTGCTACTACATTGGCCTTGCCGGGATGATACAGGATGCTCACATCATAGTCCTTTAATAACTCCAACCACCGGCGTTGCCTCAAATTCAGTTCCTTTTGAGTAAACAAGTACTTTAAACTCTTATGATCTGTGTAAATTTCGCAGTGCTCCCCGTAGAGGTAATGCCGCCACAACTTCAGCGCGAAAACCACGGCTGCAAGCTCCAAATCATGAGTAGGGTAATTCTTCTCATAATCCTTTAACTGCCGTGAAGCATAAGCAATTACCCTACCATGCTGCATCAAAACACATCCCAAGCCGCTGTGAGAGGCGTCACTATAAATCACAAATCCATCGCCCATCACCGGTAGTGCTAGAACTGGTGCCGAGATCAATCTCCTCTTGAGCTCCTCAAAACTCTCTTGGCACCGCTCAGTCCACACAAACTTAATCCCCTTCCTGGTCAAACTGGTAAGGGGAGTAGAGAGCTTCGCAAAGCCCTCTACAAACCGACGGTAATAACCTGCTAATCCAAGAAAGCTACGGACCTCAGTAACCGTCGTCGGTCTAGGCCAATCCCGAACTGCATCAATCTTCGTCGGGTCCACTGCCACTCCTGCGGCTGATACAACGTGGCCTAGAAATGCAACCTCCCGAAGCCAAAATTCGCACTTTTTTAACTTGGCATACAGCTCCTTCTCTCGCAGAAGCTGCAGCACTATCCTCAAGTGCTCCTCATGCTCTATATCACTTCGGGAGTAAATCAGGATGTCGTCAATGAACACAACGACAAACCGGTCCAAGTACGGCTGAAATACCCGGTTCATTAAATCCATAAATGCGGCAGGGGCATTAGTTAGACCAAAAGGCATAACAGTAAACTCATAATGCCCATACCGGGATCTAAAAGCCGTCTTGGAGATGTCCTCGGCCCTCACCCTCAACTGGTGGTAACCTGACTGGAGATCAATCTTGGAGAACACAGACGCTCCCTGTAACTGATCAAACAGATCATCAATCCGTGGAAGGGGGTACTTGTTCCGGATG
This sequence comes from Tillandsia leiboldiana, assembly GCA_029204045.2. Lineage (NCBI taxonomy): Eukaryota > Viridiplantae > Streptophyta > Magnoliopsida > Poales > Bromeliaceae > Tillandsia > Tillandsia leiboldiana. Next base: position 30,274,955 of record CM055066.1, on the reverse strand, counting down.
GTCACTTTATTCAGCTCTCTGTAGTCGACACATAATCGAAGCGACCCATCCTTCTTCTTCACAAATAAAACAGGCGCTCCCCACGGAGAAACACTGGGCCTCACAAAGCCCACATCCATCAAGTCCTGCAACTGGGCCTTCAGCTCTCTCAGCTCGGCAGGTGCCATCCTATAGGGTGCCTTCGAGATAGGTGCGGTTCCTGGAACCACATCAATCACAAACTCAATCTCCCTCTCCGGCGGCATGGTCGACAACTCTGAGGGAAACACATCTGGGAACTCGCGGACAATAGGAATATCCTCGAGTCCCAGTGCCGCCGTAGGCACCTCCACAACCGTCGCCAGGAAGGCGGTACAACCTCTACTCATCATCCGCCGGGCTCTCGCCGAAGAAATAGTCATGGCAAATAGGGTACTCTGGCAGCCTCTGAAAATGAACACCTCCTGCCCCGGCTCGCGGAGGGTCACCGTCCTCTCTCTGCAGTCAATGGTGGCGAAATACCGAGCTAACCAATCCATGCCAAGTACCACGTCGAAATCCTGGAGCTGCCGCAAGACGAGCAAGTCTGCCGGCAGGACCCAGGGTCCCAACTGTACCGGGCAATCCCTACAACACTCCTCGACATGCAAGACATGGCCTGGAATCTGAACCTCTAATGCATGCGACAATGAAACTACCTCTATACCATGTAGGGATGCAAATGCTCTAGTAATAAATGAATGCGATGCACCGGTATCAAAAAGAGCATGAGTACGAACTGCAGAAATCAAAATAGTACCTGCGACGACATGATCGGCTGCTGAAGCATCCTCAACCTGGGCGGCATAGACTCGCCCGCTCTGCGCCGGGGGACGTCGCTCTGACTGTCGCGAAGAGGAAGAAGCCTGATCAGGCCTACCATAGGCCACAGAAGGCCCTGCTGTCAAGTGGGGAGCAGAAGGTGCTGAGGCCGCGGAAGGAGCTGGAGGACCTGCCCTGGGGCATGAACTCTGAATGTGACCGGCCTGTCCACAACGGTAACAACGGCCGTGTCTCTGCTGACAATGCATCGGTAAGTGCGGCCCTCCACAAAAGACACATCGCTCCTGACGGGGCTGCCGCGAAGTCTGCTGCTGCTGGGATGACTGCTGAGGTCGAGGCGGACGACGCTGCTGCGAAGACTGATGAGATGATCCCGATCTCTGGCGCCCCTGACGTCCACGACCCTGAGGATGGAATCGTGGGGGTCTCGGGGGTCCCTGCCTACTCGACTGCCCCTCCTCCACCGGCGCCGGGCGCTTCGCCCCAGGAGTCCCTACGGGGGCTGGAGCCACCTCATCCATAACTACCTCTCCAGACTCAACATATAACGCCTGCTCCATCGAGGCCTCTAATGTCTGCAATCTGCGGGAGCGAACAAGCTGATAAATGTCCCGGCGCAGCCCCCGCTCAAACATGTAAACCTGGTGAGCCTCATCCCTGGCCACGTGAGGCATACTAGCCAACAGCTGATTGAAGTTAGCTATGTACACATGCACGGGCCTATCCCCCTGGCGGAGATTCCTCAGCTGCTCCTCCAGTCTCTGACGTACACTCTCAGGAAAGAAGGCCCCCAGAAGAAGTCTGCGGAACTCCGCCCACGGAAGAATCTGCGTCCCAGACGAACCAGCAGGCCGCACACGCCGCCACCAAGCCTCGGCGTTGCCCTCCAGATAATGCGCTGCCAAGAAGACCCGAAACCGATCGTCGACGAATAAACTCTCAAAGTGACGCTCCATGGCCGTAACCCAAGTCTCGGCCTCCCATGGCTCAGCACCCAGACCAGAGAAACGGGATGGATCGAACCGACGGAACCTCATCAAGAGATCTACCGCTGCCTGCTGCTCAGAAGAAGAAAAAGGGCCCGACGACTCAGACGGTGGTCTGCAGGAAACCGGCTCGACAGGAACAGCTGGTGCTGACGGAACCACAGGGGGCGCTGCAGCTGGCGAAGAGGGCACAGGGGAACTCTCAGGGGGTGCTACCACAGGCTGCGACCTCTGCTCTAACATAAGCATCATCCGACCCAAGGCCTCCTCCTGGCGTCGGGAAGCCTCCTCCTGGCGTCGGGAAGTCTCCTCCTGGCGCTGCACAGCCTCAGACATCTGTGCCAACTGGGCACGAAGCTCCAAAACCTCACTCTGCTGTCCCTGCCCCGAGTCCTCCGGCTCGGGCTCAGAGGAAGAAGGCTGCGAACGCGTCGACATCGTGCGTCGCAGAGGCATCACTCGCCTGAGGGAAAAAGAGAAACAGTTAGAACCCCAAACAAAACACGACCCAATCTAGCGAAAGTCAAAGGGCATGTCCCCCTTCCCATAGTACTATGTTGTCTGCAGCCAACATAGTCGCCACCGAAGGAAGACATGTCGATCACTCATCCCATCCACTGGGAGAGTTAGGAACCCAATCAAGACTCTCGCTAACAGATCACGGCTCTCGCGTAAGTCATCCTAGGGTCCAACCACAAGCCTAGGGTTTCTAAGTCCGCAATGACCTACATCCTAGGCTCTGATACCACTCTAATCTGTCACGCCCCGGGTCGGAACTGCGACCCGGGCTCGCCAACAGATCCGCCGCCCATACGGGAAGCCCCGTATAGACGTAGCGACTAACCTGCAAAAGAGATCTACACTAAACAGATATCAGAGCTGAAAGTAAAAGCTGGATAAAATAAATACAACTCTCATAAAATATACAACCAGAGTCCTCACCAAAATACAAATATCTCTCAAAATAAGAAGAGTACAACTCAATCCTCACTACAAGGTCACTCGACAAGAACTCTCAAAAGTAGGGAGGTACATCTACTCTCAAGCGACATCTGGTAGGGATCTATCTCGCGACTCCCTTACCTCGATCAGTCGGGTCAGCAACAGGTGCGGCAGGAACTGGAGCAGAAGAAGAAGTCCCTGGGGAAAAACACCACGACGGGTGTGAGAACTACGTCCCAAGTAGTTCTCAGTGGGTGCCGCCAACAAGCCCGACGGTCTGCCCACTAAGTCCACTAGAGGCAAAAGTAACAATGCAGTGCGGAAAGGGAAAAGCTGGTAAAGTAATCTCTACAGCTACTATGCCTCTATCTAGATGCTCAAAAGTGGGACAGAAAGAACATGATGCTACAACTAGCTCTCGACTCGAATCACCCAATCACAACTGACTGCCGCATAGGGTCCAGTCAAACCTGCGCCTACCTACTGCCGTCACGTCCCGGGGGACCGGACTTACGTAGGGCGTCCGTGACTGCCACTAACTGGCCCAGCCAGAGGGACTGTGTCCGTGACTGCCACTAACTGGCCCAGCCAGAGGGAACACTGCGTCGACAAGTCGCGATAGAAGAACAGGCCCAACTCCGGAGTGGCTCTCGAGGGGAGCGACCCCACCGAGGAAAGTATCCGCGCATCTCTGTCGAGCTCAAATGTGGCTCATGCAGGCTATAATCCAAATCCTCGATCAACAAGATCGACTGAAACCAAAGGAACACTGTCTCACACACAGGCTGGAAAACTGCACAGCCGAGACTCACTGTCACTCAAAATAGCTCTCAAGATCTCAAATCTACAACCCAAGTCACTTTCTCAAGGAAACCTGGTCTACAGACTGCTAACAACTCCACTCGGTCCCCAGACACGAGTGTAAAAGCATCCCACAATAATCCGACCTCTCGACCCACTACTTGGGCGAGGAGAACTCTAAGTCCAGAGTGATATACAGAAAAGTGATGTGGGAATGTCTAGAGCAATAAAACCTAGCCCAAGTTGAGGTCTTCTACAGTCTGGCTGAACATGCAACATGTGACAGTGGTGCTAGGTCAAGTTCCAAGATAAATAATAAACAACAGCATGTAGGGAGCAAGATAATAATAATTAACAGCTTAGGGAGCAAGAATAATAACAGGATCATCTAACTATAACAGGAACATCAATTCACGCCTTCTAGCATGCTGGACATCAAACATTAAAACATGCAAGTCCCTAAAGTTAGAATTAGTCCACAGTCCGCTGATCTTGAAAAGAGGTCACCCACCTGATGCGCTGATCAGTCCAAGTCCTACAGCTGATAATACCAGGAAAACTGCAACACCAAATCTAACAGGTCCAGCATAGCCCAACAGTCCCTGGGTACAACACAAGGTTACAAAAACGCTTAACACCCAAAATCTGCCAAGAGAAACCATGCTGAAAATTCAGCCGCAGAGATGCCAGTAATTCACCTGCAGAAAGTGCTCGATAAATTCCAGATAAAATACCCCGGTGTTCTACGCGTCGATAGCTTCGAAACAAGTACCTGCACGTCCAAAACGGAGTCCTCTACACTGAGATAAAAATCCGGCAAGGGAAGCACCCCAAACCAAACTGTACCAAATTCCTGTAACAACAAACCGCAGGAAAAGGAGATTCTCACCTTCGTGCACAATCCAGAAAAATCTGAGAAAAATCCAGGAGATTCCTTGCGAAGAGTAGATGAATTTTGCCTTTTGAATCGCCTTGATCCGATGCCTGTGCGCAAAGCTACAGCAAGAACACCGCAGTACTGTCCAAATATCCGCGAAGAAAAAGGGGTCAAAATGGAGCTCGGAAAACTCTAAGATCATCACGGAAATCGAGGTAGCTCAAAACACAGGAGTTGAAGTCCTACCTGTCTAGAATCCGATGGCGCGAAAATCGTCGAAAAAGGAGGTCGGGGTGAGTCGGGAGAGCCCAAACACTGCAGAGGGACGAAGCGGGTCGAAGATGAACAAGCGTCGCGCCGCGCCGTAAAATAGTTAGCCTCGGGATGCGTGCCTCCGAAAATCCTCAAATTCCTCCAAAGAGTAAAGCTCGGTGTGGGGAAGAATTCCTCTGAAGGCCTCACAGGGAAAAGAAGAGAAAAAAAGGCTTAGAAGAAGCCCAAGAAGCCTATTTATAGGCTGGGCCCAAGCACAAGTGGGCCGGGTTTCCGGGCGCAGAATTCGGGCGCCTTGCGCCCGGAAATCCGGTCGGACAAGCCCCGTCCGACGCGCCCGAAACCCCCAGGTGACGCCACGTCACCCCGCAACAGGGAACAACGGCGCCGACGACCCGCAGAGCGCCACGTGGCCGCCCCGCGGTCAGCGGGGTAGGTACGGCCCCCCAACCGCACGCTGACGCGTGGCGCACTCGAGTGCGGCCACCACTCGCGTTGCGACGCGTGGCGCACTCGAGTGCGGCCGACAGCCGCGTCAGCGCCCCCCTGTGCGCCTACAGTCCCGAGGCGGGTCCCCACGCATTGCGTGCGCCGCGCGAACTGAGCCCGCCACTCAGCTGCCGCCACGTGTCCCTGTGCCGGGTCTATGCACCCGCGCGGGGAACTACGTGGACCGAGCCCCCAGCGCCCGCCAATCGGGGACCGACACGTGGTCCCGCCCAGGATTCCTGCACCGGCGCTCAAACCGTGCACCCGCCGGTCAAACCCAGTGAACCGCACATCCAAGGCCAGCGAATCCCCGCCTGCCACGTGTCCTGCGCCGGGCTCATGCACCCGGCCGCGCCGCTCCGTGGACCGAACGTCGCGAACCGGCCAATTACAGGCCGCCACGTGGCAACCGGCGGTCCACCAACACCCCCGTGCACCAGAAAGTTCCGAAAACTTCCGGAAGCCCGTTTTTGGTCATCCGGACTCCAAATTTAACAAGCAAATAGCCGTTCTCAAGCGTTTTTCCGTGCTGAATCCAATTCCAACCTCTGTTTGGCCAAAATCCTTATAAAAATTTCGGCAAATCCAGCCGAAAGCCAACACAGTAAAAGTTAACACACTGGGTCCATCTGTGGCATCGCCTTGATGCACCATGGACCAGATACACCAACACCAGGTGTTGTAAACAGTGGATTCACCAGGAAAGCTGCACGGGGTTTAGGGTCTCTACAACGCCGTCGGAGTCCGCACGCAAAACGGAGCACGCCGCCGGAGTCCGCACGCAAAACGGAGCACGCTGCCGGAGTCCGCACCAAAAACGGAGTCTGCACGTGAAACGGTGCAGGGCGCCGGAGTCCGCACGCAAAACGGTGCACGGTGCCGGAATCCGCACGCAAAACGGAGTCCGCACGCAAAACGGTGCACGGTGCCGGAGTCCGCACGCAAAACGGTGCACGGTGCCAAGATCCGCACGCAAAACGGAGTCCGCACGCAAAATGGTGCACGGTGCCGGAGTCCGCACGCAAAACGGTGCACGGTGCCGGAGTCCGCAAGCAAAACGGTGCACGGTGCCCAACACAGAAAAGAGCAAGAGGGTTAATTACAGTCCAAAAGATCGCCCCAAAAACTGTACAAAAATACAGTAAAACCAACACACGGGACCTACCCGACTGCGCCGCCGTCGCCGCAACGCCCCCATCGGAAGCCTCGCGCGCTCCACGAGGCCCGCGACGCGAAACGCCAACTCCCACAACCTCCTCCCTCACTCCCTCTCGCTCTCGGGTGCAGAAGAAAGAAAGAAAGGGAAGAAGGTGGCTTGCGGGGAGGAAGAAGAAGAGGAAAAAAGGGAGAGGGGAGAAGGCGGGTCCACGGTGCACCGGTCCACGGTGCACCGGCCGGTCCACCGCACCCGCCCGGGTGCACCAGGCCCAGGCAAGGAGGCGCGCGCCCACGTGGCCGTATCCCCGCACGCCACGCGGGCGCGCAGCTCACGCGCCACACGGGCGCGTGACACGCTGCCGCCCGCAGGCGCGGGACACGGCCGCGTGACACGGGCGCGCCCACGTGCTCCCGCGCGGGCGCCAACGGGGGGCCGCCACGTGGCGGCCCCTGCGCGATTCCCGCCGAAGCGCCAGTGCGCCCCCCCTGCCGCGCCGCACGCTCCTCGAGCCGCGCGCCCGCCTCGATCCGCGAGCCGCACTCCTCGGGATTTGCCTCGCCTCGCCTCGAGATTCGTGCCGTGATGCCTCGAAAAACGCGCACTTCATCCGGGCTCCAAAACCAACAAGTAAATAGTCCATTCTTAGCGATTTCGCGCGCTGAATCCAAAAACGATGTCCATTTCTCCAAATTCTCACCCGAAAATTTGCCGAATGCCCACTCGATCCGATTTTCGCGCCGGGTCCATTTTTAAAGTCCGATTTGCCCAATTCCAACTCTAAAAATTCCCGAAGGCGACCGGAGAGGTAAACTTTTATCCGGACTTCACCCGGAGTCTAATTTTGACATCTGAATCGCGCGAAAACACTTCTAAACACCCGACGGGTCCTCCAACTTCCCACGGGGTCTCAATTTAAGCCCGAAGTCCACCACTTGTGTCCAAATTGCGCGCAACCTACGCAGGCCTCCAGTGATGCAAGCAAATCCCAAATTGCATCACAAATCCATTTCTGGGCCCCCAACACACGCACCAACACCCCCAACGGCGACCGAAAGCTGCCCAACAACCAGCAACCCTACGCGGGGGATTCCAGGACCTCACAATAAAGAAAAGCGTTCATCACAAGATTACAGCATCCACAACATCCACATTAAAGAGAAACCACAAGCTACCTAACAATTCAAACTAACCAAAAGCATAAAGAAAAGGTATCTAGCCACAGTACGAAGCTACAATCGTCTAGTCGAAACCTCACTGTCGTCCCGGAGCCCACCCCTGACCGAACCTGTCACAGTGTGGGAAGTCAGTGACAAAAAGAGTAGATGTAAACAAGTACAATGCGGTAAATACTGAAATGAAAACAAACCGATACACCCGAGCATCCAAACGTCCCCTTATGAATCCACAGTAACCCCTTGTAAATCGAAACAGAGCACTTGCCATAAGGTCTAAAGACCTCTGGCACAAGTGAACACCTTGTTCTCACCTTAATGCTTTAACCCCTCCACAGTACTTGTGCAACACCGTAAGTCATCGCGAGGCGTCCCCACCACGACACCTTCACCTTTGTGGGGTACACGGGTCAACGGACCACTTCTCCGGAAAAGTACACCCATGCGGTGGCCAAATCGCCTGTGTACGTGTAAGCAGCCTTGAGCAGAATGACCGCAATCTGTGTGTAACAAAGAGCACCGCGACGTTCAGTCGCAACAGATAGTAGTAAAGGGATTCTCATGTAAACAGGGGTTAGGCGATAACCAACGGCACATCTACTATACTCTTACGAGTTACAATTGGAAACATACTTCGAAACACAAAGCAGGGTACCCACCTCGAGTTGCGTCGGAAGGAACTCCCGGAACACCTGAAACCGACCCGCAATTGCAACCGGCTCCCGGACCTAAAAAGTCCCCAAAAGAACAGTAGGTAAGACTTAAACTTGCTTGTAGAAAAAGACCGGGGTCCCGGACACGCAACAGCACAACGAAGACTCAGCGGCGGCGGCGGTAGCGGCGTGCGACGGACGACTCGACCGCGCCCCACGCGGCACCGCCTCGCTCGGCGCCGCAAGCGGCCCAGCCGCGCGGGCACCTGCCCCGCGCGGCACCGCGTGCGGCCAGCCACGCGGGCGCAGCACCCGCGAGGCGCTGCTTGCGGCGCGGCCGCGCGGGCGCTGCACCGCGCGGCGCTGCATGCGGCATCGCCGCGCGGGCACCAGCCTCGCGCGGCGCCGCATGCGGCCCAGCCATGCGGGCGCCTGCCCCACGCGGCGCCGCGTGCGGCCTAGCCGCGCGGGCGCAGCCCCCGCGCGGCGCTGCTGCGAGGTGGCCGCGCGGGCGCTGCCCCGCACGGCGCTGCATGCGGCACCGCCCGAGCACCAGCCTCGCACGGCGCCGCATGCGGCCCAGCCGAGCGGGCGCCTGTCCCACGCGGCGCTGCTTGCGGCGCGGCCGCGCGGCACTTGCCCAGTGCGGCGCTGCCCGGGGTGCGGCGGCGGTCACGAGGCGGCGGCGCTCTAGGGCATCGCGGCGACGATAACGACGAGACCTAAACGAAATGGAAAAAAGGGTGAAAACCTTAAAAGCCGAAAACGCTCGACGAAAGTACGAAAATGACACACCGCTTACCTCGATCGATCGGAGAAGACGATCCGTTCACCCTCCCGGCTTCCGGCACTTTGATCGAAGAAGATCGGGATCTCCACTTTCTTTTTCCTTTTTTCTCTCCAGCTAGGGTTTTCTTTTCTTGAAGGGAAAATAATTTCTTTCTTTGTGTGTACGATTAAAATCCCTCATCTGGATATTTAAATGTTAACAGATAAATCCCAATCTCCTCGAAAAGCGTGCCAAACATTTAGTACGGATTCTGGCCCACACTGCCGGTACCGTGAACTTCAAAACCCCATTCCGGGAGATCCGAAAGTCGGATTTCGGATCCGATCGTACTGCCGTTCAGCGTTTTTCGGGCTCTATAACCGAAAAATACCCGCAACCACCGACGTTCTATCCAAGAAGACTCGATAGTTTACTTCCCTTAACACTTAATTTATTATCAAGGAAAATACAAGAGAATAGGAAAGGTCAAGATATTACATTAAATCCCTCCCATAAATCACCGCGATGGGTCCCCACTACGTCACCTTGTGGGGTACACGGGTCAACGTACCACTTTTTCAAAAAAGTACACCGATCCGGTGGCCAAACCGCTGGTGTGCGTGCAAGCGCCATGAGCATAGTAACCATAATAAAATGAGTGTCCACCTGCGACACTCGTTGCTCCAAAAGGTATAAGTGCCGATACACGTGTAGAACATTGGGTTAGTCATCAACTCATAAGATGTCATAAGGGAAAACAATAAAGTGCAAGGTCAGATATTACCAGTTCACCAGAGTTCCCGACTCCAAGTCGGGGTACCAATCTCTACCCGTAAGGCATCCTGAGTACGAGGTTTCCCTACGAACTCCTGTAAATTCTCCGACCTACCCAGGGTGCACTAATAGCACAAAACCTACTTTACCGAACCCACCTTTCGACTTCTGAATAGTCCCAACGATCACTGTCTCGATCGCAAGTATGCTCCGAACAACCATACCGTTGTCGGAGAGGGCAAACTACCCATCCAGTCTCTAACCGCGACATTCATTCATCCGGAGGTCCACGTCACCCCCAATATCCCTTAAAATGATGAAACATAACAATAACGAATTATGTAACAAAGAGGTTCTAAGGGTGTACCCACCTGTAACGGAGATAAACGACAGCGCCCGTGACCCTCCTAAGCATTCAACACCCCCCGCGGGCCTAATAAAATATCCAAAAATACAAATCAACACATTACCCCAAACTGGCAAATTCAGTGGTCCCGACTATAGTACTAGAAATCCCTTCTATCCCAAAATAGAAGCTGCCTCCGGTGTCCCGATTGTCGCACTGATCAAAACCTGATCAAAGCAAATCCCCGAATAATTTTTTTACCATTGTTCAGAAAAGGACAAGCAGTCCACCGGACCTCATACCGCGACAACCGGTCACCCGAAAGGTACAAACATTCTAGCAACACCCCTAACGTCAAACGATAGGAAAACTATGCAAGAAAACCCGAATTTACCGAAAAAGGGGATTCTACAGGTGTACCGAAAATAACAGATAAAAATCCGGTGGTGAAACAAAAGACCGGACATAAATACGGTGCCCAGCGAAACCCAAAATAATAAACCGACGAAAAACTTCGTGTCCAAAAATCCCTCCGGTTGCAAAACCGTACCTCCGACGCAATCCGACAGTCGACGAGGCAATTGATGGAAACCAGGCTCCAACCGTTGCCTCGACGAAGTCCGCGACGAAAAACAACCAAGCGGTGAATCATCTGACGAAAAACGAAAACAACTGCGTCAAGCGGACTGCACCGACGAGCAGACTACACCGTCGAGCGGACTGCACCGACAAGCGGACTGCACCGACGAGCAGACTGCACCGTCAAGCGGATTGCGCGAGCGGCGACGCAGGCCGCCCAAGCGACGAAGGTAGCGAGGGAGCGCGACGCGGGCTGCGGGGGCACGCGGCGCTGGCACCAGGGGCGCGCGCGGCGCTACCAACAAGGGCGCGCAGGGCGTTGGCTGCTGGGTTGCGCGACGCTGGCAGCAGGGGCACACGCGGCAGCCCCGCGCGGGCATGCGCAAGCAGCAAGCAGCGCGGCAGCCCCGCGCGGCACCCGAAAGCAGCGCGCAGCGCAGCAGCCCCGTGCGGGCGCACGCAAGCAGCGTGCGTGGGCGCAAGCTGCAGCGGCGGCTAGGGCATCCAGCGGCGGCGGCTTGGCAGGGCACCGCGCGCGCGTGCGGCAGCACTACGCGGCGGCGGCCTGGCAGGGCGCGGCCCTGTGCGGCGTGCAAGCAGTGTGCGGCAGCGGCAGCCAGAGCATCCAGCGGCGGCGGCGGCTAGGGCATCCAGCAGCAGCGGCGGCTAGAGCATCCAGCAGCAGCGGCAGCTAGAGCATCCAGCGAAGGCAGCCTGGCAGGGCGCGGCGCGCGCGTGCGGCAGCACTACGGGGCGGCGGCCTGGCAGGGTGCGGTGCGCGCGTGCGGCAGCACCACGCGGCGGCGGCCTGGCAGGGCGCGGCCCTGTGCGGCGTGCAAGCGGTGCGTGGCAGCGGCGGCCAGAGCATCCAGCGGCGGAGGCAACTAGGGCATCCAGCAGCGGCTGCGGCTAGAGCATCCAGCGGCGGCAGCCTGGCAGGGCGCGGCGCCCGCGTGCGGCAGCACCAGGCGGCGGCGGCCTGGCAGGGCGCGGCCCTGTGCGACGCGCAAGCAGTGCGCGGCAGCATCGCCTGGCTGCGCGCGGGCGGCAGCGCGCATGGCTGCGCGCGGGCGGCAGCGCCTGGCGGCGCGCGGCCTGCGTTGGCAAGGCGCGGCGATGGCCCGGCTAGGGCGTCGAGCGGCGGCGGCGGCGGCGCGGCTAGGGCATCGAGCGGCGGCGGAGCCAGCGTCGACTTTCCTTAAGCAAACCTGCCGAAAAACTCAAAAACTCCTACAAAAACCACCTCGAGCAAAACCCAAAAATGAAGTCAACCGAAACCATCAACGAACGTCAATCAAGAACGAAACCCAACGATCAAAACCAACGAACGAAAACCGATAATAAAAACCAACGAACGAACCAGGGATCAAAACGATAAAAGAGGACTAACTGTTGAGTACCGGGACCTTATAGAGTGCACCGACCTCGCAAGATGGCGTGGTGCGGAGAAATCACCTTGGGCGTGTTCTAATTGTGTTTACGGATGAGTTTGGGTTGATTCGGATCGACGCGGAAGCCCCAGCTTGAATCTGCATTTTCGGGGCATTGTGTACTTATAGAGTACTGGATTGGATAGAGCATCGACTCCACAGTTGTGCACCAATTGGACAAGTGATGGACTCAGTGTGTTAAATGGATCACGAGTGTAATCGAATGACCCCATCGGATGTTTAGAAGTGGTTTCGCGTGAAACGGATATCAAATTTGGACCCAGCGCGAAATTTGGATTAAGAACACTTATCTGGATGCCTTCGGAAAATTTGAGGATTCGAATTTGGCAAAACAGACAGTGGATTTGGATTCAGCGCGCGAAAACGATGAAAATGGACTATTTATTTGTATTTTTCGGAGCCCGGATGCCTTGCACGGATTTCGAGGCATGTTGTACTGTTTCGGCAGCCGAGGGGCAGCGCCAGCGGCGGCGGGCTGCGGCGAAGCGCGGCGGCGCGGGCGCGGGCAGGCGCGAGAAGCGCGCGTGCGCGGGCAGTGCACGGCCAGCGTGCGTGTGAGCGCGGTGCACGGGGACTGGAGTACCACGTGGCGTTCTTCTATTGGGCTAGGGCGGACACGTGGCAGTTGCGGAGAGGTTGGTTCAGTAGTCGTGGTCCATGGTGCTGTGAGGAGTGTCTTGGGAAGCGTGCGTGCAGAGGGCACAGGCGGCGAGCGCAGGCGTGCACTTGGGTGCATTGACGGCGTTTCCCGCGCTCGGGCGCGCACGCGTCGGTGTCCGCAGCAGGCCACGCGGCACAAAGGCAGCGGCCGGTTTCGGTGTCCGCTGTTTTGCGGTGACGTGGCGCAACCACAGCGATTCGGGCGCGCGATGGACGGTTGGATTTTGTCGGCACTGTTTGCACCCGGAAATTCCGGGCGCTCGGGAAATGCACCAGGAAGTGTATTTTCCTTCCGGATTTCAACCTATAAATAGGCATTGAGTGCCCTTTTGTGCGGGTTTTGGAGATTTTTCTGGAACTCCCCTTTGCGCAGAGGCCTTCTACACTGTGTTGTCTACACTCCGATGGATCTTGGGGATTTTTGGAGAACGCGACATCGACGTTTTCTGCGATGCGGCGCACATCGACGCACCTTGGATTTTTGCCTTTTACCGTCGCTCTTCGTTCCGAGAGACACACCGGATCACCCAGATGGAGTTTTGAGTCGATTTTTACGTCAACGCGTTCACGAGAGGTAAGGCTTCGATTTCCATGTCGATCACTTCTCCGCATTTAGAGTTTTTGGCATAGTTCCCGAGGTGTGTTGTGACCCCTTTTTTCTGCAGTGAGATTTTGGACAGCGGAGGCTTGTCGATTTTCTATCTTGATCTACAAGCATCGGAATGAGGCGTTTAAGGACTCATTGACATCTACTCTTCGAGAGGAATGCGCTCATATTTTTATTGGATTTTTCTGAGGATCTTTGAAGGTGAGATTTAAGCTTCTTTGGGGTTGTATCCCGCAGTTTTTACAGTGTTGTGAGGATGCCTTTCTTTGTGCTGTTTTGGAAAAACAGCAATGTTGTTTGGTGTGTGTTTGGGGTAATGATTGTGTTGTGGTATTGCATTGTTGGGGTGATGTTGTTTGGAGCCGAGGCTTGCACGACATGTACCGAGGATGCGGGTTCAGCAGATTTTGTTAGCAAGTGGCCACGCTCTTCACCGACTTCAGCTTTGCCTACGGAATGCATTCCAGGTGGGTTGGAAATTCTTCAAGATGTATGGAATGCCTTGTAAAGTTTCTGTATGCATGTTGAGCATGTATAGTATACCTGTTTTTATAGTTGGTAAAATCTGATAGCTGCCTAGAAAATTATAGGAAGACTTTCCTGAGCTCAAGATATTTTTAGTATGATCTAGAAGTGATTTGACACTAGGCTGCATGATTAGTTGGCATTAGATTGGCATCTGAACCGTTTTAAAAATAGTCGAACCTGTTTTAATAAAAACTGAGCTTTGAAAATGGTTTTAAAATATTGAGATCTTCCAGAGGGGTTGAGTAGGTTCAGGATGCATGTGTTCTCATGCCAGGGGGCCGAGTGGATTTTTAGAGCTCTTTGTGTTGAGTTTCTAGCGTCATGTGAGTGTGAGCTTCCTTGTTGGGATTGATGTGATTATTCTAGATCATGGATTGTGTCTTTCTGATTTAGTTGTGGAGGTGGTTCTCCGACTTAGCTTTGAGAGTTTTGGGCTCTGGCAGATCAAGTCGTGGAGGTTTCCCGAGTTAGCCATGGGTTGTGTATTATCAGATTGAGTCGTGGAGGGTTCTCCGACATGGCTGTGAGAGTGTTTGGGCATTTCCTGATCGAGTCGTGGAGGGTTTCCCGACTGAGTTGTGCTATTTGAGCTTTGAGTTTCCTATCTGTTTGATAGTGGATCATAGCCTGCATGTGCCGCTTGCTGAGACAGATGAGATAGTTGAGACAGATGTGACGCGCTTGAACTCGGTGGGGTCGCTCCCCTCGAGTTACGCTCCGGATGCGATGATGATGCGCCTAGTTGATACACTGAGGTCGCTTTGCGTGATATTGAGATAGTCTGTGTGGGACGCCCTATGTAAGTCCAAGTCCATTGTGGGCTAGTGGCAGTAGGTTAGGCGCAGGCTTGACTGGACCCTATGTGGCAGTCATTGAGATTGGGTGATATGAGCGGGTGATTGCATAGCATGTTCTTAGATGAGTTTTTCCTTTGAGCATGATACTTGAGGCATATTAGCAGTAGCGAGTGTATGCATAGTACATCCTTAGTAGAGTTTCCTTGAGCATGATGATTGAGACATTTTAGCTGTAGTTTTCATTCAGCTTTCCTATTATCTATCTGCATACCTATCTGTTTGCCTCCAGTAAACTTAGTGGGCATACCGTGGATATTGGTGACGGTACCCACTGGAAACTACCTTCTGCAGTAGTTCTCACACCCGCTGCGGTGACAGGTTTCCTGAGGTTGCTATTCCGGCTTAGCTCACGCGGAGACAGCTGATCGAGGTGAGGACGTGGCCGAATAGTTCCTTACCAGCATTGAGAGTCAGAGGTAGATGTACCCTGTATTTCTGATTACACTTTTGTACTGGATAGTCTGAGAGATTTGTGAGGGTTGTACTTTTATTTTCATAGCTGAGAGACTATGTATTGAGGATTTATTTTTATCCAGATGTTCAGTGTTTGATTCTGTAGCTTTTAGTTCTATTTCAGCTCTGATACATGGTTAGCTATAGATCTTTTGCAGTATAGACGCTTCGTCTGTGCGGCAGTTTCCGTACAGATGGCGGATCTGTTGGCGAGCCCGGGTCGCAGTTTCGACCCCGGGGCGTGACAGACTAGGGTGGTATCAGAGCCTAGGAATATAGGTCGTTGAGGACTTAGTGACCCTAGGCTATTGGTTGGACAGTAGGATGACTGTCGTGAGAGACGTGACTTTAGCGAGAGTCCTGATTGAGTCTGTACCTCCCCCAGAGAGTTTGGGCGAGTAATCTTACATGTTTATTCTCTAAAGATGGTTATGTTGGCTGCAGACAACATAATACTTTATAATGGTTGATATGTTTTAGACTTTCGCTTGATTGGGTCGAGAGTGTTTGTGGTCCTGTTGTTTGGTTTGTGGCAGTTGTCTTTGGTGCCTCCGAGACGTCGTGCAGCGACGAGGGCGTGTTTGACCTCGGATGAGGAGCCCGAACAGCGGGAGGCTGAATGGACATAGCAGAGTGAGGTCTGAGAGTTACGGGCCTAGGTAGCCCAGATGTTTTAGGCGATGCGGCGCCAGGAAGAGAACATGGAGTGCGTGATATGCATGCTTGAGCAGAGAGCATCTCCCGGGGTATCGCCAGTACTACCTCCGGCCGCGACATCGTCGACTTCGACCCAGATCACACTGTCGATAGTGCAGGAGCAGCAAGAGCTTGCTGATCGGTTGTTGTACTTCATCCAGTTCCCTCCCCCGCAGTTTTCAGGGCAGAGTTGGGAGCCTTGGGAGGACGAGAACTGGATTGCTGCTATGGAGAAGTTGTTTGAGGATTTGTTCATCCAGGAGAAGCATCAGGTGCACTTGGTTACGCACTTTTGGATAAGGATGCCGAGAGTTGGTGGCGTCGAGTTCGTCCCGTTGGACCACCGGGAGCGCAGTAGATGACCTGGAGCGAGTTTCGTGCTTGGCTATTCGGGGCCTTCTTCCCGACAGTGTAAAGCAGAAACTGGAAGGGGATTTGAGACGCCTGCAACAGGGGAGTCGACCTCTTCAGGAGTGTGTTTGCGAGTTTCTGCGATAGTTGAGCAGTGTACCCCATGTCGCCCAGGATGAGGCTCAGAAGGTTGATCATGTTTGAGAGGGGACTGCATCGAGATATCTATCACTTTGTGCATTCTCGGCGAGCGCCGACTTTAGATGCAGCGATTGTGCATGATCGATGGATTGACCGAGGATCAGTGATCATGTCCGAGAGGGACGCAGAGCAAGGGACCAGCTCCAGAGAGAGACGTCCAGTATCGTCTGATTTGGGACAGTCGAGTGGATTGAGATTGCCATGATTCCAGTCTCAGGGTCATGGGTCTCAGAGAAGACAGAGACCAGAAGGTTCTCAACAGTCGAGGCACCAGCAGAAGTGTCAGGATGTGTATGTCATCTGCGCGCGGGCGGCAGCGCCTGGCGGCGCGCGGCCTGCGTTGGCAAGGCGCGGCGATGGCCCGGCTAGGGCGTCGAGCGGCGACGGCGGCGGCTCGGCTAGGGCATCGAGCGGCGGCGGAGCCAGCGTCGACTTTCCTTAAGCAAACCTGCCGAAAAACTCAAAAACTCCTACAAAAACCACCTCGAGCAAAACCCAAAAATGAAGTCAACCGAAACCATCAACGAACGTCAATCAAGAACGAAACCCAACGATCAAAACCAACGAACGAAAACCGATAATAAAAACCAAGGAACGAACCAGGGATCAAAACGATAAAAGAGGACTAACTGTTGAGTACCGGGACCTTATAGAGTGCACCGACCTCGCAAGATGGCGTGGTGCGGAGAAATCACCTTGGGCGTGTTCTAATTGTGTTTACGGATGAGTTTGGGTTGATTCGGATCGAAGCGGAAGCCCCAGCTTGAATCTGCATTTTCGGGGCATTGTGTACTTATAGAGTACTGGATTGGATAGAGCATCGACTCCACAGTTGTGCACCAATTGGACAAGTGATGGACTCAGTGTGTTAAATGGATCACGAGTGTAATCGAATGACCCCATCGGATGTTTAGAAGTGGTTTCGCGTGAAACGGATATCAAATTTGGACCCAGCGCGAAATTTGGATTAAGAACACTTATCTGGATGCCTTCGGAAAATTTGAGGATTCGAATTTGGCAAAACAGACAGTGGATTTGGATTCAGCGCGCGAAAACGATGAAAATGGACTATTTATTTGTATTTTTCGGAGCCCGGATGCCTTGCACGGATTTCGAGGCATGTTGTACTGTTTCGGCAGCCGAGGGGCAGCGCCAGCGGCGGCGGGCTGCGGCGAAGCGCGGCGGCGCGGGCGCGGGCAGGCGCGAGAAGCGCGCCTGCGCGGGCAGTGCACGGCCAGCGTGCGTGTGAGCGCGGTGCACGGGGACTGGAGTACCACGTGGCGTTCTTCTATTGGGCTAGGGCGGACACGTGGCAGTTGCGGAGAGGTTGGTTCAGTAGTCGTGGTCCATGGTGCTGTGAGGAGTGTCTTGGGAAGCGTGCGTGCAGAGGGCACAGGCGGCGAGCGCAGGCGCGCACTTGGGTGCATTGACGGCGTTTCCCGCGCTCGGGCGCGCACGCGTCGGTGTCCGCAGCAGGCCAGGCGGCACAAAGGCAGCGGCCGGTTTCGGTGTCCGCTGTTTTGCGGTGACGTGGCGCAACCACAGCGATTCGGGCGCGCGATGGACGGTTGGATTTTGTCGGCACTGTTTGCACCCGGAAATTCCGGGCGCTCGGGAAATGCACCAGGAAGTGTATTTTCCTTCCGGATTTCAACCTATAAATAGGCATTGAGTGCCCTTTTGTGCGGGTTTTGGAGATTTTTCTGGAACTCCCCTTTGCGCAGAGGCCTTCTACACTGTGTTTTCTACACTCCGATGGATCTTGGGGATTTTTGGAGAACGCGACATCGACGTTTTCTGCGATGCGGCGCACATCGACGCACCTTGGATTTTTGCCTTTTACCGTCGCTCTTCGTTCCGAGAGACACACCGGATCACCCAGATGGAGTTTTGAGTCGATTTTTACGGCAACGCGTTCACGAGAGGTAAAGCTTCGATTTCCATGTCGATCACTTCTCCGCATTTAGAGTTTTTGGCATAGTTCCCGAGGTGTGTTGTGACCCCTTTTTTCTGCTGTGAGATTTTGGACAGCGGAGGCTTGTCGATTTTCTATCTTGATCTACAAGCATCGGAATGAGGCGTTTAAGGACTCATTGACATCTACTCTTCGAGAGGAATGCGTTCATATTTTTATTGGATTTTTCTGAGGATCTTTGAAGGTGAGATTTAAGCTTCTTTGGGGTTGTATCCCGTAGTTTTTACAGTGTTGTGAGGATGCCGGCATACCACCTTGTTAGAACTGTATCTTGGCCTACAGGTGTCGGAACGGAGCGTATAAATACTCGTTTTGGGGATACTCGTCGCAAGTATCGCAACCGTGATTTTTCTGGGATTTTTGGAGGAATGAATGAAGGTGAGAAATGCCTTTCTTTGTGCTGTTTTGGAAAAACAGCAATGTTGTTTGGTGTGTGTTTGGGGTAATGATTGTGTTGTGGTATTGCATTGTTGGGGTGATGTTGTTTGGAGCCGAGGCTTGCACGACATGTACCGAGGATGCGGGTTCAGCAGATTTTGTTAGCAAGTGGCCACGCTCTTCACCGACTTCAGCTTTGCCTACGGAATGCATTCCAGGTGGGTTGGAAATTCTTCAAGATGTATGGAATGCCTTGTAAAGTTTCTGTATGCATGTTGAGCATGTATAGTTTACCTGTTTTTATAGTTGGTAAAATCTGATAGCTGCCTAGAAAATTGTAGGAAGACTTTCCTGAGCCCAAGATATTTTTAGTATGATCTAGAAGTGATTTGACACTAGGCTGCATGATTAGTTGGCATTAGATTGGCATCTGAACCGTTTTAAAAATAGTCGGACCTGTTTTAATAAAAACTGAGCTTTGAAAATGGTTTTAAAATATTGAGATCTTCCAGAGGGGTTGAGTAGGTTCAGGATGCATGTGTTCTCGTGCCAGGGGGCCGAGTGGATTTTTAGAGCTCTTTGTGTTGAGTTTCTAGCGTCATGTGAGTGTGAGCTTCCTTGTTGGGATTGATGTGATTATTCTAGATCATGGATTGTGTCTTTCTGATTTAGTTGTGGAGGTGGTTCTCCGACTTAGCTTTGAGAGTTTTGGGCTCTGGCAGATCAAGTCGTGGAGGTTTCCCGAGTTAGCCATGGGTTGTGTATTATCAGATTGAGTCGTGGAGGGTTCTCCGACATGGCCGTGAGAGTGTTTGGGCATTTCCTGATCGAGTCGTGGAGGGTTTCCCGACTGAGTTGTGCTATTTGAGCTTTGAGTTTCCGATCTGTTTGATCGTGGATCATAGCCTGCATGTGCCGCTTGCTGAGACAGATGAGACAGTTGAGACAGATGTGACGCGCTTGAACTCGGTGGGGTCGCTCCCCTCGAGTTACGCTCCGGATGCGATGATGATGCGCCTAGTTGATACACTGAGGTCGCTTTGCGTGATATTGAGATAGTCTGTGTGGGACGCCCTATGTAAGTCCAGGTCCATTGTGGGCTAGTGGCAGTAGGTTAGGCGCAGGCTTGACTGGACCCTATGTGGCAGTCATTGAGATTGGGTGATATGAGCGGGTGATTGCATAGCATGTTCTTAGATGAGTTTTTCCTTTGAGCATGATACTTGAGGCATATTAGCAGTAGCGAGTGTATGCATAGTACATCCTTAGTAGAGTTTCCTTGAGCATGATGATTGAGACATTTTAGCTGTAGTTTTCATTCAGCTTTCCTATTATCTATCTGCATACCTATCTGTTTGCCTCCAGTAAACTTAGTGGGCATACCGTGGATATTGGTGACGGTACCCACTGGAAACTACCTTCTGCAGTAGTTCTCACACCCGCTGCGGTGACAGGTTTCCTGAGGTTGCTATTCCGGCTTAGCTCACGCGGAGACAGCTGATCGAGGTGAGGACGTGGCCGAATAGTTCCTTACCAGCATTGAGAGTCAGAGGTAGATGTACCCTGTATTTCTGATTACACTTTTGTACTGGATAGTCTGAGAGATTTGTGAGGGTTGTACTTTTATTTTCATAGCTGAGAGACTATGTATTGAGGATTTATTTTTATCCAGATGTTCAGTGTTTGATTCTGTAGCTTTTAGTTCTATTTCAGCTCTGATACATGGTTAGCTATAGATCTTTTGCAGTATAGACGCTTCGTCTGTGCGGCAGTTTCCGTACAGATGGCGGATCTGTTGGCGAGCCCGGGTCGCAGTTTCGACCCCGGGGCGTGAAAGACTAGGGTGGTATCAGAGCCTAGGAATATAGGTCGTTGAGGACTTAGTGACCCTAGGCTATTGGTTGGACAGTAGGATGACTGTCGTGAGAGACGTGACTTTAGCGAGAGTCCTGATTGAGTCTGTACCTCCCCCAGAGAGTTTGGGCGAGTAATCTTACATGTTTATTCTCTAAAGATGGTTATGTTGGCTGCAGACAACATAATACTTTAGAATGGTTGATATGTTTTAGACTTTCGCTTGATTGGGTCGAGAGTGTTTGTGGTCCTGTTGTTTGGTTTGTGGCAGTTGTCTTTGGTGCCTCCGAGACGCCGTGCTGCGACGAGGGCGTGTTTGACCTCGGATGAGGAGCCCGAACAGCGGGAGGCTGAATGGACATAGCAGAGTGAGGTCTGAGAGTTACGGGCCTAGGTAGCCCAGATGTTTTAGGCGATGCGGTGCCAGGAAGAGAACATGGAGTGCGTGATATGCATGCTTGAGCAGAGAGCATCTCCCGGGGTATCGCCAGTACTACCTCCGGCCGCGACATCGTCGACTTCGACCCAGATCACACTGTCGATAGTGCAGGAGCAGCAAGAGCTTGCTGATCGGTTGTTGTACTTCATCCAGTTCCCTCCCCCGCAGTTTTCAGGGCAGAGTTGGGAGCCTTGGGAGGACGAGAACTGGATTGCTGCTATGGAGAAGTTGTTTGAGGATTTGTTCATCCAGGAGAAGCATCAGGTGCACCTGGTTACGCACTTTTGGATAAGGATGCCGAGAGTTGGTGGCGTCGAGTTCGTCCCGTTGGACCACCGGGAGCGCAGTAGATGACCTGGAGCGAGTTTCGTGCTTGGCTGTTCGGGGCCTTCTTCCCGACAGTGTAAAGCAGAAACTGGAAGGGGATTTGAGACGCCTGCAGCAGGGGAGTCGACCTCTTCAGGAGTGTGTTTGCGAGTTTCTGCGATAGTTGAGCAGTGTACCCCATGTCGCCCAGGATGAGGCTCAGAAGGTTGATCATGTTTGAGAGGGGACTGCATCGAGATATCTATCACTTTGTGCATTCTCGGCGAGCGCCGACTTTAGATGCAGCGATTGTGCATGATCGATGGATTGACCGAGGATCAGTGATCATGTCCGAGAGGGACGCAGAGCAAGGGACCAGCTCCAGAGAGAGATGTCCAGTATCGTCTGATTTGGGACAGTCGAGTGGATTGAGATTGCCATGATTCCAGTCTCAGGGTCATGGGTCTCAGAGAAGACAGAGACCAGAAGGTTCTCAACAGTCGAGGCACCAGCAGAAGTGTCAGGATGTGTATGTCATCTGCGCGCGGGCGGCAGCGCCTGGCGTCGCGCGGCCTGCGTTGGCAAGGCGCGGCGATGGCCCGGCTAGGGCGTCGAGCGGCGGCGGCGGCGGCTCGGCTAGGGCATCGAGCGGCGGCGGAGCCAGCGTCGACTTTCCTTAAGCAAACCTGCCGAAAAACTCAAAAACTCCTACAAAAACCACCTCGAGCAAAACCCAAAAATGAAGTCAACCGAAACCATCAACGAACGTCAATCAAGAACGAAACCCAACGATCAAAACCAACGAACGAAAACCGATAATAAAAACCAATGAACGAACCAGGGATCAAAACGATAAAAGAGGACTAACTGTTGAGTACCGGGACCTTATAGAGTGCACCGACCTCGCAAGATGGCGTGGTGCGGAGAAATCACCTTGGGCGTGTTCTAATTGTGTTTACGGATGAGTTTGGGTTGATTCGGATCGACGCGGAAGCCCCAGCTTGAATCTGCATTTTCGGGGCATTGTGTACTTATAGAGTACTGGATTGGATAGAGCATCGACTCCACAGTTGTGCACCAATTGGACAAGTGATGGACTCAGTGTGTTAAATGGATCACGAGTGTAATCGAATGACCCCATCGGATGTTTAGAAGTGGTTTCGCGTGAAACGGATATCAAATTTGGACCCAGCGCGAAATTTGGATTAAGAACACTTATCTGGATGCCTTCGGAAAATTTGAGGATTCGAATTTGGCAAAACAGACAGTGGATTTGGATTCAGCGCGCGAAAACGATGAAAATGGACTATTTATTTGTATTTTTCGGAGCCCGGATGCCTTGCACGGATTTCGAGGCATGTTGTACTGTTTCGGCAGCCGAGGGGCAGCGCCAGCGGCGGCGGGCTGCGGCGAAGCGCGGCGGCGCGGGCGCGGGCAGGCGCGAGAAGCGCGCGTGCGCGGGCAGTGCACGGCCAGCGTGCGTGTGAGCGCGGTGCACGGGGACTGGAGTACCACGTGGCGTTCTTCTATTGGGCTAGGGCGGACACGTGGCAGTTGCGGAGAGGTTGGTTCAGTAGTCGTGGTCCATGGTGCTGTGAGGAGTGTCTTGGGAAGCGTGCGTGCAGAGGGCACAGGCGGCGAGCGCAGGCGTGCACTTGGGTGCATTGACGGCGTTTCCCGCGCTCGGGCGCGCACGCGTCGGTGTCCGCAGCAGGCCACGCGGCACAAAGGCAGCGGCCGGTTTCGGTGTCCGCTGTTTTGCGGTGACGTGGCGCAACCACAGCGATTCGGGCGCGCGATGGACGGTTGGATTTTGTCGGCACTGTTTGCACCCGGAAATTCCGGGCGCTCGGGAAATGCACCAGGAAGTGTATTTTCCTTCCGGATTTCAACCTATAAATAGGCATTGAGTGCCCTTTTGTGCGGGTTTTGGAGATTTTTCTGGAACTCCCCTTTGCGCAGAGGCCTTCTACACTGTGTTGTCTACACTCCGATGGATCTTGGGGATTTTTGGAGAACGCGACATCGACGTTTTCTGCGATGCGGCGCACATCGACGCACCTTGGATTTTTGCCTTTTACCGTCGCTCTTCGTTCCGAGAGACACACCGGATCACCCAGATGGAGTTTTGAGTCGATTTTTATGGCAACGCGTTCACGAGAGGTAAGGCTTCGATTTCCATGTTGATCACTTCTCCGCATTTAGAGTTTTTGGCATAGTTCCCGAGGTGTGTTGTGACCCCTTTTTTCTGCTGTGAGATTTTGGACAGCGGAGGCTTGTCGATTTTCTATCTTGATCTACAAGCATCGGAATGAGGCGTTTAAGGACTCATTGACATCTACTCTTCGAGAGGAATGCGTTCATATTTTTATTGGATTTTTCTGAGGATCTTTGAAGGTGAGATTTAAGCTTCTTTGGGGTTGTATCCTGCAGTTTTTACAGTGTTGTGAGGATGCCGGCATACCACCTTGTTAGAACTGTATCTTGGCCTACAGGTGTCGGAACGGGGCGTATAAATACTCGTTTTGGGGATACTCGTCGCAAGTATCGCAACCGTGATTTTTCTGGGATTTTTGGAGGAATGAATGAAGGTGAGAAATGCCTTTCTTTGTGCTGTTTTGGAAAAACAGCAATGTTGTTTGGTGTGTGTTTGGGGTAATGATTGTGTTGTGGTATTGCATTGTTGGGGTGATGTTGTTTGGAGCCGAGGCTTGCACGACATGTACCGAGGATGCGGGTTCAGCAGATTTTGTTAGCAAGTGGCCACGCTCTTCACCGACTTCAGCTTTGCCTACGGAATGCATTCCAGGTGGGTTGGAAATTCTTCAAGATGTATGGAATGCCTTGTAAAGTTTCTGTATGCATGTTGAGCATGTATAGTTTACCTGTTTTTATAGTTGGTAAAATCTGATAGCTGCCTAGAAAATTGTAGGAAGACTTTCCTGAGCCCAAGATATTTTTAGTATGATCTAGAAGTGATTTGACACTAGGCTGCATGATTAGTTGGCATTAGATTGGCATCTGAACCGTTTTAAAAATAGTCGGACCTGTTTTAATAAAAACTGAGCTTTGAAAATGGTTTTAAAATATTGAGATCTTCCAGAGGGGTTGAGTAGGTTCAGGATGCATGTGTTCTCGTGCCAGGGGGCCGAGTGGATTTTTAGAGCTCTTTGTGTTGAGTTTCTAGCGTCATGTGAGTGTGAGCTTCCTTGTTGGGATTGATGTGATTATTCTAGATCATGGATTGTGTCTTTCTGATTTAGTTGTGGAGGTGGTTCTCCGACTTAGCTTTGAGAGTTTTGGGCTCTGGCAGATCAAGTCGTGGAGGTTTCCCGAGTTAGCCATGGGTTGTGTATTATCAGATTGAGTCGTGGAGGGTTCTCCGACATGGCCGTGAGAGTGTTTGGGCATTTCCTGATCGAGTCGTGGAGGGTTTCCCGACTGAGTTGTGCTATTTGAGCTTTGAGTTTCCAATCTGTTTGATCGTGGATCATAGCCTGCATGTGCCGCTTGCTGAGACAGATGAGACAGTTGAGACAGATGTGACGCGCTTGAACTCGGTGGGGTCGCTCCCCTCGAGTTACGCTCCGGATGCGATGATGATGCGCCTAGTTGATACACTGAGGTCGCTTTGCGTGATATTGAGATAGTCTGTGTGGGACGCCCTATGTAAGTCCAGGTCCATTGTGGGCTAGTGGCAGTAGGTTAGGCGCAGGCTTGACTGGACCCTATGTGGCAGTCATTGAGATTGGGTGATATGAGCGGGTGATTGCATAGCATGTTCTTAGATGAGTTTTTCCTTTGAGCATGATACTTGAGGCATATTAGCAGTAGCGAGTGTATGCATAGTACATCCTTAGTAGAGTTTCCTTGAGCATGATGATTGAGACATTTTAGCTGTAGTTTTCATTCAGCTTTCCTATTATCTATCTGCATACCTATCTGTTTGCCTCCAGTAAACTTAGTGGGCATACCGTGGATATTGGTGACGGTACCCACTGGAAACTACCTTCTGCAGTAGTTCTGACACCCGCTGCGGTGACAGGTTTCCTGAGGTTGCTATTCCGGCTTAGCTCACGCGGAGACAGCTGATCGAGGTGAGGACGTGGCCGAATAGTTCCTTACCAGCATTGTGAGTCAGAGGTAGATGTACCCTGTATTTCTGATTACACTTTTGTACTGGATAGTCTGAGAGATTTGTGAGGGTTGTACTTTTATTTTCATAGCTGAGAGACTATGTATTGAGGATTTATTTTTATCCAGATGTTCAGTGTTTGATTCTGTAGCTTTTAGTTCTATTTCAGCTCTGATACATGGTTAGCTATAGATCTTTTGCAGTATAGACGCTTCGTCTGTGCGGCAGTTTCCGTACAGATGGCGGATCTGTTGGCGAGCCCGGGTCGCAGTTTCGACCCCGGGGCGTGACAGACTAGGGTGGTATCAGAGCCTAGGAATATAGGTCGTTGAGGACTTAGTGACCCTAGGCTATTGGTTGGACAGTAGGATGACTGTCGTGAGAGACGTGACTTTAGCGAGAGTCCTGATTGAGTCTGTACCTCCCCCAGAGAGTTTGGGCGAGTAATCTTACATGTTTATTCTCTAAAGATGGTTATGTTGGCTGCAGACAACATAATACTTTAGAATGGTTGATATGTTTTAGACTTTCGCTTGATTGGGTCGAGAGTGTTTGTGGTCCTGTTGTTTGGTTTGTGGCAGTTGTCTTTGGTGCCTCCGAGACGCCGTGCAGCGACGAGGCCGTGTTTGACCTCGGATGAGGAGCCCGAACAGCGGGAGGCTGAATGAACATAGCAGAGTGAGGTCTGAGAGTTACGGGCCAAGGTAGCCCAGATGTTTAAGGCGATGCGGCGCCAGGAAGAGAACATGGAGTGCGTGATATGCATGCTTGAGCAGAGAGCATCTCCCGGGGTATCGCCAGTACTACCTCCGGCCGCGACATCGTCGACTTCGACCCAGATCACACTGTCGATAGTGCAGGAGCAGCAAGAGCTTGCTGATCGGTTGTTGTACTTCATCCAGTTCCCTCCCCCGCAGTTTTCAGGGCAGAGTTGGGAGCCTTGGGAGGACGAGAACTGGATTGCTGCTATGGAGAAGTTGTTTGAGGATTTGTTCATCCAGGAGAAGCATCAGGTGCACTTGGTTACGCACTTTTGGATAAGGATGCCGAGAGTTGGTGGCGTCGAGTTCGTCCCGTTGGACCACCGGGAGCGCAGTAGATGACCTGGAGCGAGTTTCGTGCTTGGCTGTTCGGGGCCTTCTTCCCGACAGTGTAAAGCAGAAACTGGAAGGGGATTTGAGACGCCTGCAGCAGGGGAGTCGACCTCTTCAGGAGTGTGTTCGCGAGTTTCTGCGATAGTTGAGCAGTGTACCCCATGTCGCCCAGGATGAGGCTCAGAAGGTTGATCATGTTTGAGAGGGGACTGCATCGAGATATCTATCACTTTGTGCATTCTCGGCGAGCGCCGACTTTAGATGCAGCGATTGTGCATGATCGATGGATTGACCGAGGATCAGTGATCATGTCCGAGAGGGACGCAGAGCAAGGGACCAGCTCCAGAGAGAGACGTCCAGTATCGTCTGATTTGGGACAGTCGAGTGGATTGAGATTGCCATGATTCCAGTCTCTTGGTCATGGGTCTCAGAGAAGACAGAGACCAGAAGGTTCTCGACAGTCGAGGCACCAGCAGAAGTTTCAGGATGTGTATGTCATCTGCGGTGGGCTGCATTCATCGCCATAGTGTGACCTCAGGAAGGGGCGATGTTTTTCATGTGGATAGTCAGGACATTTTCAGGCACAGTGTCCCATAGTAGTGCTCATGGTTTTGCCGCTTGCGACAGCACCCCCACTACCCCTTCAGGATGAAGAGGTTCATCCGACGTACCGGTAGGCTGATAGAGCCGTTATACCGAGGCAGATAGAACGATGGCCACCAGCATCTAGTGGATGAGTTTGTGCAGCCGGTTAGAGGGCGCTAGGATAGTGGATCGCGTCTTACCAGGTGTGATTTTCTTTATGGTCGTCGGAGTTAGAGCATGTTTGATGCTGACGCCGCTTGTGCATGTTTTAGTAGAGCATGGGTAGCTTCGCATGGGCCAGAGATGGGACTGTTGGCTTGTGCACTTGAGGATCAGGTTCCAGTTCACGTATAGCACATGGATGAGTGTTGCCAGTGTCACGCCCCGGGGTCGAAACTGCGACCCGGGCTCGCCAACAGATCCGCCGCCCATACGGGAAGCCCCGTATAGATGTAGCGACTAACCTGCAAAAGATCATCTACACTATACAGATATCAGAGCTGAAAGGTAAATGCAAAAATAAAGTAAATACAACTCCTGAATATACAACCCAAGTCCTCACCAAAATACACAAGTCCCTTAGCAATAAAAGAAAAGTATAACTCTATACCTCACTACAAAGGTCTCTCAACATGTAACTCTCAAAATCTGAAAAGGGGGTACATCTACTCTCTCCCAGAAGACGACCGGTAGGGATCTATCTCGCGACTCCCTTACCTCGATCTGAAGAAGCAGGAACAACAACTGGAGCAGCAGGAACAGGAGCAGAAGTCCCTGGGGAAAAGATACCACGGCGGGTGTGAGATGTGAGGACCCGAAATTCCCACTTATGGATTACGGTTACATCTGCAGCTTCTGGAGGCCTACAAGGTGTGTCGGCGGCGTTTGTGCACGATTTGGACACAAGTGATGGACTTCGGGCTTAAAATGGATCACGTGAGTGATCGGAGGACCTCGTCGGATGTTTAGAAGTGGTTTCGCGAGAAACGGATATTAAAATTGGACTCAGCGCAAAGTTTGGACAAAGAACACCTTTCCGGATGCCTTCGGCAATTTTTAGAGTTGGAATTTGGCAAAACGGACATCGGATTTGGATTCAGCGTGCGAAAACAATGAAAATGGACTATTCACTGGTATTTTTCGAAGCTCGAATGCCGCGCACAAATTTCGAGGCACCTTGTATTGTTCCGGCGGGCGGCGGGCGGCGGCGGGCAGCGGCGGAGCGCGCCGACGCGGGCACGGGCAGGCACGCGGGTGCACGGGCAGGCGCGCGGTGCAAGGGGGCGGCGTGCCACGTGTCAGTTTCTTATTGGTTGGCCTTGGGACACTTGGCCGCGTAGGATTGGCCGGCGCAGTAGGCGCAGTCCACGGGGAAAAAGAGCGGGTGTACGGTGGACCGGAGGGTGGACACGTGGCGGCCACTGGTTGACCGGTCCACATGCGCGCGGTCCAAGGAGCAGGTGCGGCTGCTTTGGGGCGCGTGCGTGCAGGGATGGCAGGCGGCGCTGGCAGCGCGCACGTGGGCGCGGCGGCGACTCGTTGACCGAGTGCGTGCCACGTGTCGGCCCCGCAGTGGGCCACGTGTCGTCCGGTGGGTGGCCCCGCACGGCTGTCCGCTGTTTGGTGGGCAACGTGGAATCCCCCGGGCGATTCGGGCTTGAACAGTGTTGGGCCGGGCCCAACACTGTAGCAGCCCGAATTAATTCAGGCGCCTGGAAGTGGGGACCTATCCATCATTTTGCGATTTGTTTTCTGGTGCCTATTTAAGCGACCCGAGCCTTCTTCTTCTTCCCTTTTCCGGCATTTCCGAGCCTCTCCTTGCCACAACGCCCCCAGCAAAGTTGTTCCCCGCAATGTGCTTCTTCTATCTGTGGATTTCGGGCATTTTACGTGGCACGCTTCCTGAGGTTTCTATTTTTACGGCGTGGCGCGACGCTCGTTCATTTATGGCTCCCTTCGTCGCGTTTCGGTGCGGGAGCTCCCCCGGCCTACCCCGACCATATTTTCAGGCGATTCTTGCGCCATTGGAATGACAACTGACAGAGGTACGATCTTGGTATTTTCTACTTCCCCTCATTTCACACTTTTCGAGGTGTTTTTCCAAGCTTACTGTGGCACCTTTTCTGTGTTTGAGACTTGGACAGCGGCTCGATTTTTTGACGATATCTCCGCACCCAGGCATCGCATCGGGACATGCCTATGCACTTTTTGCATCTACGCATCGCAAGGATTACCGTCATATTTTTCGAGGAATTTTCTGAGACCTGCCCGAAGGTATGCGTCTTTCCCTTTACTGTGCAGAGTATTACAGTTGTGTATGTTGTGGAGTTTCACGTTCACCGCGTTGTGGAATTTGTAACTCGGCCTCCGGGACTCGGATTTTGACGTGCAGGTACTCGTTTCGAAGGGCTCGACGCGACGATCGCGACAGTATTTTTGTTGGATTTTTCAGAGTTCGTTCTGCAGGTGAAAATTGCACATCTTCGGGACTGGTTTCAGCAGATGGTGTATACTTGGATATTTTTAGCATAAAGTGTAACTTTGGACCTTTTGTTGTACCCAGGAAGGTTCGCGAGTGTTTTTGGAGCACTGCTAGGAGCCAAGGTTTGCGCGACATGTACCGTGGATACGGGTTCAGCAGATTTGGTTAGCAAGTGGCCACACTCTTCACCGACCCTAAGTTTGCCTTGGATTAAGCACTTCAGGTGGGTAAGCCTAATATTGGTAACTGTATAAGGATTGATAAGGTTTTTATGTTATGGTGAATGTAAGTGTACTTGTGGGGATGTCACCCCTCTATGACTGATAGCATGCATATTTAATGTACAACCAATATTTAGCATTGAGATGAAAAGTTTGAGGAATGGCCTAGACCATACAGATTGATATACTTTAGTAATGATCTTTTAGTATGCCAGGCTGAACATAGTCTTTTATGTCATGATTACTCGATGGAGTAGGAGGCTATATCTATGTGCGGGTATTATCCTGATCTTTCTTTTGACGGACCCTGGATTGTGGACAGGTGTAGTTCTTTAGGGATTCTGACATGTTGTTTATTCCTAGTGGATCTACTATATGCTTTACTCCCTTTCATTTCCTTGAGAACATTTGCATGCTTGTATGGTCATCTAGTTAGGCCATCTTTTACTGCTGCACTACATATTGGAACTTGACTTAGGAGAAACCATGTTATCCTTTTCTCCCTCTTTATTAGTCAGGCTGTCTGTGTTGCTCGGGTGCGAGCAGGGGTCTGGGGTAGTGTAGCCGGGACATTGGTGTCAGGGACGGGTTGTGCTGGATTGCGGTTGGCAGGGTTTTGCGGTAACCGCGGACTTTGGGCGGTTCACCGGAGGTCGGTTATAGGACTTGATTATAGACGGCAGGGTATTGCGGCAACAGCGGATATTGGGCGGTTGACCGGATAGTTATTTATGCATCAGATTGGGTATCAGATTTCTCTAGTGGACGGAGTTTCCCACTATTTGAGTATTTTGCATCTGATTAAGGACCAGGGTCTTCTTTAGTGGTTGGGCTTTCCCACTTTGATCATAGTCATGATCTAGTCCTGCTATATAGAGATACTTGTGATACTGATGACAGAGATACTTTACTCGTTTGGGTCGCTCCCCTCAAGTGCCAGTCCGGAGTAGGCTTTAGACCGTGTTGGGTTCCGGTCAGACCGTGTTGGGTTCCGGTCATGTGGACAGTGGAGATACTGAGTTCGTGAGATTGATGACAGAGCAGGCAGTACCGGGTTTTATACCGGTTCATTCGATTGCGTTTGTTCGGTCAGATACTTTTATTATTGCACTCGTGCCTGGGGGCTGAGTGGAGTCTAATAGCTGTGTTTAGACTAGTGCTAGTGTTGTTGGGAGCCGTTTGGTTTGACGGTGGTCCCGTGTCGTTGTGAGTACTTTGACAATTGTGTGAGAGGTTGAGCATCTTGAGTCTATCCGTTCTGAGAGAGAGAGCGTGGATTTCGACTATGGCCTGCATGAGCCACTACTCGATAGCGAGTTAGTCCGTTTGGACACCCTACGTAATTCCTGCCCGGCAGTGGGAGGTGGTCGTAGGTGGGGCGCAGGTTTGACTGGACCCGATGAGGCAGTCAACTCGATTGGGTCGATTGAGCACCTCGTGTGCGAGTGTTGCATGTCTTTATCAGTGTTTCCCCATTTGAGCATTTAGATAGAGGCATGGTAGCTGTTGAGAGTCTCCAGCTTTCTTATTTCAGTCTTTATTGCTTTGGTTATCTCATGTCTCTAGAGGACTTGGTGGGCAGACCGTCGGGCCTGGCGATGGTACCCACTGAGAACTCCCTTTTTGGTGTAATTCTCACACCCGTTGAGGGTTTTCCCTTTCCCTTTCTTTTCTCTCCTTTGTTTTGTGGAGTCTTAGCGGGTGTTGCTGATTCTGCGGTTGTTGATCGAGGCGAGGGAGTCGCGTGCTAGATCCCTACCCGTCGTTGGAGAGTAGCGGTACCCCTTCAGAGGAGGGTTTCAGTAGATTAGCTATTTTATTTTCCTCTTTTGAGAGACTGATGTAGTAAGGACATGATATGTATTGAGAGCCTGTACACTGATGTATTTATTGGAGATACCTCCCTGTTGAGTTCTGATTTTTGTATATGAGGATATTGTACGATTATTATTTTGGGAGATGGACATTGTTGTATTATTTCCAGTTGTACAGTGATTGATTTTAGTTTTACAGCAGATTTTCATTTATAGCTCTGATATCTGTTAGCTGTAGCACTTTCTTGCAGGTAGGACGCTTCGCCTATGCGGAGTTTGGCTTAGGTGGCGGATCTGTTGGCGAGCCCGGGCCGTAGTTTCGACCCCGGGGCGTGACAGATTAGGTTGGTATCAGAGCCTAGGTTGTAGGTCATGGTGGACTTAGAAACCCTAGGCTTATGGTTTGAACCTTGGTTGACTTCGTGAGAGTCGTGATTTATAGTGAGAGTCCTGATTGAGTTTTATACCTCTCCCAAGGGACGGGAAGTGTGATTGGTATGTTTATTCTCCTAAGTGATTATGTTGGCTGCAGACAACATAATGCTGTGGAATGGGTGACATGCTTTAGACTTTCGCTGGATTGGGTCGAGCGTTGTTGTTTGCTGTTTTGTGGTTTCGTCGTGGCGAGCGGTGTCTCCCCGACGCTGAGTTTTGACCCATGTGCATCCTGTCATAGCAGTTGAGCTTGAGCGGTTGGTTTTGGGCCGGATACCCGGATCGAGGTCAGAGAATTCCGGACCCAGATGACAGGATTGTTAGAGGCTTATCAGCGGCAGAGTGAGCGGGCAGCTGGTTTTAGTGACACAGTTGTCGGAGCAGCGGGCAGCTCGACAGTGCTTCCTTCTGAGACCACCCGGTTGCAGTATCCTCAGGGGCGGTGATTTCTGTGGCGCCGATGGAGCACTGAGTAGCCCCATCTGTGCCAATGTTTAGTGCCGAGGCAACGAGGCAGGGTAGATAGTTGACAGCAGAGGAGCTGTGGGGCATGTTTGATGGAGTGAGCCAGATTTGGCAGATGAACCACCCCGACTCGTAAGATTGAGTTTGGAGCCTTTGGAGGCAGAGTCGTGGTTGGTGGTGATGGAGTGATCAATTGAGAGCCTCCCTGTGCTAGAGAGTTAATGCAATTGCTTAACTACGCGCTCCAGGTTCGAGGGACGAGGCGCATAGGATATGTGTGGCTGGGAGTGGATTGCGCCAGGATACCTTTCAGTTTAGTTAGTCCCTCAGTTTCGGATTATTGGCGCCTCGATGGTGTAGGCGTTGTGTATGGAGCGTGGAGTTGCAGTTCCTTTGGATAGGGACCTGCCGCCAGAGGTGAGTTCAGATATTGGTGCTTGGCGCCGGGTGATGGAGGACAGATCGGCCAGCAGAGGCATTCCTGATTTCTTTTTCCAGGACGGCGGATTCCTGAGATGCTAGAGATCGGGTGGACCCCGATGGCAGTATCAGCGTCTTTATCAGAGTGGCGCAGCGGTAGCGTGGATTTGTTATCTGCGGAGGACCCTATTCGTCGCCTCAATGTGAGCAGAGACAGAGGTCGTGCTCCCTTGTGGATAGTCTTGATTTTCAGGCAGATTGAGCGACGACCACCTGCATCGAGCGGATGAATCTGTGCCGCCCGGTTGGAGGGCGCCACGGTAGTGGATCAAGTTGTCGCAGGTGTGATTTCATCACGGCAGTCGGAGTTAGAACATGTTGTATTCCTGCATAGACTAGAGGCAGATTTGTTACCACGTGCACTAGAGGTACAGGTTCCTGTTGGTGTGGTACATGTGGAGGAGGCTTTTGGATCATGTCCAATGCAGTTGAGGCCGCGAGTTATACCGGCAGATTTATTGGTAATTGTGGCAGTTCGGTGTTTCGACCCAGTGCTTGGGTTTTGGTTGGCACAGTGCCACAGGATGTTAGACTGCAGAAAGAGAGGACTTTGACCTTCTGCGAGGCAGACGAGAGGAGGCTTGCTGGTTGAGACAGTTAGAGTGCACAGGTTATAGCGACAGTGTGAGAGGTGCTTACAGCGGCACCGGGACCCAAGGATATCTCTGTTGCCACGAGATCCCGGGTGTGATTTCACCTGAGCTGTTGATAATGCCGCCGGTTAGGGAGATAGAGATTGCGATTGACGTGGTTCGGGGAACCGCGCCACCCTCAACAGCACCTCATTGGATATTGCCTATAGAGTTGAGAGAGCTGATGGCGCAGTTACAGGATCTGATGGATCGAGGGGTCTGTTTGACCTAGTGCCACGCCGTTGATGTACGGTGGTGATGCCACGTCGTTGATACACGACGGTGAGGATTCGTTGTGGTTTGAGCACGGGCAGGTCCAGGTATTATTTAGGACCTTTTGATGGAGTTATACTCCGGTAGTTGTTCGTCTTTGATGCCTGTACCCAATTGGAATCATACAGCTGAGTATTTTGCGTAGACAGCGTTTAGGACACGGTAGGAGCATTATGAGCTCATAGTGAGGCCAAATGGAATGATTAATGCCCTATCGTCTCAAGATTTGAGGATTTGGGTGTTCTAGTTGTACTTGGACGGATTGGGAGTGGTGTTCCCCAAGGATATTATGATTTACTCCCTGAGTGACTTGGATTAAGAGGAGCACTTATGGATGTGCTACAATGCCTGTGTGGATGAAGCTGTATGCCAAGTGATTGAGATACAAGTTGTAGCTTCAGAAGCATACTTTCTTGGGTCACATTGTTTTAGCCGTTGGAGCGGCGGTGGAACCCGACCAAATGGATGTTATTCGAGATTGGCTGAGACCAACATTTATACTTGAGGCGAGGAGCTTCTTGAGCTTGGCAGTGCCAGGAGAGCATGGCTGATGGATAATGAGACTGATACCAGCGCCAATGCTAGTACTTCCAGTGTTGGGGGATGGATTTGCGTGTTATAGTGAGACCTCCCTTAGTGGCTGTGGAATTACCGTTGGGTTATTGTTGAGCATTCTAGATTACCCCGACAGGGCCACTGTGATGGCGGGTACCTGGAGCAGGAGAGCTGTCTGGGGTTGAGTTTGATGAATCCACAGCTGGCGCTGTGTGGACTATTGAGGTAAACATGGCGTGTGGTTGTGTCCCAGAGGGTTCCTTTGGATGAGAGACCGCGGCTGAGTAGTTCACTCGGATGGTCAAGATTCGGGAGTGACCGAGTAAGGACCCCTCCTTGTTAGGGCTCTGTTCCTTATTAGATAATAGCGTGGGTATGTTTCGGATTGCCTTGGTTGAGTTGACACAGGATGTGGTTTGGTGCGTGTTGCACTGGTGGTAATTTTATTTCCCCCAGCTTTTTGACGGAGCCCCTGTGGAGTTTCACGTCTCAACTCAGGAGTGTTTTGCTTTTGGATCCCTCGCCCGTGATTGACTCGCACCATTTGAGAGCTAAGAGTGATTGGAGTACGAGGGACACCCGTTGCGAATTCTGGCTCGTGAGGTGAGGGAATTGCGCAATTGGGCTATGCCGTACTGGTTGTTATGGTTGTTGTTATTGTGGAGTAATCACGAGGAGTGAGTGGTGACTTAGGAGCTGGAGATGGTGATGTTGAGTACTTACCCTTGGTGTTTGTGACTCATGGTGGAATTGAGCTAGTTTCGAGGACGAAACTTTCTTTAGTGGGGGAGGATGTGAGGACCCAAAATTCCCACTTATGGATTACGGTTACATCTGCAGCTTCTGGAGGCCTACAAGGTGTGTCGGCAGCGTTTGTGCACGATTTGGACACAAGTGATGGACTTCGGGCTTAAAATGGATCATGTGAGTGATCGGAGGACCTCGTCGGATGTTTAGAAGTGGTTTCGCGAGAAACGGATATTAAAATTGGACACAGCACGAAGTTTGGACAAAGAACACCTTTCCGGATGCCTTCGGCAATTTTTAGAGTTGGAATTTGGCAAAACGGACAGCAGATTTGGATTCATCGCGCGAAAACGATGAAAATGGACTATTCACTGGTATTTTTCGGAGCTC
Source organism: Tillandsia leiboldiana (assembly GCA_029204045.2). Taxonomy (NCBI): domain Eukaryota; kingdom Viridiplantae; phylum Streptophyta; class Magnoliopsida; order Poales; family Bromeliaceae; genus Tillandsia; species Tillandsia leiboldiana. The sequence goes on along the minus strand of CM055066.1, from coordinate 30,239,270 downwards.
GGATGCCGCGCATGGATTTCGAGGCACCTTGTACTGTTCCGGCGGGCGGCGGGCGGCGGCGGGCAGCAGTGGAGCGCGGCGGCGCGGGCGCGGGCAGGCGCGGGCAGGCGCGCGGCCGCGCGGGGAGGCGCGCGGTGCATGGGGGCGGCGTGCCACGTGTCAGTTTCTTATTGGTTGGCCTTGGGACACGTGGCCGCGTAGGATTGGCCGGCGCAGTAGGCGCGGTCCACGGGGAAAAAGAGCGGGTGTACGGTGGACTGGAGGGTGGACACGTGGCGGCCACCGGTTGGCCGGTCCACATGCGCGCGGTCCACAGAGTGGGTGCGGCTGCCTCGGGGCGCGTACATGCAGGGATGGCAGCGCGCACGTGGGCGCGGCGGCGACTCGTTGACCGAGTGCGTGCCACGTGTCGGCCCCGCAGTGGGCCACGTGTCGTCTGGTAGGTGGCCCCGCACGGCTGTCCGCTGTTTGGTGGGCAACGTGGAATCCCTTGGGCGATTCGGGCTTGAACAGTGTTGGGCCCGTTCGGGCTTGAACAATGTTGGGCCGGGCCCAACACTGTAGCAGCCCGAATCAATTCGGGCGCCCAGAAGTGGGGACTTATCCGTCTTTTTGCGATTTGTTTTCTGGAGCCTATTTAAGCGACCCGAGCCTTCTTCTTCTTCCCTTTTTCGGCATTTCCGAGCCTCCCCTTGCCACGACGCCGCCTTCAGCAAAGTTGTTCCCCGCACTGTGTTGCTTCCATCTATGGATTTCGGGCATTTTATGTGGCACGCTTCTCGAGGTTTCCATTTTTACGGCGCAGCAGGACGCTCGTTCATTTGTGGCTCCCTTCGTCACGTTTCGGTGCTAGAGCTCCCCCGGCCTACCCCGACCATCTTTTTAGGCAATTCTTGCGCCATTGGAATGATAACTGACAGAGGTACGATCTTGGTATTTTCTGCTTTCCCTCATTTCGCACTTTTCGAGGTGTTTTTCCAAGCTTACCGTGACACCTTTTCTTTGTTTGAGACTTGGACAGCGGCTCGATGTTTTGGCGATATCTCTGCACCCATGCATCGGATCGGGTCGTGCCTATACACTTTTTGCATCTACGCGTCGCAAGGATTACCGTCATATTTTTCGGGGAATTTTCTGAGACTTGCCCGAAGGTATACTTCTTTCCCTTTACTCTGCAGAGTATTACAGTTGTGTATGTTGTGGAGTTCGCGTTCACCGCGTTGTGGAATTTGTACCTCGGCCTCCGGGACTTGGATTTTGACGTGCAGGTACTCGTTTCGAAGGGCTCGACGCGACGATCGCGACAGTATTTTTTTTGGATTTTTCAGAGTCCGTTCTGCAGGTGAAAATTGCACATCTTCGGGACTGGTTTCAGCTGATGGTGTATACTTGGATATTTTTAGCATAAAGTGTAACTTTGGACCTTTTGTTGTACCTAGGAAGGTTCGCGAGTGTTTTTGGAGCACTGCTTGGAGCCGAGGTTTGCACGACATGTACCGTGGATACGAGTTCAGCAGATTTGGTTAGCAAGTGGCCACACTCTTCACCGGCCCCAGGTTTGCCTTGGATTAAGCACTTCAGGTGGGTAAGCTTAATATTGGTAACTGTATAAGGATTGATAAGGTTTTTATGTTATGGTGAATGTAAGTGTACTTGTGGGGATGTCACCCCTCTATGACTGATAGCATGCATATTTAATGTACAACCAATATTTAGCATTGAGATGAAAATCTTGAGGAATGGCCTAGATCATACAGATTGATATACTTTAGTAATGATCTTCTAGCATGCCAGGTTGCACATAGTCTTTTATGTCATGATTACTCGATGGAGTAGGAGGCTATATCTATGTGCGGGTATTATCCTGATCTTTCTTTTGACGGACCCTGGATTGTGGACAGGTGTAGTTCTTTAGGGATTCTGACATGTTGTTTATTCCTAGTGGATCTATTATTTGCTTTACTCCCTTTCATTTCCTTGAGGACATTTGCATGCTTGTATAGTCATCTAGTTAGGCCATCTTTTACTGCTGCACTACATATTGGAACTTGACTTAGGAGAAACCATGTTATCCTTTTCTCCTTCTTTATTAGTCAGGCGGTCTGTGTTGCTCGGGTGCGAGCAGGGGTCTGGGGTAGTGTTTTCGGGACATTGGTGTCAGGGACGGGTTGTGCTGGATTGCGGTTGGCAGGGTTTTGCGGTGACCGCGGACTTTGGGCCGTTGACCGGAGGTCGGTTATAGGACTTGATTATAGACGGCAGGGTATTGCGACAACCGCGGATATTGGGCGATTGACCGGATATTTATTTATGCATCAGATTGGGTATTAGATTTCTCTAGTGGACGGAGTTTCCCACTATTTGAGTATTTTGCATCTGATTGAGGACCAGGGTCTTCTTTAGTGGTTGGGCTTTCCCACTTTGATCATAGTCATGATCTAGTCCTGCTATATAGAGATACTTGTGATACTGATGACAGAGATACTTTACTCGTGTGGGTCGCTGCCCTCGAGTGCCACTCGGGAGTAGGCTTTAGACCGTTTTGGGTTCCAGTCAGACCGTGTTGGTTTCCGGTCATGTGGACAGTGGAGATACTGAGTTCGTGAGATTGATGACAGAGCAGGCAGTACCGGGTTTTATACCGGTTCATTCGATTGGGTTTGTTCGGTCAGATACTTTTATTGTTGCACTCGTGCCTGGGGGCTGAGTGGAGTCTAGTAGCTGTGTTTAGACCAGTGCTAGTGTTGTTGGGAGTCGTTTGGTTTGACGGTGGTCCCGTGTCGTTGTGAGTACTTTGACCATTGTGTGAGAGGTTGAGCATCTTGAGTCTATCCATTCTGAGAGAGAGTGCGTGGATTTCGACTATGGCCTGCATGAGCCACTACTCGATAGCGAGTTAGTCCGTTTGGACACCCTACGTAATTCCTGCCCGGCAGTGGGAGGTGGTCGTAGGTGGGGTGCAGGTTTGACTGGAGCCAATGAGGTAGTCAGCTCGATTGGGTCGATTGAGCACCTTGTGTGCGAGTGTTGCATGTCTTTATCAGTGTTTCCCCATTTGAGCATTTAGATAGAGGCATGGTAGCTGTTGAGAGTCTCCAGCTTTCTTATTTCAGTCTTTATTGCTTTGGTTGTCTCATGTCTCTAGAGGACTTGGTGGGCAGACCGTCTGGCCTGGCGATGGTACCCACTGAGAACTCACTTTTTGGTGTGGTTCTCACACCCGTTGGGGGTTTTCCCCCTCCCTTTCTTTTCTCTCCTTTGTTTTGCAGAGTCTTAGCGGGTGTTGCTGATTTTGCGGATCTGTTGGCGAGCCCGGGTCGCAGTTTCGATCCCGCGGCGTGACATGAGAACTACTTCCCACAGTAGCTCTCAGTCGGTACCGCCAACAAGACCGATGGTCTGCCCACTAAATCTACTGGAGGCATAAAGTAACAATTGCAGTGCTGAAAGGAAAAGCTGGAAAAGTAAACTCTACAGCTACTATGTCTCTATCTAGATGCTCAAGGAGTGGAACAGAAAGAAACATGGTGAATCTACTAACCCTCAACTCATATCACCCAATCCACACTGACTGCCTCCTCGGGTCCAGTCAAACCTGCGCCTACCTACTGCCGTTACATCCACGGAGGACCGGACTTACGTAGGGCATCCGTGACTGCCAAAACTAGCCCAGCCAGAGGGACTGCGTCCGTGACTGCCAAAACTGGCCCAGCCAGAGGGACTGCATCGACAAGTCGTGATAGAAAGTATCGGGCCCAACTCCGGAGTGGCACTCGATGGGCGCGACCCCACCGAGGAAAGTATCCGCGTAACTCTGTCGAGCTCAAATGTGGCTCATGCAGGCTATAATCCAAATCCTAGATCAACAAGATCGGCTGTAACCAACAAAACACTGTCTCACTCATAGGCTGGAAAACTACACAGCCGAGACCCACTGTCACTCTGACGGCTCCCAAAAAAACACTGATCTACGGACTGCTATCCGACTCCACTCGGTCCCCAGACACGAGTGTAAATCCATGCCACAACAACCCGACCTCTCAGCCCAATACCCGGGCGAGAAAAACTCTAAGTCCAGGAAGAAACAGTAAATAGTGATGTGGGAATGTCTAGAGCAATAAAAAACCTAGCCCAAATTGGAGTTTTCTACAAGTCTGACTGAACATGCTGCATATAGCGGGGGTGCTAGGTCTAGTTTCAAGATAACGATAATTTAACAGGTTGCAGGAAACAATAAATCACATGATCATCTGAATACATCAGGAACATCAATTTCTACAAACTAGCATGCTATCAATATACTATTCCAATCATGCAAGTTCCTACACAGATAGAATTAATGTGCAATCCGTAGATCTTGAAGACGAGGCAACCCACCTGAAGAGCTGAACTGTCCAAAGTCCCACAGCTGAAAATACCCAGAAATCAAAATTTCCAGATCCAACAGGTCCAGCAATACCCGCAAACCCTCCTGGGTACAACGCAAGGTTCACAGTTACACTTTATTCCCAAAATTTAACCAAGTACACACAATCTGTGAAAAAGTTCAAAATATGCTCTATTTTCACCTGCTGAAAGGGCTTCGAAAAATCCGATAAAAATACTACTGCAATTGTCGCGTCGAGACCTTCGAAATGGGTACCTGCACATCCAAATCCGAGTCCCGTAGGCCGAGTTACAAAATCCACAACACAGGGTGCGCAAAACCTCACAACAACACAACTGTAATCCCGTGCATAGATAAAGGGAGAAAATATACCTCCGGGAAAGCCTCAGAAAAATCCAAGAAAAAATACAGCGATAATCCTCGCGACGAGTAGATGCAAAAAGTGTATAGGCTCGTTTCGATCCGATGCTTGAGCGCGGAGAACTCCATGCAACAATCCCGCTGTCCCCGAAAAACTTACAGCAAACAAGGGTCCCAGTAAGCATGGAAAAACTCCAAGAAAAACCTGAAACTAGGAGATGCTGAAAACACCAAGATTGTAGCCCTACCTGTCGCGGATCCAACGGCGAAAGAATCGCTCAAAAAGGTGGTCGGAGTCGGCCGGGGGAGCTCGCGTACCGAAACGCGACAGGAGGAAACACCGACGAAGGAACGTCGCGACTCGCCAAGAAAATGGAAATCTCGAAAAGCTTGCCACGTAAAATCTTGAAACACCTCCACAAGATGCAGAAAAATGAGAGAAACAACTTTGGTGAGGGGTGCAAAGTCCAGAGAGCTAGGGAAAAGTCTCAACTCGGTGTGCAAAGGGCCTATTTATAGGATCAAACCCGAAAAAATCCAAAAATCACGAAATTGGGCTTTTGGGCCCAATTTCCGGGCGCCCGGTCGATTCGGGCGGCTACAGTGTTGGGCCCGGCCCAACACTGTGCGCGCCCGAATCGCTCAGGTGCCGCTACGTGGCCCGGCGAACAGCGTACAGCTGCACGGGCCACTCAGGGACGGCCACGCGGCCTCCACCCGGTCAACCGGGTGGTTGGCGCCCGCCAATGCGCGGGCGCCACGTGTCCAGCCCGGGGGACCCGCCGACCGGTCACCAGCCCCGCCAGTCGCGCTGACTGCCCCCCACGCGAGCACGCGCCCCAAGGCGCCGGTGCGCCCTTCCATGCGCCGCGCCTGATGAGCCCGCAAATCACATGGCGACACGTGTCCCCCGTACCCGGTCCACGCACCCTACTTCGGGATTCCGTGGACCGCGCCGCGTGCACCGACCAACCGGGGGCTGCCACGCGTCCCTCGCCCTGGTCCATGCACCGCCGCGCCCGGTCAGTAGGCCGCGCACCTTGAGCCCGCCAATCAGGCGGCGCCACGTGTCCCTGCGCCCGGTCTGTGCACCCTGCCACGACGCTCTGTGGACCGAGCGCTGAAAACCGGCCAATCAGAGGGCGCCACGTGGCATGCCGGCGGTCCACTGCCCCTCCCATGCACCGAAAACCAATAAAAACTTCCGGGAGTCCTTTTTGGGCATCCGGACTCAGAATCAAACAAGCAAATAGCCGGTTTCAAGCGTTTTTCCGCGCTAAATCCAATTCCAACCTCTGTATGGCCAAAAACCTTTTCAAAATTTCGGCAAATGTAGCCGAAGGCCAAAATAACTAAAGATACCACATAGGGTCCATCTGTGGCATCCCTTTGATGCACTATGGGCCAGATACACCAACACTAGGTGTTCTAAACTGTGGATTCACCAGAAAAAAAAGGTTGCGTAGGAACCTGGGCCACTACATCCTGCCCCACTAAAAGGAAGTTTCGTCCCCGAAGCAAAGAAAACAAAACAGGCGTACCTCAACCGGAAGTCTCGAACAGAAAGGGATAGGTATCTCTCATCACCGTCTCTAGCTCCTAAGTAGCCTCACGCTCCTCGTGATTGCTCCACACGATCTTCACATACGGAATGGCCCGGTTGCTCAATTCCCTCACCTCACGAGCAAGAATTCGTAACGGGCGCTCCTCATATCCCAGGTCCTCGCCGATCTCCAAAGAAGCGAAGTCAAACACGTGCGAAGGGTCGAAAATATATCTCCTCAGAGCCGAGACGTGGAAAACATCATGAACTCCGGCCATGCATGGAGGAAGGGCAACTCTGTAAGCCACAGGGCCAACTCTGTCAAGTACCTCGAAGGGTCCAATAAAGCGGGGACTGAGCTTCCCACGAACTCCAAATCTCCGGACCCCTTTCGAAGGCGAGACCTTCAAAAAGACATGATCACCAATCTGAAATTCTAGGTCTCGCCGTTGAGTATCAGCGTAGCTCCTCTGACGACTCTGGGCTGTCTCAAGATGTCGGCGAACTAATCTGACTTTCTCCTCAACCTCCAATAGTAAATCCGGTCCCAAAGTCCTCCTCTCACCCACGCCACTCCAATACAAGGGTGACCGACACTTGCGTCCATACAACACCTCAAACGGAGCCATCTGAATGCTCGCTTGATAGCTGTTGTTGTACGCAAACTCAACCAGTGCTAAGTGTCGGTACCACCCCCCTCCAAAATCCATAACGCACGCTCTCAACATGTCCTCGAGGGTCTGTATGGTGCGCTCGGACTGGCCATCAGTCTGTGGGTGGAATGTTGTGCTCTGATCATCGTCAAGTGGGGGTCCTCACTCTGTGTCTCCCTAATCCTGTCCAACAGAGTAGGCTGCAAGACCATAAACATAAGTCTAGCAGAGACCCCAGGGGATACCACCTCAATCTGTAAGCGCCTCAACTGCTCCACTAGCGGTGCCTGCTGTGTGATCAACATGCTCAAACTCTGCACTGACCTCCTGCTCAAAGCATCCGCTACGACATTGGCCTTGCCGGGATGATAAAGGATGCTCACATCATAGTCCTTTAGTAACTCCAACCACCGGCGTTGCCTCAAATTCAGCTCCTTCTAAGTGAACAAGTACTTCAAACTCTTATGATCAGTGAAAATCTCACAGTGCTCCCCATAGAGGTAATGCCGCCATAACTTCAAAGCGAACACCACAGCTGCAAGCTCCAAATCATGAGTAGGGTAATTCTTCTCATAATCCTTTAATTGCCGTGAAGCATAAGCAATTACCCTACCATGCTGCATCAAAACACATCCCAAACCGCTGTGAGAGGCGTCACTAGATCACAAATCCATCTCCCATCACTGGTAATGCAAGAACTGGTGCTGAAATCAATCTCCTCTTCAGCTCCTCAAAACTCTGCTGGCACTGCTCAGTCCAAACAAACCTTATCCCCTTCCTAGTCAAACTGGTCAGGGGGGTAGAGAGCTTCGCAAAGCCCTCCACAAACCGACGATAATAGCCTGCCAAGCCCAAAAAGCTCCGAACCTCGGTAACCGTCGTCGGTCTCGGCCAATCCCGAACAGCATCAATCTTCGTCGGGTCCACTGCCACTCCTGTGGCAGATACAATGTGGCCTAAGAATGCAACCTCCCGGAGCCAGAACTCGTACTTTTTAAACTTGGCATACAGCTTCTTATCTCGCAGAAGCTGCAGCACTATCCTCAGGTGCTCCTCATACTCCACATCACTCCGGGAGTAAATCAAAATATCGTCGATGAACACAACCACAAACAGGTCCAAGTACGGCTGAAATACCTGGTTCATCAAATCCATAAATGCAGCAGGGGCATTAGTCAAACCAAACGGCATAACAGTGAACTCATAATGCCCGTACCGGGATCTAAAAGCCGTCTTGGGGATGTCCTCGGCCCTCACCCTCAGCTGGTGGTAACCCGACTGGAGATCAATCTTCGAGAACACTGAAGCTCCCTGCAACTGATCGAACAAATCATCTATCCATGGTAAAGGATACTTGTTCCGGATGGTCACTTTGTTCAGCTCTCTGTAATCACACACACAATCGAAGCGACCCATCCTTCTTCTTTGCAAATAACACCGGCGCTCCTCGCGGAGATACACTGGGTCTAACAAAACCCCGGTCCATCAAGTCCTGTAACTGGGCCTTCAACTCCCTCAACTCGGCAGGTGCCATCCTATAAGGTGCCTTTGAGATTGGTGCGGTTCCTGGAACCACATCAATCGCAAACTCTATCTCCCTCTCCGGCGGCATAGTCGTCAACTATGGGGGAAACACATCTGGGAACTCGCGGACAATAGGGATATCCTCGAGCCCCAGTGCCGCCGTAGACACCTCCACAATTGTCGCCAAGAAAGCGGTGCAGCCTCTGCTCATCATCCGCCTAGCCCTCGCCGAAGAAATAGTCACCGCAAACAAGGAGCTCTAGCAGCCTCTGAAAACGAACTCCTCCTGTCCAGGCTCGCGGAGGGTCACCGTCCTCTCTCTGCAGTCTATGGTAGCAAAATACCGCGACAACCAATCCATGCCGAGTACAACATCGAAATCCTGGAGCTGCCGCAAGACAAGCAAGTCTGCCGGCAAGATCCAGGGTCCCAACTGTACAGGGCAATCCCTACAATACTCCTCGACATGCAAGACATGGTCTGGAATCTGAACCTCTAATGCATGCGATAAAGAAACTACCTCTATACCATGTAGGGATGCAAATGCTCTGCTAATTAATGAGTGCGATGCACCGGTATCAAAAAGAGCACGAGTACGAACTGCAGAAATCAGAATAATACCTGCGACGACATGATCAGCTGCTGAAGCATCCTCAACCCGAGTGGCATAGACTCGCCCGCTCGGCGCTGGGGGTCGTCGCTCTGGCTGTCACGAGGAAGACGAAGCATGATCGGGCCTACCGTAGGCCGCAGAAGGTCCTGCCGTCTGATGAGGAACAGAGGGTGCTGAAGCCGAGGTAGGAACTGGATAACCTGCTCTGGGGCACGACCCTTGGAAGTGACCGGTCTTCCCGCAACGGAAGCAACGGCCCTGCCTCTGAGGGCACTGGATCGGTGAATGCGGCCCTCCACAAATAACACATCGGTCCGGGCGTGGATGCCGTGAGGTCTGCTGCTGCTGCGAAGGCTGCTGCTGCCGAGGCGGTCGACGCTGGTGCTGCTGCTGCTGCTGCTGAGACTGACGAGATGCTCCTGATCTCTGGCGCCACTAAAACCCACGACCTTGAGGATGGAATCGTGGAGGTCTCGGGGGTCCCTGCCGAATCGGCTGCCCCTCATCCACCAGTGCTGGGCGCTTCGCCTGTGAGGACCCAGAAATTCCCACGTTTGGATTACTGTTGGATCTGTGACTTCTGGAGACCTCGGTTGAGTGTTAGAGGTGTTTGCGCGCATTTTGGACCCAAGATTTGGGCCCGGCATGAAAAATGAATCAAGTTTGCTTTTCCGGGAATTTTTGAGAAATTTTAGAAGTGGAATTTGGCAAATCGGACATCGGATTTGGATTCAGCACGCGAAAACAATCGAAACGGGCTATTTACTTGGATTTTTCGGAGCCCGGATGACCCGGCACGGATTTTGAGGTGTGGTGTACTGTTCCGGCGGTCGGAGAAGCGCCGGCGGCGGCGGCGGGCGGCGGAGCACGGCGGTTGGCGGCGGCGGAGGCGCGCGGTCCACCGCAGAGGGCGTGCACCGGGCGCGGGCCACGTGGTGCCTCCCTATTGGCCGGTGCGGTAGGCGCGGGTGCACGGTGAGCCGGGTGTGGCCACGTGGCAACCTGTGGTTGGAGGGTCTTGGTGCGCTCGGTCCACGCGGTGGAGGAGGTTGCCTCGGGACGCGTGCCCGACACGGCACCGGCGGCGGCCGGCCGCGCACGTGGGCGCGGCGTGGGCGCTGTCGGGGTGGCGTGGGGGCGCCACGTGGCGCCCCGTGGTCGGTCGGGCGCAGCGGAGCACAGCACAGTGTTGGGACGCGTGGCGTTGCGTGGTTCCTGGCTCAGGTGCGCCAGGCACGGGGAGCGATGTTGGGCGATGTGGCGGCCCGTTAGCATTTCGGGCGCACACAGTAACGGGCCCGGCCCGTTACTGTAGCAGCCCGAAACATTTCGGGCGCCCGAATTGTTGGGCCAAAGTCCAAATGGGTGGATTTTCGGGCTGGGCCTATAAATAGCTGTCTTGTGAGGGAGTTTTGCCCCCTTTCCCGAGCTCCCCTGCCCATGGCCCCTTTAGGAAAGTTGGAGATCTTCATGTTGCGCATCTTCTGGCAGAGGCCCGGAATTTTTGGAAGCCGTGGCGTCGACGACTTCGGCATCGGAGCGCAGTGTGGCGATCTTTCATCGGAGGCCCATTATCGTCGCAGTTCGATCTGAGAGGTCCACAGAGCTACTCCTTCAGTATTTTTGGACGATTTTTACGGCGTTGGAATCACGAGAGGTACGTCTTCGACTTTTGTGTTGATCATCTTGCTGGATTCAGAGTTTATGTCACGGTTTTTGAGACACTTCTAAGCCGCTGTTTGCTGGTGGAGTTTTTGGACAGCAGCCCCTTGCCAGAATTTTATCTCCGCACTCGAGCGTCGGATCGGACGAGCCTATACACTTTTTGGATCTACTCGTCGCGAGGATTATCATCGTATTTTTTTTAGGGTTTTTCTGAGACCTTACCGGAGGTATACTATTTCCTTTTTATCTGTGCAAGAGTTTACAGTTGTGTGGTTGTGAGTGTTTGCGCACCTGTACTGTGGAATTTGTAACTCGGCCTACGGGGCTCGGATTTGGACGTGCAGGTACCCGTTTCGAAGGTCTCGACGAGACGATAGCTGTGATATTTTTATTGGAATTTTCAGAGTATATTCAGCAGGTGAAATAAGTGCATCTTTGGGGCTGATTTTTAGTGTGTATGTGCGTGGTTAATTTTGGGAATTTAAGTGTAACTGTGAACTCTGTGTTGTTCCCATGAGGGTTTGCGAGTATTGCTGGACCCGTTGGAATTGGAGATTTGGTTTTCCTGGTATTTTTAGCTGTGGGACTTGGACAGTCAGCTCTTCAGGTGGGTGGCCTTGTCTTCATGACCTATGGGCTGTGCATTATTTCTATCTGTGTAGGGACTTGCATGTTATAGATGTGTTCTATATAGCATGCTAGATTATAGGAATTGATGTTCCTGATGTTGTTAGATGATCATGTGTTTATTCTCTTTCCCTACAAGCTGTTGATTATTGTTATCTTGGAACTTGACCTAGCACCCCCGCCATATGCAGCATGTTCAGCCAGACTGTAGAAAACTCCAATTTGGGCTAGGTTTTTATTGCTCTAGACCTTCCCACACCACTATTCTATATTTCACTCTGGACGTAGAGTTTTCCTCGCCCGGGTAGTGGGCCGAGAGGTCGGGTTGTTGTGGGATGCATTTACACTCGTGTCGGGGGACCGAGTGGAGTTGATAGCAGTCTGTAGATCAGGTTTCTTTGGGAGAGTGACAGTGGTTGTAGATCTGGGTTCCTTCGGAGCCGTCTGTGTGACAGTGAGTCTCGGCAGTTGTTCGCAGTGGATGCGATGTTTGGCCTGTTGAGGCAGTTGTTCGCAGTGGATGCGACCTTGTACTTTGAGTTGGTGGAGTTGCTTGTGTCTTGAGATTCGAGAGAGCTGATCAGCTGAGTCGTCGAGAGTGCTCCGACCGTTGTGCGTGATGTTTGTGGATTCTGAGTCCTTCCGTTCAGAGCGTGAGCGTGGATTTTGGACTATAGCCTGCAGTGCCAGCTCGACAGAGTGCGCGGATACCCTTGTCCTCGTTGGGGTCGCTCCCCTCGAGTGCCACGTCCGGGGTGGGTCTGCACTTTGGTATCGCGACTTGTCGACATTTTGTCCCTCTGGCTGAGCCAATTTTGGCAGTCATGGACGCCCTACGTAAGTCCGCTCCTCAGGGACGTAACGGCAGTAGGTCCTACGTAAGCCCGCTCCTCCGGGACGTAACGGCAGTAGGTTGGCATAGGTTTGACCGGACCCGAGGTGGCAGTCAGTTAGATTGGGTGATCAGAGATGAGAGTTAGTTGTGGCATCATGTTCTTTCTGTTCCACTTTTTGAGCATCTAGATAGAGGCATAGTAGCTGTAGAGTTTACTTACCAGCTTTTCCTTACAGTCATGCATTTGTTACTTTATGCCTCTAGTAGACTTAGTGGGCAGACCGTTGGGCTTGTTGGCGGCACCCACTGAGAACTACTTGGGACGTAGTTCTCACACCCGTCGTGGTGTCTTTTCCCACAGGGAATTCTACTCCTGTTCCTGCTGCTCCAGTTGCTGCTTCTTCTAACCGAGGTAAGGGTGTCACGAGCTAGATCCCTACCAGTCGTCGTCCAGAGAGTAGATGTACCCTTTTTATATTATGAGAGTTACTTATTGTTGAGTGACCTTGTAGTGAGGTATAGAGTTGTACTTTTCTTTCAGAGGTGAGTGACTTGTACTTTGGTGAGGACTTTGTATTAATTTATTTTATTTCTAGCAGTTTATTTTCAGCTCTGATATCTGGATAGTATAGTATCTATCTTTTCCAGGTTAGACGCTTCGTCTATATGGGGTTCACCGTATGGGCGGCGGATCTGTTGGCGAGCCCGGGTCGCAGTTTCGACGCCGGGGCATGACATCGCCCCTAGAATCACTGCGGGAGCTGGAGCCACCTCCTCTATCACTCCCTCTCCGTGCTCAACATAGAGTGCCTGCTCCATAGAGGCCTCCAGAGTCTGCAATCTGAGTGAACAAACAAACTGATAAATGTCCCGGCGCAACCCTCGCTCAAGCATGTAAATTTGGTGAGCCTCATCCCTGGCCACGTGAGGTACACAAGCCAATAGTTGGTTGAAATCAGCAATGTACTCATGCACGGGCCGATCTCCCTGGCGGAGATTCTTCAGCTGCTCCTCCAACCTCTGGCGAACGCTCTCCGGAAAGAAAGCCCCAAGAAGAAGACTGCGGAACTCCGCCCAAGTAAGAAGCTGCATCCCAGGCGGACCAGCAGGTCGCACACGCCGCCACCAAGCCTCGGCGTTGCGCTCCAAGAAGTTTGTCGCCAAAAGGACCCGAAACCGCACCTTAATGAACAAGCTCTCAAAATATCGCTCCATAGCCGTGATCAACGACTCAGCCTCCCACGGCTCCGCACTCAATCCCGAAAAATGAGGCGGATCGAATCGACGGAACCTTATCAAAAAATCAACCACCTCACGCTGCTCAGCTGGGGTCAAAGGTCGCGTCGACCCAGACGGTGGTATGTTGAAAACCGGCTCAACAGGAACTGCCGGTGCTGTCTGAACAATAGGGGGTGCCACAACTGGCGAAGAAGGTACAGGTGAACTCTCTGGGGGTGCTACAACTGGCTATGCCCTCTGCTCCATCATGAGCAACATCCGACCCATGGTCTCCTCCTGGCGCCGTGAAGCCTCCTCTTGGCACCGTGAAGCCTCCTCCTCGCGTCGAACAGCCTCCTCCTGGCGTTGTGAAGTCTCCTCTTGGCGCCGAACAGCCTCAGACATCAGTGCCATCTGGGCACGAAGCTCCTGCACCTCACTCTGCTGTCCCTGTCCCGAGTCCTCCTGCTCAGGCTCAGAGGAAGAAGGCTGTGAACGCGTCGACATCCTGCGTCGCGGAGGCATCACTCACCTGAAGGAAAAGAAGAGCAATCAGAACCCAAAACAACACTCGACCCAATCTAGCGAAAGTCAAAGGCATGTCCCCCTTCCTGTAGTGCTATGTTGTCTGCAGCCAACATAGTTGCCACCGAAGGAAGACATGTCAATCACTCATCCCTTCCCTTGGGAGAGTCTGGAACCCAATCAGGACTCTCGCTAAAAATTACGGCTCTCACGTAAGTCATCGTAGGGTCCAACCACAAGCCTAGGGTTTCTAAGTCCTCAATGACCTACATCCTAGGCTCTGATACCACTCTAATCTGTCACGCCCTGGGGTCGAAACCGCGACCCGGGCTCGCCAACAGATCCGCCGCCCATACGGGAAGCCCCGTATAGACGTAGCGACTAACCTGCAAAAGATCATCTACACTATACAGATATCAGAGCTGAAAGGTAAATGCAGAAATAAAGTAAATACAACTCCTGAATATACAACCCAAGTCCTCACCAAAATACACAAGTCTCTTAGCAATAAAAGAAAAGTACAACTCTATACCTCACTACAAAGGTCTCTCAACATGTAACTCTCAAAACCTGAAAAGGGGGTACATCTAGTCTCTCCCAGAAGACGACTGGTAGGGATCTATCTCGCGACTCCCTTACCTCGATCTGAAGAAGTAGGAACAGCAACTGGAGCAGCAAGAGCAGGAGCAGAAGTGTGACGCCCCACTTCCCAGGGGGTCACCCATCCTAGAACTACTCTAGCTCTAGCACGCTTAACTCTCATGTTCCTCTTGGATCTTGCTACCATCCAAAATGCTATAGCCGGGTTAGAGATTTAGTCCTATTATATCATTTATATAGAGGACTAATCCAAATTCCGGGGGTGTCACATTCTTCCCCCCTTTAAGCCCTGACGTCCACGTCAGGCTCAAGCACACTCACAAGCACCAGGCGATGTGAGACTCGTCTCGCTAGCCTTAGCCGACCTTGTGAGGAGCTGCACTCCACTCACAACAGTCATTAGCCGGGGAGCCTCGCTCTACCCGCTATATAACCCTGGCTCAGCCGAGACTCATCTCACATTTCCGGCTGGTGAATGGCTCTGATACCAACTGTGACGCCCCACTTCCCAGGGGGTCACCCATCCTAGAACTACTCTAGCTCTAGCACGCTTAACTCTCATGTTCCTCTTGGATCTTGCTACCATCCAAAATGCTATAGCCGGGTTAGAGATTTAGTCCTATTATATCATTTATATAGAGGACTAATCCAAATTCCGGGGGTGTCACTCCCTGGGGAAAAGACACCACGGCGGGTGTGAGAACTACTTCCCACAGTAGCTCTCAGTGGGTACCGCGAACAAGCCCGACGGTCTGCCCACTAAGTCTACTAGAGGCATAAAGTAACAAATGCAGTGCTTAAAGTAAAAGCTGGAAAAGTAAACTCTACAGCTACTATGCCTCTATCTAGATTCTCAAGGAGTGGAACAGAAAGAAACATGGTGCATCTACTAACCCTCAACTCAGATCACCCAATCCACACTGACTGCCTCCTCGGGTCCAGTCAAACCTGCGCCTACCTACTGCCGTTACATCCACGGAGGACCGAACTTACGTAGGGCGTCCGTGACTGCCAAAACTAGCACGGCCAGAGGGACTGCGTCCGTGACTGCCAAAACTGGCCCAGCCAGAGGGACTGCATTGACAAGTCGTGATAGAAAGTATCAGGCCCAACTCCGGAGTGGCACTCGAGGGGCGCGACCCCACCGAGGAAAGTATCCGCGTAACTCTGTCGAGCTCAAATGTGGCTCATGCAGGCTATAATCCAAATCCTCGATCAACAAGATCGGCTGTAACCAACAAAACACTGTCTCACTCATAGGCTGGAAAACTACACAGCCGAGACCCACTGTCACTCTGACGGCTCCCAAAAGAACACTGATCAACAGACTGCTATCAGACTCCACTCGGTCCCCAGACACGAGTGTAAATGCATCCCACAACAACCTGACATCTTGGCCCACTACCCGGGCGAGGAAAGCTCTAAGTCCAGGATGAAACAATAAATAGTGGTGTGGGAATGTCTAGAGCAATAAAAAACCTAGCCCAAGTTGGAGTTTTCTACAAGTCTGGCTGAACATGCTGCATATGGCGGGGGTGCTAGGTCAAGTTTCAAGATAACGATAATTTAACAGGTTGCAGGAAACAATAAATCACATGATCATCTGAATACATCAGGAACATCAATTTCTACAAACTGGCATGCTATCAATATACTATTCCAATCATGCAAGTTCCTACACAGATAGAATTAAAGTGCAATCTGTAGATCTTGAAGACGAGGCAACCCACCTGAAGAGCAGAACTGTCCAAAGTCCAACAGCTGAAAATACCTAGAAATCAAAATTTCCAGATCCAACGGGTCCAGCAATACCCGCAAACCCTCCTGGGTACAACGCAAGGTTCACAGTTACACTTTATTCCCAAAATTTAACCAAGTACACATAATCTGTGAAACATTTCAAAATATGCAATATTTTCACCTGCTGAAAGGGCTCCAAAAAATTCGATAAAAATACTACTGCGATTGTCGCATCGAGACCTTCGAAACGGGTACCTGCATGTCGAAATCCGAGCCCCGTAGGCCGAGTTACAAAATCCACAACACAGGGTGCGCAAAACCTCACAACAACACAACTGTAATCCCATGCAAAGATAAAGCGAGAAAATATACCTCCGGGAAAGCCTCAGAAAAATCCCAGAAAAAATACGGCAATAATCCTCGCGACGAGTAGATTCAAAAAGTGTATAGGCTCGTCCTGATCCGACGCTCGAGCGCGGAGAACTCCACGCAACAATCCTGCTGTCCCCGAAAAACTCACCGCAAACAGGGGTCCCAGTAAGCATGGAAAAACTCCAAGAAAAACCAGAAACTAGGAGATGCTGAAAGCACCAATATTGTAGCCCTACCTGTCTCGGATCCAACGGCGAAAGAATCGCCCGAAAAGGTTGTTGGAGTAGGCCGGGGGAGCTCGCGTACCGAAACGTGACGGGAGGAAACACCGACGAAGGAACGTCACGACTCGCTAAGAAAATGGAAATCTCGAAAAGCATGCCACCTAAAATCCTGAAACTCCTCCACAAGATGTGGAAAAAGGAGAGCAACAACTTTGGTGAGCGGTGCAAAGTCCAAAGAGCTCGGGAAAAGCCTCAACTCGGTGTGCAAAGGGCCTATTTATAGGCTCAAACCCGAAAAATCCAAAAATCACGAAATTGGACTTTTGGGCCTAATTTCCGGGCGCCCGGTTGATTCGGCCGGCTACAGTGTTGGGCCCGGCCCATCACTGTGCACGCCCGAACCGCTCAGGTGCCGCCACGTGGCCCGCCGAACAGCGTACAGCTACGCGGGCCACTCAGGGACGGCCACGCGGCCTCCACCCGGTCAACGGGGTGGTTGGCGCCTGCCAATGCGCGGGCGCCACGTGTCTAGCCCGGGGGACCCGCCGACCGGTTGCCAGCCTCGCCGCTCGCGCCGCCTGCCCCCCACGCGCGCACGCGCCACGAGGCGCCGGCGCGCCCTTCCATGCGCCCCGCCTGATGAGCCCGCAAATCACATGGCGACACGTGTCCCCTGCACCCGGTCCACGCACTCTACTTCGGGATTCCGTGGACCGCGCCACATGCACCGACCAACCGGGGGCTGCCACGCGTCCCCCGCCCTGTTCCATGTACCGCAGCGCCCGCTCAGTAGACCGCGCACCTTGAGCCCGCCAATCAGGCGGCGCCACGTGTCCCAGCGCCAGGTCTGTGCACCTAGGCGCGACGCTCTGTGGACCGAGCGCTGAAAACCGGCCAATCAGAGGCCGCCACGTGGCATGCCAGCGATCCACGACCCCTCCCATGCACTGAAAACCAATAAAAACTTCTGGGTGTCCGTTTTTGGGCATCCGGACTCAGAATCAAACAAGCAAATAGTCGTTTTCAAGCGTTTTTCCGCGCTGAATCCAATTCCAACCTCTGTTTGGCCAAAAACCTTTTCAAAATTTTGGCAAATGTAGTCGAAGGCCAAAACAGCTAAAGATACCACACAGGGTCCATCTGTGGCATCCCTTTGATGCACTATGGGCCAGATACACCAACACTAGGTGTTCTAAACAGCGGATTCATCGGAAAAAAAATGTTGCATGGGAACCTGGGCCACTACAGCTAGTCCTGCCCAATGCAGTTAGGACCTTGGATTTGATCCATTGAGTTGTTAGTCCTACATCAGCTCTGAGATGTTGATATGAGGTTGGATAGGGATTGGTTATCCCAATGTTATGCTATTATGGATTGTCGAGAGAGGACGATGACCCTCTGTGGACCTGGTCAGGAGGAGTATGCTTATAAAGGATCCTAGAGCACGACAGAGATTGAGTCGTGGTCTTATCACTTTGTTAGCGATTGTAGAGGAGGTGCCTACGGCGCCACCGGGACTAAAGAATATCCTTATCGCCTGTGTGATCCCAGGTGTGAGTCTACCTGAGCAGATATTGAAGCCACCGTTTAGTAAGATTGAGATCGAGATGGTGATTGACGTGGTTTTGGAAACCGCGCCGACTTCGGTAGCACCTCTTGGAGTATCACCTGTGAGACAGAGAGAGAGAGCCGATAGTACAGTTGCGGGATCTGATGGATCGAGGGGTCTGTGTGACCCAGTACCACGTCGTTCGAACACGACAGTGAGGATCCGAGAAATTGATACTTGGGTATGTTGCCACACCATTGATACACGGTGGTGATGCCATGCCGTTGGTACACGGCAGTGATACCACGTTGTGAGTACACAACGGTGAGGGTTCTATGATGGTTCGAGCACAGACAGATTTGGATTGTGTTTTGGTAGATGCCCTTTTTGTAAGATTGATAGCTTTATGGAACCATACAGCCGAGGGCTGTGCCCAGATAGTGTTCAGGACCCGGTAGGAGCATTATGAGCTTACAGCGAGGTCAAGTGGATTGACTAATGCCCTGCCACCTTCATGATTTGAGGAATTGTGGGTTCCAGCTGTGTTTGGACGGGTTAGTAGTGTTAAGGAATTTGTTTTGGCATATTTCGTGAAAGTGTTAAGTCTTGAAGATTGAAGATAAAGAAGTTTGGATCATATACCTCAATCTCAAGAAAGAAGAATTCAAAAGGATCAGGTACGTTTAACTAATTAATTTTGATGATCCGAATACTTCTTATAGTGTAGAAACACTTGGATAAATTTTTAATTGCATAAAAATTAAAAAACTGGACATACTACATGTTCAGGATCCGGATCGGGCACTACAGTCCGTACCCCGAACATAGGGTAGTTCATGCGCAATTCCAGTCCGGACCGTGGTATTTCAATCCGGACCCCGAACGTTAATTCTGAAGGAATTGCATGAACACTCCGGACCGTGGTATTTCAGTCCGGACCCCGAACGTATGTTTTTCTGGAAATTGTCTGTTTAAGCCACGACAGTCCGGACCGCCAATTCCAGTCCGGACCGTCGTCCTGTAAAATTCCAGAAAAGGTTAGTTTTTGATTCTTATCCTCTTCCAACAGTTTCTAACCTATAAATAGACCCTACGATTCATTTTTTAGGGTAATCCAAAATACGGTCAAAAAGAGAAAAATCCACATATAGAGAAGAAAGAAAATAACGAGATTAAATCTATGTTTCTTCATCTATATTGATTAATTTGATTCTAGGTTTTCATACTCAGATTTTGAGTAGAATCAAATTAATGAATACTTAGATGGTATTTCCGATCTATCTTTGATCTAAGTATTCGGCGGATTATCACCACCCAAAAAAAAAACAACGATTTTCCCAAAATCGGCGCGTGGACTCGCGTGGCCTTGTGGATTCAAGGTGCAACCGCTCTCGTGGATTCGGAGCGAGGTACGTTCGTGGATTCGAGACGTGCTACTGGGTGAAGACCGTGGATTCGGTTGGACGTCGTGGATTCGACGTTGGACGCCGTGGATTCGGCGTTGGACGCTATTCGTGGATTCGAGAAGCGTTGCGGAGCGAGCGGAGAAGATCTACTAGGAGCGTATGAAAATGGTTGAGTCGTCTGTGAGTACGGTATATCACCTTGTACGTGTGTTAATTCCAGTGGATTTCGCCGTGTTATCGGTCCCGTGGTTTTTTACTCCGGTTTGGAGTTTTTCCACGTAAAAATCGTGCGTGCTATTTTTTCATTTCCGCATCGGGTTTTATTGCGCAACGATATTTGAGTGTTTATGGTTTACACCTATTCACCCCCCCTCTAGGTGTTTTTTTCCCTATTTAGATCCATATTCTATCATAACCCAACAAGTGGTATCAGAGCGGGAATAGGGTTGTAAACAATGGCTGAAGGTGGAAACATCAACAGACCCCCGTTTTTCGATGGAACAAATTATGCCTATTGGAAAGTACGGATGAAAGCATTTCTTATTTCCATCGACGAACGGGTGTGGCAATCAATTGAGTTAGGATGGTTTAATCCAACTGAAATTATTGTTGATGTTCACACCATCAAACCTAGGTCGAAATGGACCAAGGAAGAGATAGACTTATCTTCTTACAATGGCAAAGGAATTAACGCTTTATTTAATGCCTTGTCACAAACAGAATTCTCTCGCGTCTCGGCATGTGAGACTGCGAAAGAAATCTGGGATGTTCTTTAAGTTACACATGAGGAAACTAACCTTGTGAAGATTCAAAAGCTGCAAATGCTTACGAGCAGATTTGACTCTATTTTCATGGCAGAAAATGAATCATTCACAGATTACTATACACGATTGCAAGACATCGTAAACACATGTGCTAACTTGGGAGAGAAAATTCCAGAATTTAAAATTGTAAAAAAGATTTTAAGGACTCTTCCTAAAAGATTTCGTTCCAAGGTTACGGCCATTGAAACTATTAAACACCCGGACGAAATCCGTGTAGAAGAATTAGTTGGTTCATTACAAACATATGAAATGACATTTCCTACTAACTATTCTTCTGGAAAAACATCTACTTCTAAGTCTTCAGGCTTTGCGTTGAAAACAACAAAAGAAGAAGATGCGGATTCATCCTCCTCAGGCGATGACGAGAACCTATCTATGGAGGACTTTGAGAACAGCTTGCTCTCTTGACAAGAAATTTTCGCCGAAATTTTCGAAGGGGTAATTCAAGTAAAACTTCATCCTCCGGAAAGTGGAAGAAAGGCAAAGGTTTTTCAAGCCAAAAGTCAAGAAAGCAAGAAAGTTTTTCAAAAGATAAGAAAAGCTCAGAGGGACAAGTCCAATGCTTTAAGTGCCGAGGATACGGCCATATCTCAACGGAGTGTCCCAATAAGAATCCGGCAAAGAAGAAAGCGATGCAAGCCGTCACTTGGGATGACACCTCAACGTCAAATGAGTCATCTTCCAATGATGAAGAAAATAACGCAACGGCATTCCACGCGTCCACATCTTCACCATTCATATGCTTTATGGCAAGTACATCTGAGTCATTGTCCAACTCCTCCCATGTTGAAAAGAATGCAACGGACGATGAATCAGATAATTCTGAAGGTGAAGATTTTGCTTTTGCCTATCATAAACTTTTGAAAGTTTCAAAGAAACTGGCAAAGCAAAACAAGAGTTTGAGAGGGAGTCTGCAGGATCTCGAAGAAGAAGCAAAAAGGGCAACTTCTCTCTCAAACGCTCTTGAAGTGGAAAGGGATAATCTGATCAAAGTAAATGTTTCCTTTCAAGAGTCCAATGAGCATCTCGAGAAGAATTATGTAGATATGGTGAATAAAGCGAATTACTTCTTGAAGCTCTACGGCGAGGCACGACAGGAAAAAATGAAAATGACGAAGACCATTTTCCAACTCAAGGATGATTTAAAGCAATTTTCTTCTGGAAGGAGCAAGTTGGATAAATTGCTTGGTCTTGGTCAAACAAACCGATTCGGCCTCGGATACACTCAAACTGGAGACATCCCTGTTACGGAATTTAAGTTGGCGTAGTTTCGTGAAAGTCTCAAGTCTTGAAGATTGAAGGTGAAGAAAGTTGGATCATTTAACTCAATCTCAAGAAAGAAGAATTCAAAAGGATCAGGTATGTTTTACTAAAGATTTTGTGTGATCCGAATACTTCTTGTAGTGTAGAAACACTTGGAAGAATCTTTCATTGCATAAAAATCAAAAACTGGACTTGGGACATGTTCAGGATCCGGATCAGGTTGTTCGATCCGGATCCCGAAGGTGGTTCGTTCATACACCAGTTCAATCCGGATTGTAGCCTCTCTTGATCCGGATCCCGAACACTGAGTTTACCATCTTCCTTGAACGATCCGGATCAGGCTTCGCAATCCGGATCCCGAACGTTGATGTTTGGTGAACTGTATGAACGATCCGGATCAAGCACTTCGATCCGGATCCCGAACCTTCGTTTTTCTGGAATTGCCTGACTCGTTACGACGATCCGGATCACAGCTAATCCGATCCGGATCGCCGTCCGTAAAATTTCCAGAAATGTTAGGTTTTTGATTCTTATCTCCTTCCTAGGGTTTATAACCTATAAATAGACCCTATGACTCTTTTTCTAGGGCAAATCCAAATAGCCGTCATTTTCATATATCATCTTATACGGCTCTAGATCCACATATAGAGAAGAAAGGAAATCATTAGAGAATACTCTATGTTTCTTCATCTATATTGATTAGTTTGATTCTAGGTTTTCATACTCACATCTTGAGTTGAATCAAACTAATGAATACTTAGATGGTATTTCCGATCTATCTTTGATCTAAGTATTCGGCGGATCATCACCACCAAAAACAACAATTTACCCCAAAAATCGGCGCGTGGATTCGCGTGTCCTTGTGGATTCAAGGTTCAACCGCTCTCGTGGATTCGGAGCGAGGCACGTTCGTGGATTCGAAGGGTGCTATTGGGTGAAGACCGTGGATTCGGTCGGACGTCGTGGATTCGACGTTGGACGCCGTGGATTCGGCGTTGGGCACAGATCGTGGATTCGAGAAGCGTCGTGGAGCGAGCGGAGAAGATCCTCTAGGAGCGTATGGAAAAGGTTGAGTCGTAAGTGTGTACGGTAAATCACCTTGTACGTGTTTTAATTCTAGTGGATTTCTGCCGTGTTATCGGTCCCGTGGTTTTTTACTCGGGTGATGGAGTTTTCCACGTAAAAATCTTGCGTATTATTTTTATTTCCGCATTGGGTTTTTATCGCAACGATTTTTGAGTGTTTATACGTTTACACCTATTCACCCCCCTCTAGGTGTTTTTTCCCCTATTTAGATCCTTATTACATATAACCCAACAAGTGGTATCAGAGAGGGAATAGGGTTGTAAACAATGGTTGAAGGTGGAAACATCAACCGACCCCCGTTCTTCGATGGAACAAATTATGCGTACTGGAAAGTGCGGATGAAATCCTTTTTAATTTCCATCGACGAACGGGTGTGGCAATCAATTGAATTAGGATGGTCTAATCCAACTGAATTTATTGGTGATGTTCACACCTTAAAACCTAGGTCGAAATGGACCAAGGAAGAGTTAGATTCATCTTCTTACAATGGCAAGGGAATTAATGCTATTTTTAATGCCTTATCTCAAACTGAATTCTCTCGCGTCTCGGCATGTGAGACTGCGAAAGAAATCTGGGATGTTCTTCAGGTTACACATGAGGGAACTAACCTCGTGAAGATTCAGAAACTGCAAATGCTTACGAGCAAGTTTGACTCTATCTTGATGGCAGAAAATGAATCTTTCACGGACTACTATACACGATTGCATGATATCGTAAACTCATGTGCTAACCTGGGAGAGAAGATTCCAGAATTTAAGATTGTAAGAAAGATCTTAAGAACTCTTCCTGAACGATTTCGCCCAAAGGTTACTGCCATTGAAACTATTAAACACCCGGACGAAATACGTGTAGAAGAATTAGTTGGTTCATTACAAACTTATGAAATGACATTTACTACTAACAATTCTTCTGGAAAGGCATCCACTTCTAAGTCTTCAGGTTATGCGTTGAAAACAACTAAGGAAGAAGACGCGGATACGTCCTCCTCAGACGATGACGAGAACCTTTCTATGGAGGAATTTGAGAAGCAGCTCGCTCTCTTGACAAGGAAGTTTCGCCGCAACTTTCGAAGGGGTAATTCAAGCAAATCTCCATCCTTCGGAAAGTCGAACAAAGGCAAGGGTACTTCAAGTTACAAGTCAAGAAAGCAAGAGAACTTCTCAAAGGATAAGAAAAGTTCAGAAGGACAACTACAATGCTTCAAATGTCGAGGCTACGGCCACATTGCAACGGAGTGTCCCAACAAGTATCCGGCAAAGAAGAAGGCGATGCAAGTCGTCACTTGGGATGACAACTCAACGTCAAATGAGTCGTCTTCGAGTGATGAAGAAAAGAGCTCCACCGCATTCCACGCGTCCGTATCTTCACCCTTCATGTGCTTTATGGCAAGTACATCCGAGTCGTTGTCCAACTCCACTGTTGAAAAGAATGCAACGGACAATGAATCGGATGATTCGGAAGGTGAAGATTTTGCTCTAGCCTACCACAGACTTTTGAGGGATTCAAAGAAAGTGGCTAAGCAAAATAAGAGTTTGAGAGGGAGAGTGCATGATCTCGAAGAAGAAGCAAAAAGAGCGACTTCTCTCTCAAACGCTCTTGAAGTGGAAAGGGAAAACCTGATAAAAGCAAATATTTCCCTTCAAGAGTCCAAAGAGCAACTTGAGAAGGAACATACAAATCTGGTGGATAACGCGAATCACTTCTCAAAGCTCTACAACGAGGCTCGACAGGATAACCTGGAAATGACAAAGACCATTTTCCAACTCAAGAATGACTTACAGCGATTCTCTTCAGGAAGGAGTAAGTTGGATAGACTTCTTGGTCTTGGTCAATCAAATCGGTTCGGCCTCGGATACACTCAAACTGGAAACAGTCCAAGTTCGAGTGGGACAGTTTTTGTGCCTCAGTCGGTATCTCCTCCTCCGACACCGGAATTCAAGACAAACAACGACAACAAACCTACTTCATCCTCTTTGGGATCGTCAAGATCTAAGGTATGTTTTCGTTGTGGTGTTTCAGGGCACATAAGAAGATATTGCAAGACGGGAGTCGAACGCTCATCTCAAGCACCTCTTGCAACAACTACCAAAAAGGCTCCTCCCCGGAAATCAAAGCAAAACTTTTCAAATGAAAAGAGACTTGGTAGTTCATCGCGCAAGACGATTTCATCAAGGAGCAACAATCGCTATAACAAGACGCTTTCACCTAGGCATATAACTTCACAACCATTGCCAACATACTCCAAAACTCAAAAGGTTTGGGTATGCAAAGGTGAAACCCCTCCTTGTCTTTAATCGTTCTACGATTAAATCTTGTGTAGTTTATGTAGACTATTTTCTTTTCTTCTTTTTCTTTTGGCCGACCCGTCAACCATCCTTGGGAGGTAAATGGTACATTTTCTTATTGGTTGATGATTTCTCTAGGTTTTCTTGGGTAGCATTTTTAAAAGAGAAAGCTGATACGTTTGACTCTTTTCATAAGATTTGCCATCGTATTATGATTGAAAAAAAAATGAAAAAATCATTCGTGTTAGAAGTGATAGAGGTGGAGAATTCATAAATTCAAAATTCATTGATTTTTGCACTTCAAATGGCATTAAACATGAATTCTCGGCACCCTATACACCTCAGCAGAATGGTGTTGTTGAGCGCAAAAACAGGGTTGTACAAGAGATGGCGCGTGTGATGCTTCATAGCCGGAATTTACCGCTACATTTTTGGGCTGAAGCCGTGAACACCGCTGTCTATGTCATTAATAGAGTTTACTTGCGCCCAGGAACTTTAAATACACCATATGAGCTGTGGTTTAGTAGAAAACCGGATATCAAATACTTTTGTATCTTCGGGAGTCGATGTTACATTTTACGTGACCGTGAAAATCTTGGAAAGTTCGACTCTCGAAGTGATGGAGGGATCTTTTTGGGTTATTCTACGAATAGCAGAGCATATCGAGTATTTAACATTGAATCTAAGACGATCGTAGAATCTATAAATGTTAAAGTAGATGAAGCTTTTCACTTTGGATCTGGAAAATCTACCCTCGATATCTCTCTAGATGATGATTCTCCTGCTAGTGCATCTTCTCATGATAATACTTCCAATATTAATGATGCATCTAATGGCTCTTCTAGTTTATCTGATGTGCAGGAATCATCTCATGTATCTCCGAGTACTCCGTTTCAACAAACGTTACGAATCTCCAAGGATCATCCGGAATCGAACATCATTGGAGATCCACAAGAAGGAGTTAGAACTCGGAAGCAGTTGGTTTGTGGATTCGCTTGCTACGTATCTTTAATCGAACCAAAGAACATAGATGAAGCTCTTCAGGATGACTACTGGATTAAAGCAATGCAGGAAGAGCTCCATCAATTTGAGCGAAACAAAGTCTGGGAATTAACGAAGCCTCCACAGCAACATAATGTGATAGGTACCAAATGGATCTTCAAGAACAAGAAAAATGAGGATGGTACTATCATCAGGAACAAGGCACGATTAGTTGCTCAAGGTTATTCTCAAGTAGAAGGTATAGACTTTGACAAAACATTCGCCCCTGTAGCTAGACTCGAGTCCATTCGTATACTATTTGCTATTGCTTGTCATTTTAAAATCAAATTATTTCAAATGGACGTTAAGAGCGCATTTCTAAATGGTTTTTTAAATGAGGAAGTTTATGTGGCTCAACCGAAAGGTTTTGTAGATCATAAACAACCTAACCATGTTTTTCGTTTGAAAAAGGCTCTTTACGGTCTGAAACAAGCACCGCGAGCATGGTACGAAAGGTTAACAAAGCACCTTTTGGAGAAGGGCTATACTCGAGGGGGAGCTGATAGGACTCTCTTTGTGAAGCATTATCAAAGCAATTTCATTGTAGCACAAATCTATGTCGATGACATTGTATTTGGCGCAACAAGAGATAATGATGCTTCTAAATTCGCGGAGACCATGGAAAGCGAATTTGAGATGTCCATGATGGGCGAATTGACTTATTTTCTTGGATTGCAAATTAAACAAAATGATGAAGGTATTCACTTGAGTCAATCCAAGTATGCAATGGAGTTGGTCAAAAAGTTTGATCTAGAAAATTGTAAAGATTTTCCAACTCCAATGGGAACTAGCCACAAGGGACTTGGAAGTGAATCACATAGTGAGAATGTAGACGAGAAACTGTATAGAAGTATGATTGGAAGTCTACTTTACCTCACGGCTAGTCGCCCAGATATATCCTTTAGTGTTGGGATTTGCGCGAGATATCAATCAGCACCAAAGGAGGTTCACCTGAAAGCGGTGAAACGGATCATCCGGTACATCAAAGGATCAATTAATTTCAGAATTTGGTATCCTATGGGAACAAGTCTGGATATTGTTGGATACTCAGATGCCGATTGGGCAGGATCAGTGGATGATCGGAAAAGCACGAGTGGTGCATGCTTCTATCTTGGCCATTGCCTTGTTGCATGGCACAGTAAAATGCAGAATTGCATAGCACTCTCGACTGCCGAAGCGGAATACATTTCAGCGGGTAGTTGTTCAACTCAACTCATTTGGATGAAAAGTGTGTTGAGCGACTTCCGGATTTCAGCATCTTCGGTAACAATTCTTTGTGACAACACAAGTGCAATTAACATTTCAAAAAACCCTGTGTTGCACTCTAGAACAAAACATATTGAACTTAGATATCATTTTCTTAGAGAGCTAGTTGAATCAAATACTCTTCAACTTTCATATATTTCAACTAAGGATCAATTGGCTGACTTTTTAACAAAACCTTTGGATCAAAAACGTTTTATTCATTTACGAAAAGCAATTGGAATGCTTTCCTTGAAATAAACTTCTTTTTGAAACCTTTGCTTAGGATAGGTTTTGTATTTGTTTTTGTTTTGTTCATTATCTATGTTTGTACATAGGACATTAATTGAGCATAGATCATAATTGACTTTAATTGCATCTTTTCGCACATTTAGAAATTTATTATGCTTTTGCCATCATAATATTTCACTGTTGCAATGATCATTTATGTTAATTAAATCATCTTCTGAGTGATCAAAGTCAATTTCTCTCTCTCAATGATCTCTTGGTATAGTCATTATCTTATTTGACAGTTTAGTCGAGTATGAAATCGAGATCAATTTTTGGTTGAATACTTTATATCTTAAATAGTTGATAGCCAATTGAGGGGGAGTCAAAGAAATGTAAAATGCTCAAAAGATGTGGAAAGAGTTACATCCCAATGAGGAGTGTGAAAACTACCACCACATGGAGGAAAGAGCTACCACCTCGGTCGTCCGAGTATTGTGTGCAGCTACCACATGTATACCAAGCATGGTTGTTCAAATTTTGATTAAGTAAAATGCTTGTTGAAATACTTGACTTCGTCAAATTTTCAAGGTTGGTATAAGGTGGGTTTTTAAAGAAAGATGCTCAAAGAGCCACTCTCTTCAACAATTGTCTAGATACATTATCTACTATATTTGGGATTTCAAACATCTATTGATCTTTGTATTTCATTTTCTTTACTGAATTGATGATTTGATAAAGGCATTACTCATAAGATCAAGTTAGATGTAATTGAAGGTGTTCAACTTTAAGGGATTTAATTCTTGTAAATTCTCGTTTCATTTTTGGATATTATTGATAGATTTGGCATAATCTGATTCTTGTTGTATGAAACGATGATTTTTGTTTAAGGTTGATACACATTTGTGCTTACAATCTTTTTCTGGTTTTTCTTGAATTTCTCTGAAATTTTCTAAAGAAAAAGTTGGAGCCGATCCGGATCGGGCAAGATGATCCGGATCCCGAACGCAGGTATTCTTCTGCGTGCTGACGATCCGGATTGGACCTGCCGATCCGGATCCCGAACGCAGTTTCTCACTGCGGGCAGCCGATCCGGATCGCAATCATGAACTCATCCGGATCGCGGCTAGGGTTTTATAAAGAACAAAAGGGTTTTGATTTCTTTTACTCCAATCTTTTGTTCCAAAGTTTCCAGAGCCTCTCTCTCTAGATTTCATCCTTCCTGGAAGCTTTCAAACTCAAGTTCTTCAACTCCAAGTAAGTTTTATTGATCAAAATCTCGGTTTTTCACCGTTTTTCTCTTTTCCTCCTCAAACGTGATGAATTTCTTGGATCAACTTTGTTTGTGGATGGTTTTTGATCAAATTTCTTTTGAAATAAGAACTCTGGGTAGATTAGTTTTGATTATATGCTAGGTATTCTCCTGATTAACGCATTTTTTAGGCTTCGATTTCTAAAATTTCGGTTTTAGGGCATATAATAAGGATTTTCGAAAATCATGCAATTGATCTATTTTTAAAAAGTCCTTTGCAAAACTAATTTGATTCTTAGTCTCTCTACATGATTATGATTGTTTGGGTACAATTTTTCAAATCTTTGAAAATTAACAATTTTCTCATGTGTTCTTGAGTTTGTTGCTCACAGGATTTTAATCTTCTTAAAGCACTTGGATCAATGGGATTCTCATGGATCATTCTTTATTGGTCACTATGGTGCACACATCGGGCCACAAACAAGTTAAAAAGAGCTAAGAAAACACAACAAAAGGGTGAGTTTCATGTGATCAGCGACACAGAAGTAGATTGTCACGAGGTAGATTGGAACTGAATTGACAGATGATGATGACTCATTGCCTGAACAAAAGGCGTCTGATGGTTCAAAAGGAAAAGCGTCCGATGCATCGAAAGAAAAGCACCCATGGACAAAGTAAAGCACCTATGACCTGCACCAACCATCTCGGTGAAAAGGAAACGACTCTCGCTCGACGGTTTGGACGAGCACGAGGTTTTCATGTCTAACGAACCGATTATTTCCGGATTCTCCACCTCGGGAGGAACAAGTGTTCGTTAATGCGGATCGCCTAAGGGCATTTGAGAATCGTGAATGCATTGGTGAGAGGCATGTCAATATTGAGGCTCTACGAGATCACTCTCCTGAGTTTGGCGTTCTGATTGAACAAGCAAACCTTATTCAAGTTTGTCGATTTCCAGAAGTGCTTGGATACTGTCTGCATCTTGTAAGGGCCTTCTATACAAATGCACGGCACCTTCGTGAAATTGAAAACGGTCCAATGGAATTTACACGAACATCCAAGGCACAAGATTCAAATTACTCCACAATTGATTGGCGAAGGTTGTTGGGAGAAGGCCTGCCAGCAAGAACAGGAGTTAATTACTTGAAGGGAAAGGTGTTTGACGAACACTGTGTGGCAATGGTTATAAAGGGAATTGTTGGAAGGAACGCATCAACGGAGAAATCGATCAGATCCAAGGAACGCTTCGTCTTGAGTACCGATTTCTAAACTTCATCACTTGTTACAATATCCTTCCAAATATGCAGACGAAAGTCTTGAGATGGGATCGAATGCTATTTTTGTATCTCTTAGGACATCCGTCTGAGGCAATGGGATTGAATAGCAACATTCCATAACATTATTTGGAATAGAATGACAAGATATGTGAGGACACCCTCATCCCACAGAAAGAATTCCATTTCCACTGATTATAATGAGGATCTTGAGAAATTTCAGGTTGACATTACCTCACCGACTTATCATCAATGTTTGGGTATGATCGATGAGTCCACCGTTGTGAAGTCACTTCACAAATTGCCCATGTCACTCCAGTCCCTCCGTGCGGAACGAAACCTAGTAGCGGCACTTCCGCGTCACCATCACAACCAGCACCCACACCAGCGGATGAAGCATCAGTCTCATCCATCTACAAAGACAACAACGATTATCTGTTGAGCAAGGACAGATTTCGAAGGCACAGACGAGAATCTCCAATGAGCTCGAGCTCATTACGGCATGCTCACATTACCATAACTAAGAAGGTCAATTCAATGAACAAGCTGTGAAAAAGATGTTTTCTAAGATGGGCTGGCACGAGGCTCTGAAGACTCCGAATCTGATGACTGATTCCCTTCTTTTTATTCTTTTGCAGATTTTTAAAACCTTGTCTTGTGCAGGTTTTTCAGTTTTAGGACTTGCTCTTAGTTCTAGTTCTTAAATTTCGGAACATTTCTTTGAAAATTTTTAAACTCTCCTTCATTTTTGGTAATTTTGGCTTTGTTTGTGACAAAAAGGGGAGAGAGTTTAGAGAACTTGAACAATGATATTGTGAAAATTGTGATCTTGTATACATCAGGTACAATGTGAACAATGATGACTGCATCAAGGTACAATGATGAACAATGCTGATGTGAAAAATTTTGTATACAGCAAGGTAGTATCACTTCAACTTCAACTTTGGTTTTTATCTTGTGATTGTTTGCATGTCTCTACTACCTATTCGACTAACTATTATGGGGCATGTAATATGACTACAGTTGATGTTCCTAAACCACTTGACATTGTTTTTATTGCAGAGAAGATGTTGGTTTTTGACTATGATTCTCTTACATATCTGAATTCTCAATGTCATGATGATCAGATAAACTCTATCTCTGTACTAGGTTTTGTATGCTAATATTCTTGAGGTATCTAACGATCTCTTTTTGTCAAGAATGATTTCTTTGTGCAGAGAGTACAGATGTCTAAGTCTAGAGTCTGTTTTAGGAGTTTATCTCATGTTTTTAAATTTTTGGATCTCCATTGTAAATTTTTGTTGTATGGTGATAGCAACAAAAATATCTTTTTGAATTTTCTTTAGTGGATCTGTGTTTTGTCACGAAACCGCCAAAGGGGGAGATTGTTACGGAATTTGAGTTGGCGTAGTTTCGTGAAAGTCTCAAGTCTTGAAGATTGAAGGTGAAGAAAGTTGGATCATTTAACTCAATCTCAAGAAAGAAGAATTCAAAAGGATCAGGTATGTTTAACTAAAGATTTTGTGTGATCCGAATACTTCTTGTAGTGTAGAAACACTTGGAAGAATCTTTCATTGCATAAAAATCAAAAACTGGACTTGGGACATGTTCAGGATCCGGATCAGGTTGTCGATCCGGATCCCGAAGGTGGTTCGTTCATACACCAGTTCAATCCGGATCGTAGCCTCTCTTGATCCGGATCCCGAACTGAGTTTACCATCTTCCTTGAACGATCCGGATCAGGCTTCGCAATCCGGATCCCGAACGTTGATGTTTGGTGAACTGTATGAACGATCCGGATCAAGCACTTCGATCCGGATCCCGAACCTTCGTTTTTCTGGAATTGCCTGACTCGTTACGACGATCCGGATCACAGCTAATCCGATCCGGATCGCCGTCCGTAAAATTTCCAGAAATGTTAGGTTTTTTGATTCTTATCTCCTTCCTAGGGTTTCTAACCTATAAATAGACCCTATGCTCTTTTTTTCTAGGGTCAATCCATCCAAATATCCTCTTAATATACGGCTCTAGATCCACATATAGAGAAGAAAGGAAATCATTAGAGAATACTCTATGTTTCTTCATCTATATTGATTAGTTTGATTCTAGGTTTTCATACTCACATCTTGAGTTGAATCAAACTAATGAATACTTAGATGGTATTTCCGATCTATCTTTGATCTAAGTATCGGCGGATCATCACCACCAAAAAACCGATTTACCCCAAAAATCGGCGCGTGGATTCGCGTGTCCTTGTGGATTCAAGGTTCAACCGCTCTCGTGGATTCGGAGCGAGGCACGTTCGTGGATTCGAAGGGTGCTATTGGGTGAAGACCGTGGATTCGGTCGGACGTCGTGGATTCGACGTTGGACGCCGTGGATTCGGCGTTGGGCGCAGATCGTGGATTCGAGAAGCGTCGCGGAGCGAGCGGAGAAGATCCTCTAGGAGCGTATGGAAAAGGTTGAGTCGTAAGTGTGTACGGTAAATCACCTTGTACGTGTTTTAATTCTAGTGGATTTCTGCCGTGTTATCGGTCCCGTGGTTTTTTTACTCCGGTGATGGAGTTTTCCACGTAAAAATCTTGCGTATTATTTTTATTTCCTTGGGTTTTTATCGCAACGATTTTTGAGTGTTTATACGTTTACACCTATTCACCCCCCTCTAGGTGTTTTTTCCCCTATTTAGATCCTTTATACATATAACCCCCAATCCCTAGTTCGAGAGGAAGCATTTTTTGTGCCCCAGCGTAACTCTCCTCCGATACGGTGGAATTCACCCATGCATACAACGACAACAGCCCTACCTCACCCGGGTTCGGATCGTCAAAACAAAGGTATGTTTTCGTTGTGGTTTTGCAGGGCACATAAGGAGCAATTGGCAGAGATGGGACGCAAACCGCTCAACTCAAGCGCCTCTTGGCAACAACTACCAAAAGGTATTTCCCGGAACTCAAAGAAAAACTTTTCAAAGGAAAATAAACCTTGGTAAGTTCCTCTCGTAAGACGATGTCAGCATGAATCAAACAGAGACGCTTTCACCAAGGAAATACCCTCCAGAACATTGAAGACGCAACCAAAAAGTTTTTGGTGCGCAAAGGTGAAATCTTCCCTTGTCTTGTTGTTCATACTTCTTTCATCTTAATGGACACTCGTCTTTGTATCTGGATAGTGGTGTTTCCCGTCACATGACCAGATTGACAAAAACTGTTTTCCAAACTTTAGAGAAATGGCCGGAGGACGTTGTTGTCCGGAGACGGTCTTTCTACTAAAATTGTTTGGAAAATGAACAATCCGCGATTCAAGGCCCTGTTCTTGACTAATGTTCTATTTGTATGAGGCCTTAAACTAACCCATCAGTGATAAGTCAACTTTGTACATGGTTTTCTGTTAAGTTTTCTTCTTGTCAATGTATTATAACTGTAAGGCGCCATGTATTCTTTTTGACAGGTTAGATCTCAAAATATTGCTAGTTGTTTCAAACATTCCTGAAAAATGGTAACCTTTTCTTTAGATAATGAACTCCTTTGGCATGAAAGGCTAGTTCACATAACATTTTTAAAAGAACTGCAAGGATTCTACTAAAGACCGTGAGTTAGGTGGTTTCCTAACTTCAGTTACAATAACATTTTGTTTGGAGGGTGTCTAAAGGGAAAGCATATCAAGGGCTGCACACAAGAACTTGAACCAATTGGACTAACCGGCCCTTAGATTACGCAATGGACTTAACTTGGGGCCAACTCGTCAACCATCCTTTGGAGGTAAATTGCAATTTGTCATTTTGGTTGATGATTATCTCTAGCGTATTCCTGGTAAATTTTAAAAGAGACAGCGATACTTTCAGACTCTTTCATGAGTTTGTCAATCGTATTGTGATTGAAAGCAATGAAAAGATCGTTCTTGTTCGAAGTGACTCGAGGTGGAGCAATTCATTAATCTAGAATTCCCGATTTTTAAACTTCCCAATGGCATAAAACATAAATTCTATTCCATCACCCTATACACCTCAACAGAATGGTGTTGTTGAGCGCAAAAACAGGTTGTGTTCGAGATTGCACGTGTGATGCTTCCTACCTGAATCTCCCCGTATTTTTGGGCTGAAGCCGTGAACAACCGCGTCTATGTAATTACATCGAGTGTATTGCGCCGGGAAACATTAAAAGACCATTGAGCTGTGTTTGTAGAAAACCAAATATTAATATTTTCGTATCTTTGGGAGTCGCTTGTTTTGTTTTGCGAGATAGCAAAAATCTTGGTAAAATTCGACTCTCGAAGTGACGAAGGGATTTCATTTACATGGGTTATTCTACTACAGTAGAGCGTATCGGGTATTTAACCTGATCTAAACGATGGTAAAATCTATAAATATTTAAAGTAGAATGAGATTTCACTTTTTACATCTAATAAATTTTTTACCCCTGATATGGCTCTTGATGATGATCCCCTGCAAAAGCATCTCTCATGATAATTCTTCCATAATAATGATGCATCTAATGGCTTTCTAGTTTATCTGTGTGCAGGAATCTCACATGCATCTCCAGAAACTCACCTACGCAAAACGTAAAGAATCTCAAAAGATCATCCGGAATCAAAC
>CM055066.1:30140135-30204243 GCA_029204045.2 Tillandsia leiboldiana | reverse complement strand
ATGCTTTATGGCTAATTACATCTGAGTCATTGTCCAACTCCTCCCATGTTAAAAGAAGGCACGGCACGATGAAATCAAAATTCTGAAGTTGAAGATTTTGCTTTTGCCTATCATACACTTTTGAAAGTTTCAAAGAAACTGGCAAAGCAAAACAAGATTTTGAGAGGGAGTCTCAGGATCTCGAAGAAGAAGCACAAAGGGCAACTTCTCTCTCAAAACGCTCTTGAAGTGGAAAGGTGATAATCTGATCAAAGAAGTTTCCTTTCAAGAGTCCAATGAGCATCTCGAGAATAATTAGGTATTAGATATGGTGAATAAGCGATTACTTCTTAAGCTCTACGGGAGGCACGACATGAAAAAATGAAAATGACGAAGACAATTTTCCAACTCCAGATGATTGTACAGCATTTTCTTCTGGAAGAAGCAAGTTGGATAAATTCTTGGTCTTGGTCAAACAAGACCGTCGCCTCGGAACACGCAAACACTGGGACATCCCTGTTACGGAATTTGAGTTGGCGTAGTTTCGTGAAAGTCTCAAGTCTTGAAGATTGAAGGTGAAGAAAGTTGGATCATTTAACTCAATCTCAAGAAAGAAGAATTCAAAAGGATCAGGTATGTTTAACTAAAAGATTTTGTGTGATCCGAATACTTCTTGTAGTGTAGAAACACTTGGAAGAATCTTTCATTGCATAAAAATCAAAAACTGGACTTGGACATGTTCAGGATCCGGATCAGGTTGTTCGATCCGGATCCCGAAGGTGGTTCGTTCATACACCAGTTCAATCCGGATCGTAGCCTCTCTTGATCCGGATCCCGAACACTGAGTTTACCATCTTCCTTGAACGATCCGGATCAGCTTCGCAATCCGGATCCCGAACGTTGATGTTTGGTGACTGTATGAACGATCCGGATCAAGCACTTCGATCCGGATCCCGAACCTTCGTTTTTCTGGAATTGCCTGACTCGTTACGACGATCCGGATCACAGCTAATCCGATCCGGATCGCCGTCCGTAAAATTTCCAGAAATGTTAGGTTTTGATTCTTATCTCCTTCCTAGGTTTCTAACCTATAAATAGACCCTATGACTCTTTTTCTAGGCAAATCAAATAGCCGTCATTTTCATATATCATCTTATACGGCTCTAGATCCACATATAGAGAAGAAAGGAAATCATTAGAGAATACTCTATGTTTCTTCATCTATATTGATTAGTTTGATTCTAGGTTTTCATACTCACATCTTGAGTTGAATCAAACTAATGAATACTTAGATGGTATTTCCGATCTATCTTTGATCTAAGTATTCGGCGGATCATCACCACCCAAAACAACGATTTACCCCAAAAATCGGCGCGTGGATTCGCGTGTCCTTGTGGATTCAAGGTTCAACCGCTCTCGTGGATTCGGAGCGAGGCACGTTCGTGGATTCGAAGGGTGCTATTGGGTGAAGACCGTGGATTCGGTCGGACGTCGTGGATTCGACGTTGGACGCCGTGGATTCGGCGTTGGGCGCAGATCGTGGATTCGAGAAGCGTCGTGGAGCGAGCGGAGAAGATCCTCTAGGAGCGTATGGAAAAGGTTGAGTCGTAAGTGTGTACGGTAAATCACCTTGTACGTGTTTTAATTCTAGTGGATTTCTGCCGTGTTATCGGTCCCGTGGTTTTTACTCTCGGTGATGGAGTTTTCCACGTAAAAATCTTGCGTATTATTTTTATTTCCGCATTGGGTTTTTATCGCAACGATTTTTGAGTGTTTATACGTTTACACCTATTCACCCCCCTCTAGGTGTTTTTTCCCCTATTTAGATCCTTATTACATATACCCAACAAGTGGTATCAGAGAGGGAATAGGGTTGTAAACAATGGTTGAAGGTGGAAACATCAACCGACCCCCGTTCTTCGATGGAACAAATTATGCGTACTGGAAAGTACGGATGAAAGCCTTTTTAATTTTCCATCGACGAACGGGTGTGGCAATCAATTGAATTAGGATGGTCTAATCCAACTGAATTTATTGGTGATGTTCACACCTTAAAACCTAGGTCGAAATGGACCAAGGAAGAGTTAGATTCATCTTCTTACAATGGCAAGGGAATTAATGCTATTTTTAATGCCTTATCTCAAACTGAATTCTCTCGCGTCTCGGCATGTGAGACTGCGAAAGAAATCTGGGATGTTCTTCAGGTTACACATGAGGGAACTAACCTCGTGAAGATTCAGAAACTGCAAATGCTTACGAGCAAGTTTGACTCTATCTTGATGGCAGAAAATGAATCTTTCACGGACTACTATACACGATTGCAAGACATCGTAAACTCATGTGCTAATCTGGGAGAGAAGATTCCAGAATTTAAGATTGTAAGAAAATCTTAAGAACTCTTCCTGAACGATTTCGCCCAAAGGTTACTGCCATTGAAACTATTAAACACCCGGACGAAATACGTGTAGAAGATTAGTTGGTTCATTACAAACTTATGAAATGACATTTACTACTAACAATTCTTCTGGAAAGGCATCCACTTCTAAGTCTTCAGGTTATGCGTTGAAAACAACTAAGGAAGAAGACGCGGATACATCCTCCTCAGACGATGACGAGAACCTTTCTATGGAGGAATTTGAGAAGCAGCTCGCTCTCTTGACAAGGAAGTTTCGCCGCAACTTTCGAAGGGGTAATTCAAGCAAATCTCCATCCTTCGGAAAGTCGAACAAAGGCAAGGGTACTCAAGTTACAAGTCAAGAAAGCAAGAACTTCTCAAAGGATAAGAAAAGTTCAGAAGGACACTACAATGCTTCAAATGTCGAGGCTACGGCCACATTGCAACGGAGTGTCCTAACAAGTATCCGGCAAGAAGAAGGCGATGCAAGTCGTCACTTGGGATGACAACTCAACGTCAAATGAGTCGTCTTCAGTGATGAAGAAAAGAGCTCCACCGCATTCCACGCGTCCGTATCTTCACCCTTCATGTGCTTTATGGCAAGTACATCTGAGTCGTTGTCCAACTCCACTGTTGAAAAGAATGCAACGGACAATGAATCGGATGATTCGGAAGGTGAAGATTTTGCTCTAGCCTACCACAGATTTTGAGGGATTTACAAAGAAACGGCTAAGCAAAACAAGGGTTTGAGAGGGAGATTGCAGGATCTCGAAGAAGAAGTAAAAAGGGACTTCTCTCTCAAACGATCTTGAAGTGGAAAGGGAAAACCTGATAAAACAAATGTTTCCCTTCAAGAGTCCAATGAGCAACTTGAGAAGGAACATACAAATCTGGTGGAACAAAGCGAATCACTTCTCAAAGCTCTACAACGAGGCTCGACAGGATAACCTGGAAATGACAAAGACCATTTTCCAACTCAAGAATGACTTACAGCAATTCTCTTCAGGAAGGAGTAAGTTGGATAAACTTCTTGGTCTTGGTCAAACAAATCGGTTCGGCCTCGGATACACTCAAACTGGAAACAGTCCAAGTTCGAGTGGGACAGTTTTTGTGCCTCAGTCGGTATCTCCTCCTCCGACACCGGAATTCAAGACAAACAACGACAACAAACCTACTTCATCCTCTTCGGGATCGTCAAGATCAAAGGTATGTTTTCGTTGTAATTTTGCAGGGCACATAAGAAGAAATTGCAAGATTGGAGCTCAAAGATCAAATCAACCACCTCTTGCAACTGCTACCAAAAAGCTCACTCCCCGGAATTCAAAGAAGGATTTTCAAAGAAAAGAGACATTGGTAGTACTTCAAACAAGACGATGCACAAAAGAAACAATCGCTATACAAGACGTCTTCATCAAGGAGAATTCTCAACCATTGCCAACATACTCCAAAACTCAAAAGGTTTGGGTATGCAAAGGTGAAACCCCTCCTTGTCTTTAATCGTTCTACGATTAAATCTTGTGTAGTTTATGTAGACTATTTCTTTTCTTCTTTTTCTTTTGGCCGACCCGTCAACCATCCTTGGGAGGTAAATGGTACATTTTCTTATTGGTTGATGATTTCTCTAGGTTTCTTGGGGTAGCATTTTAAAAGAGAAAGCTGATACTTTTGACTCTTTTCATGAGATTTGCCATCGTATTATGATTGAAAAGAATGAAAAGATCATTCGTGTTAGAAGTGATAGAGGTGGAGAATTCATAAATTCAAAATTCATTGATTTTTGCACTTCAAATGGCATTAACATGAATTCTCGGCACCCTATACACCTCACAGAATGGTGTTGTTGAGCGCAAAAACAGGGTTGTACAAGAGATGGCGCGTGTGATGCTTCATGAGCCGGAATTTACCGCGACATTTTTGGGGCTGAAGCCGTGAACACCGCTGTCTATGTCATTAATAGAGTTTACTTGCGCCCAGGAACTTTAAATACACCATATGAGCTGTGGTTTAGTAAAAACCGGATATCAATACTTTCGTATCTTCGGGAGTCGATGTTACATTTTACGTGACCGTGAAAATCTTGGAAAGTTCGACTCTCGAAGTGATGAAAGGGATCTTTTTGGGTTATTCTACGAATAGCAGAGCATATCGAGTATTTAACATTGAATCTAAGACGATCGTAGAATCTATAAATGTTAAAGTAGATGAAGCTTTTCACTTTGGATCTGGAAAATCTACCCTCGATATCTCTCTAGATGATGATTCTCCTGCTAGTGCATCTTCTCATGATAATACTTCCAATATTAATGATGCATCTAATGGCTCTTCTAGTTTATCTGATGTGCAGGAATCATCTCATGTATCTCCGAGTACTCCGTTGCAACAACTTACGAATCTCCAAGGAGCATCCGAATCGAACATCATTGGAGATCCCAAGAAGGAGTTAGAACTCGAGAGCAGTTGGTTTGTGATGCGCTTGCTACGTATCTTATCGAACCAAAGAACATAGATGAAGCTACTTCAGGATGACTACTGGATTAAAGCAATGCAGGAAGAGCTTCCATCATTTGAGCGAAACAAAGTCTGGGATTAACGAAGCCTCCAAAGCAACATAATGTGATAGGTACCAAATGGATCTTCAAGAACAAGAAAAAATGAGGATGGTACTATCATCAGGAACAAGGCACGATTAGTTGCTCAAGGTTATTCTCAAGTAGAAGGTATAGACTTTGACGAAAACATTCGCCCTGTAGCTAGACTCGAGTCCATTTCGTATACTATTTGCTAT
Organism: Tillandsia leiboldiana; assembly: GCA_029204045.2. Lineage (NCBI taxonomy): Eukaryota > Viridiplantae > Streptophyta > Magnoliopsida > Poales > Bromeliaceae > Tillandsia > Tillandsia leiboldiana. The sequence goes on along the minus strand of CM055066.1, from coordinate 30,199,084 downwards.
TGCTTGTCATTTTAAAATCAAATTATTGCAAATGGACGTTAAGAGCGCATTTCTAAATGGTTTTTTAAATGAGGAAGTTTATGTGGCTCAACCGAAAGGTTTTGTAGATCATAAACAACCTAACCATGTTTTTTTCGTTTGAAAAAGGCCTCTTTACGGTCTGAAACAAGCACCCGCGAGCATGGTACGAAAGTTAACAAAAGCACCTTTTGGAGAAGGGCTATACTCGAGGGGGAGCTGATAGGACTCTCTTTGTGAAGCATTATCAAAGGCAATTTCATTGTAGCACAAATCTATGTCGATGACATTGTATTTGGCGCAACAAGAGATAATGATGCTTCTAAATTCGCGGAGACCATGGAAAGCGAATTTGAGATGTCCATGATGGGCGAATTGCTTATTTTCTTGGATTGCAAATTAAACAAAATGATGAAGGTATTCACTTGAGTCAATCCAAGTATGCAATGGAGTTGGTCAAAAAGTTTGATCTAGAAAATTGTAAAGATTTTCCAACTCCAATGGGAACTAGCCACAAGGGACTTGGAAGTGAATCACATAGTGAGAATGTAGACGAGAAACTGTATAGAAGTATGATTGGAAGTCTACTTTACCTCACGGCTAGTCGCCCAAGATATATCCTTTAGTGTTGGGATTTGCGCGAGATATCAATCAGCACCAAAGGAGGTTCACCTGAAAGCGTGAAACGGATCATCCGGTACATCAAAGGATCAATTAATTTCAGAATTTGGTATCCTATGGGAACAAGTCTGGATATTGTTGGATACTCAGATGCCGATTGGGCAGGATCAGTGGATGATCGGAAAAGCACGAGTGGTGCATGCTTCTATCTTGGCCATTGCCTTGTTGCATGGCACAGTAAAATGCAGAATTGCATAGCACTCTCGACTGCCGAAGCGGAATACATTTCAGCGGGTAGTTGTTCAACTCAACTCATTGGATGAAAAGTGTGTTGAGCGACTTCCGGATTTCAGCATCTTCGGTAACAATTCTTTGTGACAACACAAGTGCAATTAACATTTCAAAAAACCCTGTGTTGCACTCTAGAACAAAACATATTGAACTTAGATATCATTTTCTTAGAGAGCTAGTTGAATCAAATACTCTTCAACTTTCATATATTTCAACTAAGGATCAATTGGCTGACTTTTTAAACAAAACCTTTGGATCAAAAACGTTTATTCATTTACGAAAAGCAATTGGAATGCTTTCCTTGAAATAAACTTCTTTTGAAACCTTTGCTTAGGATAGGTTTTGTATTTGTTTTTGTTTTGTTCATTATCTATGTTTGTACATAGGACATTAATTGAGCATAGATCATAATTGACTTTAATTGCATCTTTTCGCAACATTTAGAAATTTATTATGCTTTTTGCCATCATAATATTTCACTGTTGCAATGATCATTTATGTTAATTAAATCATCTTCTGAGTGATCAAAGTCAATTTCTCTCTCTCAATGATCTCTTGGTATAGTCATTATCTTATTTGACAGTTTAGTCGAGTATGAAATCGAGATCAATTTTTGGTTGAATACTTTATATCTTAAATAGTTGATAGCCAATTGAGGGGGAGTCAAAGAAATGTAAAATGCTCAAAAGATGTGGAAAGAGTTACATCCCAATGAGGAGTGTGAAAACTACCACCACATGGAGGAAAGAGCTACCACCTCGGTCGTCCGAGTATTGTGTGCAGCTACCACATGTATACCAAGCATGGTTGTTCAAATTTTGATTAAGTAAAATGCTTGTTGAAATACTTGACTTCGTCAAATTTCAAGGTTGGTATAAGGTGGGTTTTTAAAAGAAAGATGCTCAAAGAGCCACTCTCTTCAACAATTGTCTAGATACATTATCTACTATATTTGGGATTTCAAACATCTATTGATCTTTGTATTTCATTTTCTTTACTGAATTGATGATTTGATAAAGGCATTACTCATAAGATCAAGTTAGATGTAATTGAAGGTGTTCAACTTTAAGGGATTTAATTCTTGTAAATTCTCGTTTCATTTTTGGATATTATTGATAGATTTGGCATAATCTGATTCTTGTTGTATGAAACGATGATTTTTGTTTAAGGTTGATACACATTTGTGCTTACAATCTTTTTCTGGTTTTTCTTGAATTTCTCTGAAATTTTCTAAAGAAAAAGTTGGAGCCGATCCGGATCGGGCAAGATGATCCGGATCCCGAACGCAGGTATTCTTCTGCGTGCTGACGATCCGGATTGGACCTGCCGATCCGGATCCCGAACGCAGTTTCTCACTGCGGGCAGCCGATCCGGATCGCAATCATGAACTCATCCGGATCGCGGCTAGGGTTTTATAAAGAACAAAAGGGTTTTGATTTCTTTTACTCCATCTTTTGTTCCAAAGTTTCCAGAGCCTCTCTCTCTAGATTTCATCCTTCCTGGAAGCTTTCAAACTCAAGTTCTTCAACTCCAAGTAAGGTTTTATTGATCAAAATCTCGGTTTTTTCACCGTTTTTTTTCTCTTTTCCTCCTCAAACGTGATGAATTTCTTGGATCAACTTTGTTTGTGGATGGTTTTTTGATCAAATTTCTTTTGAAATAAGAACTCTGGGTAGATTAGTTTTGATTATATGCTAGGTATTCTCCTGATTAACGCATTTTTTAGGCTTCGATTTCTAAAATTTCGGTTTTAGGGCATATAATAAGGATTTTCGAAAATCATGCAATTGATCTATTTTTAAAAGTCCTTTTGCAAAACTAATTTGATTCTTAGTCTCTCTACATGATTATGATTGTTTGGGTACAATTTTTCAAATCTTTGAAAATTAACAATTTTCTCATGTGTTCTTGAGTTGTTGCTCACAGGATTTTAATCTTCTTAAAGCACTTGGATCAATGGGATTCTCATGGATCATTCTTTTATTGGTCACTATGGTGCCACACTCGGGCCACAAACAAGTTAAAAAGAGCTAAGAAAACACAACAAAAGGGTGAGTTTCATGTGATCAGCGACACAGAAGTAGATTGTCACGAGGTAGATTGGACTGAATTGACAGATGATGATGACTCATTGCCTGAACAAAAGGCGTCTGATGGTTCAAAAGGAAAAGCGTCCGATGCATCGAAAGAAAAAGCACCCATGGACAAAGGTAAAGCACCTATGACTGCACCAACCATCTCGGTGAAAAGGAAACGACTCGCTCGACGGTTTGGACGAGCACGAGGTTTCATGTCTAACGAACCGATTATTCCGGATTCTCCACCTCGGGAGGAACAAGTGTTCGTTAATGCGGATCGCCTAAGGGCATTTGAGAATCGTGAATGCATTGGTGAGAGGCATGTCAATATTGAGGCTCTACGAGATCACTCTCCTGAGTTTGGCGTTCTGATTGAACAAGCAAACCTTATTCAAGTTTGTCGATTTCCAGAAGTGCTTGGATACTGTCTGCATCTTGTAAGGGCCTTCTATACAAATGCACGGCACCTTCGTGAAATTGAAAACGGTCCAATGGAATTTTACACGAACATCCAAGGCACAAGATTCAAAATTACTCCACAATTGATTGGCGAGGTTTTGGGAATGCCTGCCAGCAAGACAGGAGTTAATTACTTGAAGGGAAAGGTTTTGACGAACACTGTGTGGCAAATGGTTATAAAGGGAATTTGTTTGGAAGGAACGCAATCAACGGAGAAATCGATCAGATCCAAGGAACTTCGTCTTGAGTACCGATTTCTAAACTTCATCACTTGTTACAATATCCTTCCAAATATGCAGACGAAAGTCTTGAGATGGGATCGAATGCTATTTTTGTATCTCTTAGGACATCCGTCTGAGGCAATGGGATTGAATATCAACATTCCATACATTATTTGGAATAGAATGACAAGATATGTTGAGCACCCTCATCCCACAGAAAGAATTCCATTTCCACTGATTATAATGAGGATCTTGAAGAAATTTCAGGTTGACATTACCTCACCGACTTATCATCAATGTTTGGGTATGATCGATGAGTCCACCGTTGTGAAGTCACTTCACAAATGCCCCATGTCACTCCAGTCCCTCCGTGCGGAACGAAACCTAGTAGCGGCACTTCCGCGTCACCATCACAACCAGCACCCACACCAGCGGATGAAGCATCAGTCTCATCCATCTACAAAGAACAACAACGATTATCTGTTGAGCAGGAACAGATTTCGAAGGCACAGACGAGAATCTCCAATGAGCTCGAGCTCATTACGGCAGCTCACATTACCATAACTAAGAAGGTCAATTCAATGAACAAGCTGGTGAAAAAGATGTTTTCTAAGATGGGCTGCACGAGCTCTGAAGACTCCGAATCTGATGACTGATTCCCTTCTTTTTATTCTTTTGCAGATTTTTAACCTTGTCTTGTGCAGGTTTTTCAGTTTTTAGGACTTGCTCTTAGTTCTAGTTCTTAAATTTCGGAACATTTTCTTTGAAATTTTTAACTCTCCTTCAATTTTTGGTAATTTTGGCTTTGTTTGTGACAAAAAGGGGGAGAGAGTTTAGAGAACTTGAACAATGATATTGTGAAAATTGTGATCTTGTATACATCAAGGTACAATGATGAACAATGATGACTGCATCAAGGTACAATGATGAACAATGCTGATGTGAAAATTTTGTATACATCAAGGTAAGTATCACTTCAACTTCAACTTTGGTTTTTATCTTGTGATTGTTTGCATGTCTCTACTAACTATTCGACTAACTATTTGGGCATGTAATATGACTAACAAGTTGATGTTCACTAACCACGACATTTTTTTTTAATTGCATAGAAGATATGTTGGTTTTTGACTATGATTCTCTTACATATCTGAATTCTCAAATGTCATGATGATCAGATAAACTCTATCTCTGTACTAGGTTTTGTATGCTAAATATTCTTGAGGTATCTAACGATCTCTTTTTGTCAAGAATGATTTCTTTGTGCAGAGAGTACAGATGTCTAAGTCTAGAGTCTGTTCTAGGAGTTTATCTCATGTTTTTAAATTTTCGGATCTCCATTGTAAATTTTTGTTGTATGCTGATAGCAACAAAAATATCTTTTTGAATTTTTTTTAGCGGATCTGTGTTTTGTCACGAAACCGCCAAAGGGGGAGATTGTTACGGAATTTAAGTTGGCGTAGTTTCGTGAAAGTCTCAAGTCTTGAAGATTGAAGGTGAAGAAAGTTGGATCATTTAACTCAATCTCAAGAAAGAAGAATTCAAAAGGATCAGGTATGTTTTACTAAAGATTTTGTGTGATCCGAATACTTCTTGTAGTGTAGAAACACTTGGAAGAATCTTTCATTGCATAAAAATCAAAAACTGGACTTGGGACATGTTCAGGATCCGGATCAGGTTGTTCGATCCGGATCCCGAAGGTGGTTCGTTCATACACCAGTTCAATCCGGATCGTAGCCTCTCTTGATCCGGATCCCGAACACTGAGTTTACCATCTTCCTTGAACGATCCGGATCAGGCTTCGCAATCCGGATCCCGAACGTTGATGTTTGGTGAACTGTATGAACGATCCGGATCAAGCACTTCGATCCGGATCCCGAACCTTCGTTTTTCTGGAATTGCCTGACTCGTTACGACGATCCGGATCACAGCTAATCCGATCCGGATCGCCGTCCGTAAAATTTCCAGAAATGTTAGGTTTTTGATTCTTATCTCCTTCCTAGGGTTTCTAACCTATAAATAGACCCTATGACTCTTTTTCTAGGGCAAATCCAATATATCATCTTATACGGCTCTAGATCCACATATAGAGAAGAAAGGAAATCATTAGAGAATACTCTATGTTTCTTCATCTATATTGATTAGTTTGATTCTAGGTTTTCATACTCACATCTTGAGTTGAATCAAACTAATGAATACTTAGATGGTATTTTCGATCTATCTTTGATCTAAGTATTCTGCGGATCATCACCACCAAAAACAACGATTTATCCCAAAAATCGGCGCGTGGATTCGCGTGTCCTTGTGGATTCAAGGTTCAACCGCTCTCGTGGATTCGGAGCGAGGCACGTTCGTGGATTCGAAGGGTGCTATTGGGTGAAGACCGTGGATTCGGTCGGACGTCGTGGATTCGACGTTGGACGCCGTGGATTCGGCGTTGGGCGCAGATCGTGGATTCGAGAAGCGTCGTGGAGCGAGCGGAGAAGATCCTCTAGGAGCGTATGGAAAAGGTTGAGTCGTAAGTGTGTACGGTAAATCACCTTGTACGTGTTTTAATTCTAGTGAATTTCTGCTGTGTTATCGGTCCCGTAGTTTTTTACTCCGGTGATGGAGTTTTCCACGTAAAAATCTTGCGTATTATTTTTATTTCCGCATTGGGTTTTTATCGCAACGATTTTTGAGTGTTTATACGTTTACACCTATTCACCCCCCTCTAGGTGTTTTTTCTCCTATTTAAATCCTTATTACATATAACCCAACAATCCCTAGTTCGAGTGGAACAGTTTTTGTGCCCCAGCCGGTAACTCCTCCTCCGACGACGGAATTCACAGCATACAACGACAACAACCCTACCTCACCCTCTTCGGGATCGTCAAGAACAAAGGTATGTTTTCGTTGTGGTTTTGCAGGGCACATAAGGAGAAATTGCAAGATGGGAGCGAAACGCTCAACTCAAGCGCCTCTTGCAACAACTACCAAAAAGGTGATTTCCCGGAAATCAAAGAAAAACTTTTCAAAGGAAAAGAACCTTGGTAGTTCACCTCGTAAGACGATGTCAAGCAATGAATCAAACAAGACGCTTTCACCAAGGAAAATAACCTCAAGAACATTGAAGACGCAATCCAAAAAGGTTTGGGTGCGCAAAGGTGAAATCTTCCCTTGTCTTGTTGTTCATACTTCTTTACATGCTTATGACAACTCGTCTTGGTATCTGGATAGTGGATGTTCCCGTCACATGACCGGTGACAAAAACTGTTTTCAAACTTTAGAGAAAATCTCCGGAGGACATGTTGTTTTCGGAGACGGTCGTTCTTCTAAAATTGTTGGAAAATGAACAATCGCTATTCCAGAAGGCCCTGTCTTGAATAATGTTCTATTTGTAGGAGGCCTTAAGACTAACCTCATCAGTATAAGTCAACTTTGTGACAATGGTTTTTCTGTTAATTTTTCTTCTGTAGAATGTATTATAACTGATAAGGACCATGTATTCTTTTTGAAAGGGGTTAGATCTCAAAATAATTGCTATGTTGTTTCAAACAAAATTTCTGAAAAATGTAACCTAGTTTCTTTAGATAATGAAACTCTTTGGCATGAAAGGCTAGTTCACATAAATTTTAAAGAACTAGCAAGGATTTCTAATAAAGACGTGGTTAAGGGGGTTCCTAAACTTACATTTAAAGATAACATTGTGTGTGGAGGTTGTCTAAAGGGAAAGCAATCAAGGGCTGCACACAAGAACTTGAACCACGTTGGTACTAACCGGCCCTTAGAATTACTGCATATGGACTTAATGGGGCCAACTCGTCAACCATCCTTGGGAGGTAAATGGCATATTTTTCTTTTGGTTGATGATTTCTCTAGGTATTCATGGGTAACTTTTTTAAAAGAGAAAGCAGATACTTTCGACTCTTTTCATGAGGTTTGTCATCGTATTATGATTGAAAGAAATGAAAAGATCGTTCTTGTTCGAAGTGATAGAGGTGGAGAATTCATTAATTCTAAATTCACTGATTTTTAAACTTCCAATGGCATAAAACATAAATTCTCAGCACCCTATACACCTCAACAGAATGGTGTTGTTGAGCGCAAAAACAGGGTTGTTCAGGAGATGGCACGTGTGATGCTTCATAGCCGGAATCTCCCGTTACATTTTTGGGCTGAAGCCGTGAACACCGCCGTCTATGTAATTAATCGAGTGTATTTGCGCCCGGGAACATTAAATAGACCATATGAGCTGTGGTTTTGTAGAAAACCAAATATTAAATATTTTCGTATCTTTGGGAGTCGCTGTTTTGTTTTGCGAGATAGCAAAAATCTTGGTAAATTCGACTCTCGAAGTGACGAAGGGATTTTCATGGGTTATTCTACTAACAGTAGAGCGTATCGGGTATTTAACCTTGAATCTAAAACGATGGTAAAATCTATAAATATTAAAGTAGATGAAGATTTTCACTTTACATCTAATAAATTTACCCCTGATATGTCTCTTGATGATGATACTCCTGCAAAAGCATCTTCTCATGATAATTCTTCCAATAATAATGATGCATCTAATGGCTCTTCTAGTTTATCTGATGTGCAGGAATCATCACATGCATCTCCAAGAACTCCGCTACCGCAAACGTAAAGAATCTCAAAAGATCATCCGGAATCAAACATTATCGGAGATCCACAAGAAGGAGTCAAAACTCGGAGGCAGTTGGTTTGTGGAGTCGCATGTTATGTCTCCATGATAGAACCAAAGAACGTCGATGAAGCTCTTCAGGATGACTACTGGATTGAAGCAATGCAGGAAGAGCTCCATCAGTTCGAAAGAAACAAAGTCTGGGAATTAACGAAGTCACCGAAGCAACACAACGTGATTGGTACTAAATGGATTTTCAAGAATAAGAAAAATGAGGATGGTACCATCATCAGGAACAAAGCACAATTAGTTGCTCAGGGCTACTCGCAAATTGAAGGAATAGGCTTTGATGAGACGTTCGCCCCAGTTGCTCGACTCGAGTCAATTCGTATCTTATTCGCAATTGCTTGTCACTTTAAAATAAAACTCTTTCAAATGTACGTTAAGAGCGCGTTTTTAAATGGGTATTTAAACGAGAAAGTTTATGTGGCTCAACCGAAAGGTTTTGTAGACTATAAACAACCTAACCATGTTTTTCGTTTGAAAAAGGCTCTTTACGGTCAAAAACAAGCACCGCGAGCGTGGTACGAAAGGCTAACAAAGCACCTATTGGAAAAGGGCTACACTCGAGGGGGAGCAGGCCGGACTCTCTTTGTGAAGCATTATCAGGATAATTTCATTGTAGCACAAATCTATGTCGACGACATTATATTTGGTGCAACTAGAGACAATGATGCTTCTAAATTCGCTGAAACCATGGAAAGCGAATTTGAGATGTCCATGATGGGCGAACTGACATACTTTCTTGGATTGCAAGTAAAACAAAATGAAGAAGGCATTCATCTATGTCAATCCAAGTATGCAAAGGAGTTGGTGAAGAAATTCGGATTAGAAGACTCTAAAGATTTTCTGACTCCTATGGGAACTAGCAATAAGGGATTAGGAAGTGAATCTCTTAGTGAGAGTGTAGACGAGAAGCTTTATCGCAGCATGATTGGAAGTCTACTCTATCTCACGGCTAGTCGCCCGGATATATCCTTTAGTGTTGGTATTTGCGCGAGATATCAGTCAGCACCAAAGGAGGTTCACCTGAAAGCGGTGAAAAGGATCATCCGCTACATCAAAGGAACATTGAATTTCGGAATTTGGTATCCTATGGGAACAACGCTTGATATTATAGGATATTCAGATGCCGATTGGGCAGGATCTGTGGATGATCGGAAGAGTACGAGTGGTGCATGCTTCTATCTTGGCCACTGCCTTGTTGCATGGCATAGTAAAAAGCAAAATTGCATAGCACTCTCGACTGCCGAAGCGGAATATATCTCAGCGGGTAGTTGTTCAACTCAACTCATTTGGATGAAAAGCATGTTGAGCGACTTCCGAATTTCAGCAACTTCGGTAACTTTTTTTTGTGACAACACAAGTGCTATAAATATTTCCAAAAACCCTGTGTTGCACTCAAGAACAAAACACATTGAACTTAGATATCATTTTCTAAGAGAGCTAGTTGAATCAAATATTCTTCAACTTTCCTACATTTCAACAGAGGATCAATTAGCTGACTTTTTAGCAAAACCTTTGGATAAAAAATGTTTTATTCATTTGCGTAAAGCAATTGGAATGCTTTCCTTGAAATAACTTCTTTTTGAAAATTTTGCGTAGGTTAGGTTTTGTTTTGTGTTTTTGTTCATCATTTATGTTTATACATAGAAAATAAATTGAGCACTAGTATTATTGACTTTAACTGCATCCTTTTATATAATTTAAAATTTATTATGCTTTGGATATCATAATAATTCATTTGATGCAATGATCATTTATGTCAATTAAGTCATCTTTGTTTTGATCAAAATCAATTTCTCTCTCAAATGATCTCTTGGTATAGTTTTTATCTTATTTGACAATTGAGTCGAGTATGAAATCGAGATCAATTTTTGGTTGAATATCTTATATATTATATAATTGATAGCCAATTGAGGGGGAGTTAATGCAGAATGTTATGCTCAAAAGATTTGGAAAGAGTTACATCCCAATAAGGAGTGTGAAAACTGCCACCACATGGAGGAAAGAGCTACCACCTCGGTCGTCCGAGTACTGTGTGCAGCTACCACATGTATATCAAGCATGGTTCTTTCAAGATGATTAGATAAAATGCTTTTTGGAATACTTGACTCTGTCAAATTTCAAGGTTGGTATAAGGTGGGATTTTTAATGAAAGATGCTCAAAGAGCCACTCTCATCAATAGATTGAATAGATACATTATCTAACATATTTGGGATTTCAAACATCTATTGATCTTGGTATTTCATTTTCTTTACCAAATTGATGATTTGATAAAGGCATTACTCATAAGATCATGTTAGATGTGATTGAAGTTGTTCAACTTTAAGGGATTTAATTTTTATAAATTTTCGTTTCATTTGTTGGATATTAATGATAGATTTAGCATAATCTATTTCTTTTAGTATGAAACGATGATTTTTATTTAAAGTTGACATCTATAAGTGCTTACAATCTTTTTCTGGATTTTCTAGAATTTTTCGGAATTTTTCTGAAGAAAAAGTTTGGAGCCGATCCGGACTGGACAATCCGATTTGGATCCCGAACGCAGGAATTTCCTGCGGGTAGCCGATCCGGACTGGATTCACGATCCGATCCGGACCGCGGCTAGGGTTTTATATAGAACAAAGGGGTTTTGATTTCTTTCTACTACAATCTTTTGTTCCAAAGTCTCCAGAGCTTCTCTCTCTAGAAATCAACTGATTTGGAGCCGTTTCAACTCAGGTTCTTCGATTCCAAGTAAGTTTTCTTGATCAAAAACTCGGTTTTTCACAGTTTTCACTATTTTGCTCAAAACGTGTTGGAAATTTTGTATCTTTTTCGTTTGGGATTGGTTTTTGGTCAAATTTCTTTTGAAATAAGAACTCTGGGTAGATTAGTTTTGATTATATGCTAGGTATTCTCTTGATTAACGAATTTTTAGGCTTCGATTTATGAAAATTCGGTTTTAGGGCATATAATAGGAATTTTTGAAAATCATGGGATTGATCTATTTTTAAAGTTCTTTTTGCAAAACTAATTTGATTCCTAATCTCTCTACACGATAATGATTGTTTAGGTACAATTTTTCATGTTTTTGAAAATAAACAATTTTTCTCGTGTTCTTGAGTTTTGCTCACAGGCTTTTCTATTATCTGAGCACTAGTAGCACAATGGTTTTCGCTTGGATTATTGCGCTCATTGTAGCATTAGTGGGAACTTGAGCATCTGTCAAAAAGGAACAAGCTGAAGCAAGTCAGGAGAAGATAAACGATGTTCCTCAAGTTGAGTCAGAATCAGAAGATGAAGAGGATTGGGAAATATTTTGTAAAGAATCACAACAAGCAGTGGATGATGAAGATAGGTTCTATCTAAAGGAAAAACAGCTGATAACGTCTTCCTCAACAACCAAGCATCTCACAAGGAGCAAGAACTCGAGGGGCAGAGGAATTCAGATTAATGAACCACTGGCTAGAACACGCTCTCTGCCTAGAGAATCTAAATATACACCTTCAGCATCCATACAATCTCCTTCTACCTCCAAGACAATCACCACAAAAGTTGATATACTGTCTATGCAACGAGCACAAAGGAGAATGTCTGAAGCACATGAAAGAATGTCGGCTGACATTCACAAGATGAAAAAGAACTGCTCCAAATTATCAAAAATGCTTAAAGGAATTTTACACAAACTGGACTGCAGTAGCTCAGAAGGCTCAGAGTCTGACATTTGAACTTCCTTCTAACCTATCGTTTTGTTGTGCAGGCTTAGTTTTTAGTTTTTTCTTTGTTTAGGTCTCTGATTTTTCTTGTTTTAGTACTTTTCACCTCTCCATTTTGTAATTTTTGGCTTAGTTTGTGACAAAAAGGGGGAGAGAGAGAGAGACAAAACTATGGAAGGAACTAAACTATGAAAGGTAAGTATACTATGAAAGGTAAGTATACTCTGAACTATGAAAGAGGTAAGTATGACATCAACTTTTGGTTTGAATTGGGTTTTGCATGCATGCCTCTACTAACTATTCGACTAACTATTTGGGCATGTAATATTTCTAACAAGTTGTTTGTTAACTAACTTACATATGACATTTGATTTTTAATGCTTAGAAGATATGTCTAATTTTGATTGTGATCTTATTACATATCTGAATTCATAAATGTCATGATGAGTATAAACTCTATCTCTATGCTTGGTTTTATATGCAAAAATTCTTGAGGTATCTAACGATCTCTTTTGTCAAGAATGTTTTTCTTTTGCAGAGATTACAGATGTCTAAGTCTAGAGTCTGTTCTAGGAGTTTATCTCATGTATCTTATTTGGTTCTCCATTGTAAATTTTTGTTGTATGGTGATAGCAACAAAAATATCTTTTTGAATTTTCTTGAGTGGATTCTCTATTTTGTCACGAAACCGCCAAAGGAGGAGATTGTTAAGGAATTTGTTTTGGCATATTTCGTGAAAGTGTTAAGTCTTGAAGATTGAAGATAAAGAAGTTTGGATCATATACCTCAATCTCAAGAAAGAAGAATTCAAAAGGATCAGGTACGTTTAACTAATTAATTTTGATGATCCGAATACTTCTTATAGTGTAGAAACACTTGGATGAATTTTTAATTGCATAAAAATCAAAAAACTGGACATACTACATGTTCAGGATCCGGATCGGGCACTATAGTCCGGACCCCGAACATAGGGTAGTTCATGCGCAATTCCAGTCCGGATCGTGGTATTTCAGTCCGGACCCCGAACGTTAATTCTGAAGGAATTGCATGAACAGTCCGGACCGTGGTATTTCAGTCCGGACCCCGAACGTATGTTTTTCTGGAAATTGTCTGTTTAAGCCACGACAGTCCGGACCGCCAATTCCAGTCCGGACCGTCGTCATGTAAAATTCCAGAAAATGTTAGTTTTTGATTCTTATCCTCTTCCAACAGTTTCTAACCTATAAATAGACCCTACGATTCATTTTTTAGGGTAATCCAAAATACGGTCAAAAAGAGAAAAATCCACATATGGAGAAGAAAGGAAATAACAAGATTAAATCTATGTTTCTTCATCTATATTGATTAATTTGATTCTAGATTTTCATACTCAAATTTTGAGTAGAATCAAATTAATGAACACTTAGATGGTATTTCCGATCTATCTTTGATCTAAGTATTCGGCGGATTATCACCACCCAAAAAAAAAACAACGATTTTTCCAAAATCGGCGCGTGGACTCGCGTGGCCCTGTGGATTCAAGGTGCAACCGCTCTCGTGGATTAGGAGCGAGGTACGTTCGTGGATTCAAGACGTGCTACTGGGTGAAGACCGCGGATTCGGTTGGACGTCGTGGATTCGACGTTCGACGCCGTGGATTCGGCGTTGGACGCTATTCGTGGATTCGAGAAGCGTTGCGGAGCGAGCGGAGAAGATCTACTAGGAGCGTATGAAAATGGTTGAGTCGTCTGTGAGTACGGTATATCACCTTGTACGTGTGTTAATTCTAGTGGATTTCGCCGTGTTATCGGTCCCGTGGTTTTTTACTCCGGTTTGGAGTTTTTCCACGTAAAAATCGTGCGTGCTATTTTTTCATTTCCGCATCGGGTTTTATTGCGCAACGATTTTTGAGTGTTTATGGTTTACACCTATTCACCCCCCCTCTAGGTGTTTTTTTCCCTATTTAGATCCATATTCTATCATAACCCAACAAGTGGCGGTACCCGTCGTGGATATTTGGATTTATTTCTGAGGTGACATGGAGCATAAGGAGTACTTGAGGATAGTGCTGCGACTTCTAATCGAGAAGAAGTTGTTGCCAAGTTGAGAGAGTATGCACTTTGACTTCGGAAGGTTCTGTTGTTAGGCCACGTGATTACAGCTGCAAGAGTGACAGTGAACCCAACGAAGAGTGATGCCGTTAGGGAATTAGCCTAAGTCTATGATTGTGACAGAGGTCCGAAGCTTTTGGAGTAAGTAGTGACAGTGTAGCTTTGAGGAGATAAAGTTGAGAAGGATGCCAGCATTGACGTAGATGTTTGCCTGTGATAGAGAGAGAAATTGAGTTATCCATAGACCCTTGAACCTGAAGTATTTGGTTACTTAGGAGGAATTTGGTTGAGGCAACGCCGGTGGATAGAGTTATCAAAGATGTATGATTGATATAGTATAGCATTATCCCGGCGAGGACATTATGGTCAGTTACGCTTTGTCTAGGCGAGCAGTGTAACCTTGGAGTTGGATGAGGATTTGAGTTATCAGGAGCAGCCGATGCAAATTCTTACTCGTGAGCCAGAAGAATTATGCAGTCGGGTTATACCATGTGTGAAGGTCCTATGGAGCTATCTTGATGAGAGAAAGGCCACTTGAGAGCCTGAGGATGAGTTGAGGTTTTCCTGTCCCTATCTATTTAGACACCCTCCTGAGTTATGGATTTGTTCTGGTTTCGAGGACGAAACCCTTTTAAGAAGGGGAGAGTGTAGAGCACCGGGACCTTGTAGAGTGCACCGACCTCGCAAGATGGCGTGGTACGGAGAAATCACCTTGGGCGTGTTCTAATTGTGTTTACAGATGAGTTTGGGTTGATTCGGATCGACGCGGAAGCCCCAGCTTGAATCTGCATTTTTGGGGCATTGTGTACTTGTAGAGTACTGGATTGGATAGAGCATCGACTCCACAGTTGTGCACCAATTGGACAAGTGATGGACTCAGTGTGTTAAATGGATCACGAGAGTAATCGGATGACCCCGTCGGATGTTTAGAAGTGGTTTCGCGTGAAACGGATATCAAATTTGGACCCAGCGCGAAATTTGGGTTAAGAACACTTATATGGATGCCTTCGGAAAATTTGAGGATTGGAATTTGGCAAAACGGACAGCGGATTTGGATTCAGCACGCGAAAACGATGAAAATGGACTATTTATTTGTATTTTTAGGAGCCCGGATGCCTTGCACGGATTTAGAGGCATGTTGTACTGTTCCGGCAGCCGAGGGGCAGCGCCGGCGGCGGCGGGCAGCGGCGGAGCGCGGCGGCGCGGGCGCGAGCAGGCGCCAGAGCAGGCGCGGGCAGCGCGCGTGCGCGGGCAGTGCGCGGGCAGCATGCGGGTGAGCGCGGTGCACGGGGACTGGAGTACCACGTGGTGTTCTTCTATTGGGCTAGGGCGGACACGTGACAGTAGCGGAGAGGCTGGTTTAGTGGTCGTAGTCCACAGTGCTGTGAGGAGTGTCTCGGGAAGCGTGCGTGCAGAGGGCGCAGGCGGCGGGCGCAGGCGTGCACGTGGGGGCGTTGACGGCGTTTCCCGCGCTCGGGCGCGCAACGCGTCGGCGTCCGCAGCAGGCCACGCGGCGTAGAGCCAGCGGCCGGTTTCGGTGTCTGCTGTTTTGCGGTGACGTGGCGCAACCACAGCGATTCGGGCGCGCGATGGATGGTTGGATTTTTGCGACATTGTTTGCGCTCGGAAATTCCGGGCGCCCGGAAAATGCACCAGGAAGTGTATTTTCCTTCCGGATTTCAGCCTATAAATAGGCATTGAGTGCCCTTTTGTCCGAGTTTTGGAGATTTTTTTGGAGCTCCCCTTTGCGCAGAGGCCTTCTACACTGTGTTGTCTACACTCCGACGGATCTTGGGCATTTTTGGAGAACGCGGCATCGACGTTTTCTGCGACGCGGCGCACATCGAGGCACCTTGGATTTTTGGCTTTTACCGTCGCTCTTCGTTCCGCGAGACAAACCGGATCACCCCGATGCAATTTTGAGCCGATTTTTACAGCAGCGCATTCACAAGAGGTAAGGCTTCGATTTCCGTGTTGATCACTTCTCCGTATTTTGAGCTTTTGGTATAGTTCCCGAGGTGTGTTGTGACCCCTTTTTCTGCTGTGAGATTTTGGACAGCGGAGGCTTGTCGATTTTCTATCTTGACCTAGGAGCGTCGGAATGAGGCGTTTAAGGACTCGATTGATATCTACTCTTCGAGAGGAACGTGCTCGTAGTTTTATTGGATTTTTCTGAGGACTCTTTGAAGGTGAGATTTAAGCTTCTTTGGGGTTGTATACTGCAGTTTTTACAGTGTTGTGAGGATGCCGGCATATCACCTTGTTTGAATTGTATCTTGGCCTACAGGTGTCGGAACGGGGCGTATAAACACTCGTTTTGGGGCTACTCATCGCGAGAATCGCAACCGTGATTTTTCTGGGATTTTTGGTGGACTGAATGAAGGTGAGAAATGCCCTTCTTTGTGTTGTTTTGGAAAAACAGCAATGCTGTTTGGTGTGTGTTTGGGGTATTGATTGTGTTGGGGTATTGCATTATTGGGGTGATGTTGTTTGGAGCCGAGGCTTGCGCGACATGTACCGAGGATGCGGGTTCAGCAGATTTTGTTAGCAAGTGGCCACGCTTCACCGACTTCAGCTTTGCCTACGGAATGCATTCCAGGTGGGTTGGAAATTCGTCAAGATGTATGGAATGCCCTCTAAAGCTTCTGTATGCATGTTGAGCATGTATAGTTTACCTGTTTTTATAGTTGGTAAAATCTGATAGCTGTCTAGAAAATTGTAGAAAGGCTTTCCTGAGCCCCAGATATTTTTAGCATGATCTAGAAGTGATTTGACACTAGGCTGCTGATTAGTTGGCATTAGATTGGCATCTGAACTGTTTTAAAAATAGTCGGACATGTTCTAATAAAAACTGAGCTTTGAAAATGGTTTTAAAATATTGAGATCTTCTAGAGGGGTTGAGTAGGTTCAGGATGCATGTGTTCTCGTGCCAGGGGGCCGAGTGGATTTTTAGAGCTCTTTGTGTTGAGTTTCTAGCGTCATGTGAGTGTGAGCTTCCTTGTTGGGATCGATGTGATTATTCTAGATCATGGATTGTGTCTTTCTGATTTAGTTGTGGAGGTGGTTCTCCGACTTAGCTTTGAGAGTTTTGGGCTCTGGCAGATCAAGTCGTGGAGGTTTCCCGAGTTAGCCATGGGTTGTGCATTATCAGATTGAGTCGTGGAGGGTTCTCCGACATGGCTGTGAGAGTGTTTGGGCATTTCCTGATCGAGTCGTGGAGGGTTTCCCGACTGAGTTGTGCTATTTGAGCTTTGAGTTTCCGATTTGTTTGATCGTGGATCATAGCCTGCATGTGCCGCTTGTTGAGACAGATGAGACAGTTGAGACAGATGTGACGCGCTTGAACTCGGTGGGGTCGCTCCCCTCGAGTTACGCTCCGGATGCGATGATGATGCGCCTAGTTGATACACTGAGGTCGCTTTGCGTGATATTGAGATAGTCCGTGTGGGATGCCCTACGTAAGTCCAAGTCCATTGTGGGCTAGTGGCAGTAGGTTAGGCGCAGGCTTGACTGGACCCTATGTGGCAGTCATTGAGATTGGGTGATATGAGCGGGTGATTGCATAGCATGTTCTTAGATGAGTTTTTCCTTTGAGCATGATACTTGAGGCATATTTGTGACACCCCCGGAATTTGGATTAGTCCTATATATAAATGATATAATAGGACTAAATCTCTAACCCGGCTATAGCATTTTGGATGGTAGCAAGATCCAAGAGGAACATGAGAGTTAAGCGTGCTAGAGCTAGAGTAGTTCTAGGATGGGTGACCCCCTGGGAAGTGGGGCGTCACAGTTGGTATCAGAGCCATTCACCAGCCGAAAATGTGAGATGAGTCTCGGCTGAGCCAGGGTTATATAGCGGGTAGAGTGAGGCTCCCCGGCTAATGACCGTTGTGAGTGGAGTGCAGCTCCTCACAAGGTCGGCTAAGGCTAGCGAGACGAGTCTCACATCGCCTGGTGCTTGTGAGTGTGCTTGAGCCTGACGTAGACGTCAGGGCTTAAAGGGGGGAAGAATGTGACACCCCCGGAATTTGGATTAGTCCTATATATAAATGATATAATAGGACTAAATCTCTAACTCGGCTATAGCATTTTGGATGGTAGCAAGATCCAAGAGGAACATGAGAGTTAAGCGTGCTAGAGCTAGAGTAGTTCTAGGATGGGTAACCCCCTGGGAAGTGGGGCGTCACAATATTAGCAGTAGCGAGTGTATGCATAGTACATCCCTAGTAGAGTTTCCTTGAGCATGATGATTGAGACATTTTAGCTGTAGTTTTCATTCAGCTTTCCTATTATCTGTTACGGAATTTGAGTTGGCGTATTTCGTGAATTCGGTTAAGTCTTGAAGATTGAAGGTAAAGGAAGTTGGATCATATAACTCAATCTCAAGAAAGAAGAATTCAAAAGGATCAGGTATGTTTAACTTAATATCTTTGGTGATCCGAATACTTCTTATAGCGTAGAAACACTTGGATGGATTTGTTATTGCATAAATATCAAAAACTGGACATGGGACATGTTCAGGATCCGGATCAGACTGTTCAATCCGGATCCCGAAGGTGGTTCGTTCATACACCAGTTCAATCCGGATCGTAGCTTCCCTTGATCCGGATCCCGAACATTGAGTTTACCATTTTCCTTCAACGATCCGGATCAGGCTTCGCAATCCGGATCCCGAACGTTGATGTTTGGTGAACTGTATGAACGATCCGGATCAAGCACTACGATCCGGATCCCGAACATTCGTTTTTCTGGAATCTGTTTTTCTCGCTACTGCAATCCGGATCGCCGATCTCCGATCCGGATCGTCGTCATGTAAAAACTCCAGAAAAGGTAGTTTTTGATCCTTATCTTCTTCCAAGGGTTTCTAACATATAAATAGACCCTATGATTCTTTTTCTAGGGTTAATCCCAGAAGTCCACAGAATAGAAAAAGTAGCCGTCATCTTTTATACGGACTCAGATCCACATATAGAGAAGAAAGGAAATAACTAGATTAATTCTATGTTTCTTCATCTATATTGATTAGTTTGATTCTAGGTTTTCATACTCACATTTTGAGTTGAATCAAACTAATGAATACTTAGATGGTATTTCCTATCTATCTTTGATCTAAGTATTTGGCGGATCATCACCACCCAAAAACAACGATTTACCCCAAAATCGGCGCGTGGACTCGCGTGGACTTGTGGATTCAAGGTGCAACCGCTCTCGTGGATTCGGAGCGAGGTACGTTCGTGGATTCGAAGCGTACTACTGGGTGAAGACCGTGGATTCGGTCGGACGTCGTGGACTCGACGTTGGACGCCGTGGATTCGGCGTTGGACGCACATCGTGGATTCGAGAAGCGTCTGGAGCGAGCGGAGAAGATCAACTAGGAGCGTACGGAAAAGGTTGAGTCGTCTGTGAGTACGGTATATCACCTTGTACGTGTTTAATTCTAGTGGATTTCACCGTGTTATCGGTCCCGTGGTTTTTTTACTCCGGTTTGGAGTTTTCCACGTAAAAATCTCTGCGTGTTATTTATTTTTCCACATTGGGTTTTTATATCGCAAAGATTTTTGAGTGTTTATGGTTTACACCTATTCACCCCCCCTCTAGGTGTTTTTTCCCCTATTTAGATCCTATTATTCATATAACCCAACAAGTGGTATCAGAGCGGGAATAGGGTTGTAAACAATGGTTGAAGGTGAAAACATCAACTGACCCCCGTTCTTCGATGGAACAAATTATGCGTACTGGAAAGTACGGATGAAAGCCTTTTTAATTTCCATCAACGAACGGGTGTGGCAATCAATTGAATTAGGATGGTCTAATCCAACTGAATTTATTGGTGATGTTCGCACCATCAAACCTAGGTCGAAATGGACCAAGGAAGAGATTGATATATCTTCTTACAATGGCAAGGGAATAAATGTTTTATTTAATGCCTTATCACAAACAGAGTTCTCTCGTGTCTCGGCATGTGAGACTACGAAAGAAATCTGGGATGTTCTTCAAGTTACGCATGAGGGAACTAACCTTGTGAAGATTCAGAAACTGCAAATGCTTACGAGCAAGTTTGACTCTATTTTCATGGCAGAAAATGAATCGTTCACTGACTATTACACACGATTGCAAGACAACGTAAACTCATGTGCTAACTTGGGAGAGAAGATTCCAGAATTTAAAATTGTAAGAAAGATCTTAAGAACTCTTCCTGAAAGATTTCGTTCCAAGGTCACAGCCATTGAAACTATTAAACACCCGGACGAAATCCGTGTAGAAGAATTAGTTGGTTCTTTACAAACTTATGAAATGACATTTCCTACTAACTATTCTTCGGGAAAGGCATCCTCTTCTAAGTCTTCAGGTTATGCTTTGAAAACAACAAAAGAAGAAGACGCGGATTCATCCTCCTCAGGCGATGACGAGAATTTATCTATGGAGGACTTTGAGAAGCAGCTCGCTCTCTTGACAAGGAAGTTTCGCCGAAATTTTTGAAGGGGTAATTCAAGCAAAACTCCATCCTTCGGAAAGGGGAAGAAAGGCAAGGGTTCTTCAAGTTACAAGTCAAGAAAGCAAGAGGGTTTTTCTAAGGATAAGAAAAGCACAGAAGGACAAGTCCAATGCTTCAAGTGCCGAGGGTACGGCCATATCTCAACGGAATGTCCAACTAAGAATCCGTCTAAGAAGAAGGCAATGCAAGCCGTCACTTGGGATGACACCTCATCGACAAATGAGTCATCGTCAAGTGATGAAGAAGACAACGCAACTGCGTTCCACGCGTCCACATCTTCACCCTCCATGTGCTTAATGGCAAGTACATCCGACTCGCTGTCCAACTCCACTGTTGAAAAGAATGCAACGGACAATGAATCGGATGATTTGGAAGGTGAAGATTTTACTTTAGCCTACCACAGACTTTTACGGGATTCAAAGAAACTGGCTAAGCAAAACAAGGGGTTGAGAGGCAGATTGCAGGATCTCGAAGAAGAAGTAAAAAGGGTAACTTTTCTCTCGACCGATCTTGAAGTGGAAAGGGATAATCTGATAAAAGCAAATGTTTCCCTTCAAGAGTCCAACGAGCAACTCGAGAAGAATTATATAGATATGGTTAACAAAGCGAATTACTTCTTGAAGCTCAACGGCGAGGCCCGACAGGAAAAACTGGAAATGACTGAGACCATTCTCCAACTCAAGGATGACTTGCAGCGATTTTCATCAGGAAGGAGTAAGTTGGATAAGCTTCTTGGTCTTGGTCAATCAAACAAGTTCGGCCTCGGATACAATCGAACTAAAGACGATTTTAGTTCGGTTGGGACAGTTTTCGTGCCTCAGTCGGTATCTCCTCCTCCGACACCGGAATTCACGACAAGCAACGACAACAAGCCTACTTCACCCTCCTCGGGATCGTCAAGCACTAAGGTATGTTTTCGTTGTAATTTGGCAGGGCACATAAGGAGAAATTGCAAGAGAGGAGCCAAACGGTCAACTCAAGCACTTCTTGCAACGACTACAAAAAGGGTGATTCCTCGGAAATCAAATGCAAATTATTCGAAAGGAAAAAGCCTCGGTAGTTCATCAAACAAGACGACGACGTCAAGGAAAAGCGACGGATCAAACAAGACGCTTTCACCAAAGGTATCAACCTCACAATCATTTCCGACGTACACCAAAACTCGAAAGGTTTGGGTACGCAAAGGTGAAATCTTCCCTTGTCTTGTAACAAATATTTCCTTGCATGCATATGATAATTCGTCTTGGTATCTGGATAGCGGATGTTCCCGTCACATGACCGGTGACAAAAACTGTTTTCAAAATTTTGAGAAAATCTCCGGAGGACTTGTAGTTTTCGGAGACGGTCAGTCTTCCAAAATTGTTGGAAAAGGAACAGTAGCTATTCCAGATGGCCCGATTCTGAATAATGTATTATTTGTTGATGGGCTTAAGACTAACCTCATTAGTATCAGTCAACTTTGCGACAATGGTTTTTCTGTTAATTTTTCATCTGTTGAATGCATTGTAACTGATAAAGATCATGTTTTCTTTTTAAAAGGGGTTAGATCTGAAAATAATTGTTATGTTGTTCCCAATAAAATTTCTGAAAATTGTAACTTAGCCTCTTTGGATAATGAAACACTTTGGCATGAAAGGCTAGGACACATAAATTTTAAGGAACTTGTTAGAATTTCGAACAAAGACGTGGTCAAGGGGGTTCCTAAACTTTCACTTACTCAAAACATTGTGTGTGGTGGTTGTCAAAAGGGAAAACAATCTAGGACTGCACACAAGAACTTGAATCACGTCGGTACCAAACGGCCCTTGGAATTATTGCATATGGATCTTATGGGGCCAACACGTCAACCATCCTTGGGAGGTAAATGGTATATTTTCTTATTGGCTGATGATTTCTCTCGGTATTCATGGGTAGCATTTTTAAAAGAGAAAGCTGATACTTTTGATTCTTTTCACGAGATTTGCCTTCGTATTATGATTGAAAAGAATGAAAAGATCATTCGTGTTAGAAGTGATAGAGGTGGAGAATTCATAAATTCTAAATTCATTGACTTTTGCACTTCCAACGGCATTAAGCATGAATTCTCAGCACCCTATACACCTCAACAGAATGGTGTTGTCGAGCGCAAAAACAGGGTTGTTCAAGAGATGGCACGTGTTATGCTTCACAGCCGGAATTTACCGCTACATTTTTGGGCTGAAGCTGTGAACACTGCAATCTATGTTATTAATCGAGTTTATTTGCGCCCGGGAACGTTAAATACACCATATGAACTATGGTGTGGTAGAAAACCCAACATCAAATATTTTCGCATCTTCGGGAGTCGGTGTTACATTTTACGTGACCATGAAAATCATGGAAAGTTTGACTCTCGAAGTGACGAAGGGATTTTCTTGGGGTATTCTACAAATAGTAGAGCATATCGGGTATTTAACTTGGAATCTAAGACGATCGTAGAATCTATAAATGTTAAAGTAGATGAGGCTTTCCACTTTGCATCTGATAAATCTACCCCTGATATCTCTCTTGATGATGATACTCCTGTAAGTGCATCTTCTCATGATAATACTTCCAATATTAATGATGCATCTAATGGTTCTTCAAGTTTATCTGATGTGCAGGAATCATCTCATGTACCCCCGAGTACTCCATTAAAACAAACGTTACGCATCTCCAAGGATCATCCTGAATCAAACATCATTGGAGACCCACAAGAAGGAGTAAAAACTGTAGAGTTATGAATCCCAAAGGATCTAAATAGGTACTATCAAACAACTAGAGGGGGGGTGAATAGGTGTAATACTTAAAAACTCAATCTCAGTGCAAAATAAAAACCAATGCGGAAAATAAAAACAGCACACCGAGATATACGTGGAAACTCCAATCCAGGAGAAAAACCACGGGACCAACACGCAATAACAATCCACTAAGAATAGAAGAATAACAAGGTGATTACCGACTCCACGGACTCAAACCCCTCCTTCAGCTTCTTCGGACCTTGCGCTGACCGGTTGGATATCCACGCAATAACAATCCCTAAGAAAAGAAGAATAACAAGGTGATTACCGTCTCCACGGATTTAACCCCTCCTTCAATTTCTTGGACCTCGCGCTCCACCGATTTTGCACGCCCACTGCACATGTTCGAATCCACGAACGCCACTCGAATCCACGAGCACACGTTTCGAATCCACGAAACGCCTTTAGCACACCGAATCCACGATGCCACGTCGAATCCACGACGCAAACTCAGTCGATAAGAATATTGACTTCGATGGTGATCCTTTGCTTAGATTATCAATGAAGAACCATGGGAGAAATCTCTAAGCAAAGATTAGATCAATTCGACAAAAGATATGTTCTTGAAAGAACCATCGAATTGACCTAAAAGAGGCTATTAAGAAGAACAATGAAAACCTAGCCTCTAGGGTTGCTCACAAGAGTTTTATCAATTGATCGGTAGAGAACCCACGTTTTTGAGAAACCCTAAATGTATATTTATAGTTTAGAAACCTTTGGAAAGAGATAAGAATCAAAAACATACCTTATCTGGAAATTTTCAGGACGGCGATCCGGATCGGATTTGCTGCGATCCGGATCGTCATAACGAGATTGACGATTCCAGAAAACCAAGGGTTCGGGATCCGGATTGCAAGGCCCGATCCGGATCGTTCATACAAATCAGAAAACTTAACATTCGGGATCCGGATCGGAAATTGCATGGATCCGGATCGAAGTCTTGTATGAAGCAACAAGCTTCGGGATCCGGATCGTTGGCTCTGATCCGGATCCTGAACAAGTCCGAACAGCAGTTTTTGATTATTATGCAATTAAAAGTTCATTCAAGTGTTTCTATACTATAAGAAAGTATTCGGATCACCACAATTATTTAGTTAAACATACCTGATCCTCTTGAATACTTTCTTCTTGAGATTGAAGTAACTGATCCACAATTCTTCAACTTCAATCTTCAAGATTCAAGACACTGAGTGTCAACTTGAGCTCTTGTTGAATCTTCTCTAAGTCTTTGATTGCTGATTGACAATTTGATCCCTTTAAGACTCCGACTCAACTTACTGACTTGACTCACGAAATATGCCAATACCAAAATGCCGTAACAATCTCCCCCTTTGGCAATTTCGTGACAAAACCCAAAAATACATAAAAGCGCTGAAGTCACTCATCTTAAACCAAAAAATCGAAACTCAATGTCATCACCAAAACATTGATTTTCTTTGCGTGAAAGATCCAATAAATACAAAATTACATTTGAACCAAACAGTCCTAGAACATACTCTATGACTTAGGACTTGGAGTCTTAAAGTGATGTAATTCATGCAAAACAAAACTCCAAACAAAATCAAACGTTAGTCGTTAGAAATTACAATCCTACATTTGATCCGTCTTCCTTTTGGTTCTTTTGTTTTTCTGCTCTTTCAATTTTTTCTGTCTCCCCCTATCTTGAGCATCTCTAACATGTTTTCCATGTTCTCCATGTTCTTGAGCATCTATGTTCTCCCCCTTTGTGATACGATCATCATTTTCCGTTCTCCCCCATTTTTTATTTTCGTTTCGTTTATCCTCTCTTGATGATCTCATCTCCGTCATTTCTCTTCTCCCCCTTTTTGTCACAAATTGTCAAACAGTGAACATACTAGACAAAAGGAAATCACTAACAATATTAGTTCATAGAGAAAGAGAGATAAAAGCTCAGTTCTGGTATATAACAAAAATGGAGATTCCGTACCTGTACCAGAAAGCAAAAATCAAATAATTTCTTGAAACAAATCCAGATTTTAGAATCTTTTCAAATACCGATTTGTATTCCATCAAGAAATCAATTTAAGTGCTTTAAACAGTGAATTCACACAGATGTCATTCAATCCAATTAATTTCACAAAATTAAAAAGATTTACTCCAAAATCATGAAAAATAAAGGTAAAACATTATAAACCGTTTTTCATGTTATATTCATCAAACACAAGTCATCAAAAATAATCTTGAGATCCAAAGTCTATCAAGATGTAACGGATGTACAAAGATGACTTACAGAGATTTCCAAATGACATCAATTTGATTTCTTACCCTTTCAAATTTGAGATAAGCACTAAAATACCTAAGGGTGGCTCTTTGAGCATCTTTCAACTATCCCACCTTATACCAACCAGGAGATTATTCAAAATATAAGAGCTTTGCATATAAATCTCCAAATGTTTCAACTAAAAATTTCAAGAAAATATTTTTCAAGCATCAAAACATGTGGTAGCTTCACACACAGACCGGACGACCGGGGTGGCAGCTCTTTCCAACATGTGGTGGTAGTTTTCACACTCCTTTCGGATGTAACTCTTTCCACATCTTTTGCAAATTATTTCAATACCCTTGTAAGAATACAATCTCTTACGTGAAAGAATTATATCCCAAATTTTAGTCTATCGGTTGTCTCACGTTTATCACAATGAATTCACACAACCGAGATAGATTAAGCATCTAAAGATCACACATGATTTCTAAAATTTGATGCTTATAATATCAAAAACTCCTATAATGAAGTATCTTCAAGATTATGATTAAGGAGTAAAGTTGATAATCCAAATAAAATTAATTTGGAGCGAATAAAAATGAAGCCCTTTTTATTCAATGCACTTGTTCAGTAAAAACCCTTTTGTTCAAAAACAAAGTATAAAAACGAAGAGCATTGAGACCCATGTAATGCAAAGATTAAGAAAGATATGAAGGGAAAACCAATCAAAGCATTAAATACAGTCATAAGCTAATTAGAACTTAAGACAAGGAAAGATATCACCTTTCCGAATCCAAAATTGTCGAATTCTGGGTTGTCTTGATTCATTGTGGTTGGGAGATGATAGCTTTGACTGTTGATCCACCTTAGGTCTTTGCCTCGCAGTGATCCACTTGTATGATTGATGATGTGGCTCGGACCTTTGGTGGGTTGAGTGAACTCCTTTGACTTGATGTGTCTTTTGATTCCGTTGAGTTCGCTCCGTAGATGATGTTGCCGAAGAATTCTTCTTTCTTTTTTTCGGGCAATTCTTCACCAAATGTCCTTCAAGTCCACATAAGTGACAAGTTCTTCCTTTCAATTTCATTGTGGAACTTGAAGCATGCACAGTTTGATCCTTTTTAGAACCCAAACCAACCTTACTTGTTTGACCTAATCCGGACATACAATCATGTTTCTTCGAACCGGTTGAAATCCTTTGTATGTCGGATTTAAGTTGATGGACTTGCTTGGTCAAAGCTTGGTTGGTAACATGAATCTCCTCAAACTGCTTTTCAAGAAAATCAATCTTGTTAATATGGGAATTAACGATCGTTTCCGATTGATTTATCTTTTCCTGGAGGATTTTATTATTATCCAATAAAAGCTCTCGTTCCTCCTCGAGATCATGAAGTTTGATCTTTAAAGCATGATTCTCGTCTTGATTCTCAAGTCATTGCTTCCTCAACTTCTTGATATGCTTGGCCATCTTCTTAGATTCCGCAAGAAGTTGTTGATATGCCTCAACGAGTTCTTCTTCGTCCGACTCCCCCTCACTTGATGACTCTCCGCCGGATGTTGATGTTTCATGCAAAATCAAAGGAATAGAGTCAGTGATTAATGATGATAAGCAAACATTAGAGGAGGGAATTTGAGAAGCATGTAAGGCAACGACTTTTTCCTCTTTACTTGAGGTCGATTCATTAGAAGTAGAATCGTCCCAAGTTTTCGCTTGCAAAGCCTTCTTTTTGTATGATTTCTTAGAAGGACAATCCGTTGAAAAATGGCCGTAGCCTTTGCATCGATAGCATTGGATTTCCCCTTCGAAATCATCTTTTTCTTTTTCTTTAGAAGGTTTTGCAAAGCTGTTTAGGTTAGAGGATTTAGAACCCGATGATCCTTTAGAAGGTTTCGTGGATGAAGATCCATCGGTTCGATTCTTCCAAAATTTCCGACGAAATTTCTTTGTGATCCGCGCCAATTGTTCTTCAAAATCGGCAAAAGAGATTTCATCGTCGGAACTTGATTCGCTATCTTCTTCCTTTGTTGATTTGAATGCAATACCTGTAAGCTTAGAAGAAGACTTGGAAGAAACTTGATTAGTAGGAAAAGTTATTTCATAAGTTTGCAAAGCACCTACTAATTCCTCTACGCTCATCTCATCCGGATGACTAACGGTTTCAATGGCGGTAACTTTTGCCCTAAACCGTTCCGGAAGAGTCCGAAGTATCTTTCTTACAATTTTCGACTCCGGGATCTTTTCTCCTAAATTAGCACATGTATTTATTACATCTTGAAGTCTAGTGTAATAATCTGTAAACAATTCATGCTCTTCCATATGAATAGAGTCAAATTGACTTGTAAGCATCTGGAGCTTTTGAATTTTTACAAGATTAGTACCCTCATGTGTAATTTTGAGAATATCCCAAATTTCCTTCGCGGTTTCACACGCGGAAATTCTTGTGAACTCAGTCGAGGAAAGAGAGTTAAAAAGAGCGTTCATACCTTTCCGATTGTAAGAAGATCTTTCGAGTTCCTCTTTGGACCATCTAGAGCGAGGTTTTGGGGTAGTAGAATTTCCTACTTCCTCAACAGAATGCACCCAACCGTATTCCACGGATTGCCATACCCGCTCATCAATTGCCATGAGAAAAGCCCTCATCCGCACTTTCCAATAAGCATAATTAGTCCCATCAAAAAGAGGAGGTCTATAAATATTACCACTTTCACCCAACATGATAGATAAACCTAAAACCCGCTCTGATACCAATTGTAGAGTCATGAATCCCAAAGGATCTAAATAGGTACTATCAAACAACTAGAGGGGGGGTGAATAGGTGTAATACTTAAAAACTCAATCTCAGTGCAAAATAAAAACCAATGCGGAAAATAAAAACAGCACACCGAGATATACGTGGAAACTCCAATCCAGGAGAAAAACCACGGGACCAACACGCAATAACAATCCACTAAGAATAGAAGAATAACAAGGTGATTACCGACTCCACGGACTCAAACCCCTCCTTCAGCTTCTTCGGACCTTGCGCTGACCGGTTGGATATCCACGCAATAACAATCCCTAAGAAAAGAAGAATAACAAGGTGATTACCGTCTCAACGGATTTAACCCCTCCTTCAATTTCTTGGACCTCGCGCTCCACCGATTTTGCACGCCCACTGCACACGTTCGAATCCACGAACGCCACTCGAATCCACGAGCACACGTTTCGAATCCACGAAACGCCTTTAGCACACCGAATCCACGATGCCACGTCGAATCCACGACGCAAACTCAGTCGATAAGAATATTGACTTCGATGGTGATCCTTTGCTTAGATTATCAATGAAGAACCATGGGAGAAATCTCTAAGCAAAGATTAGATCAATTCGACAAAAGATATGTTCTTGAAAGAACCATCGAATTGACCTAAAAGAGGCTATTAAGAAGAACAATGAAAACCTAGCCTCTAGGGTTGCTCACAAGAGTTTTATCAATTGATCGGTAGAGAACCCACGTTTTTGAGAAACCCTAAATGTCTATTTATAGTTTAGAAACCTTTGGAAAGAGATAAGAATCAAAAACATACCTTATCTGGAAATTTTCAGGACGGCGATCCGGATCGGATTTACTGCGATCCGGATCGTCGTAACGAGATTGACGATTCCAGAAAACCAAGGGTTCGGGATCCGGATTGCAAGGCCCGATCCGGATCGTTCATACAAATCAGAAAACTTAACATTCGGGATCCGGATTGGAAATTGCATGGATCCGGATCGAAGTCTTGTATGAAGCAACAAGCTTCGGGATCCGGATCGTTGGCTCTGATCCGGATCCTGAACAAGTCCGAACACCAGTTTTTGATTATTATGCAATTAAAAGTTCATCCAAGTGTTTCTACACTATAAGAAAGTATTCGGATCACCACAATTATTTAGTTAAACATACCTGATCCTCTTGAATACTTTCTTCTTGAGATTGAAGTAACTGATCCACAATTCTTCAACTTCAATCTTCAAGATTCAAGACACTAAGTGTCAACTTGAGCTCTTGTTGAATCTTCTCTAAGTCTTTGATTGCTGATTGACAATTTGATCCCTTTAAGACTCCGACTCAACTTACTGACTTGACTCACGAAATATGCCAATACCAAAATGCCGTAACAAAAACTCGGAGACAGTTGGTTTGTGGATTCGCCTGTTATGTTTCCACGATCGAACCAAAGAACGTCGATGAAGCTCTTCAGGATGACTACTGGATTGAAGCAATGCAGGAAGAGCTCCATCAGTTTGAACGCAACAAAGTCTGGGAATTAACGACGCCTCCGAAGCAACACAATGTGATTGGTACTGAATGGATTTTCAAGAACAAGAAAAATGAGGATGGTACCATCATCAGGAACAAAGCACGTTTAGTTGCTCAAGGCTACTCTCAAATGGAAGGTATAGACTTTGATGAAACGTTCGCACCTGTAGCTAGACTCGAGTCCATTCGTATCTTATTCGCTATTGCTTGTCACTTCAATATAAAACTCTTTCAAATGGATGTTAAGAGCGCGTTCTTAAATGCGTTTTTAAATGAGGAAGTTTATGTGGCTCAACCGAAAGGTTTTGTAGACTGTAAACTACCTAACCATATTTTTTGTTTGAAAAAGGCTCTTTACGGTTTAAAACAAGCACCGCGAGCATGGTACGAAAGGTTGACAAAGCACCTTTTGGAGAAGGGCTATACTCGAGGGGGAGCAGATCAGACTCTCTTTGTGAAGCATTATCAAAATAACTTCATTGTTGCACAAATCTATGTCGATGACATTGTGTTTGGAGCGACAAAGGATAATGATGCTTCTAAATTCGCTGAAACCATGGAAAGCGAATTTGAGATGTCTATGATGGGCGAACTGACATACTTTCTTGGATTGCAAGTGAAACAAAATGATGAAGGCATCCATCTGTGTCAATCCAAGTACGCAAAGGAGTTGGTAAAGAAATTCGGATTAGAAGATTCAAAAGATTTTCCTACTCCTATGGGAACTAGCAATAAGGGATTAGGAAGTGAATCTCTTAGTGATATTGTAGACGAGAAACTCTATCGCAGCATGATTGGAAGTCTACTTTACCTCACAGCTAGTTGCCCGGATATATCCTTTAGTGTTGGGATTTGCGCGAGATATCAATCAGCACCAAAGGAGGTTCACCTGAAAGCGGTGAAACGGATCATCCGGTACGTCAAAGGAACTGTAAACTTCGGAATTTGGTATCCTATGGGAACAAGTTTAGATATTATTGGATACTCAGATGCCGATTGGGCAGGATCTGTGGATGATCGAAAAAGTACGAGTGGTGCATGTTTTTATCTTGGCCATTGTCTTGTTGCATGGCATAGTAAAAAGCAAAACTGCATTGCACTCTCGACTGCCAAAGCGGAATACATCTCAGCGGGTAGTTGTTCAACTCAACTTATTTGGATGAAAAGCGTGTTGAGCGACTTCCGGATTTCAGCAACTTCGGTAACTGTTTTATGTGACAACACAAGTGCTATAAACGTTTCAAAAAACCCTGTGTTGCACTCTAGAACAAAACACATTGAACTTAGATATCATTTTCTTAGAGAGCTAGTTGAATCAAATATGCTTCAAATTTCCTACATATCAACTGAAGATCAATTAGCTGACATTTTAACAAAACCTTTGGATCAAAAACGTTTTATTCATTTGCGTAAAGCAATTGGAATGCTTTCCTTGAAATAACCTCTTTTTGAAACTCTTGTTTAGGTTAGGTTTTGTTTTTGTGTTTTTGTTCATTATCTATGCTTAGACATAGAACATTAATTGAGCATTAGTTGTTATTGACTTTAACTGCATCCTTTTATATATTTGGAAATCTATTATGCCTTAGATATCATAATATTTTATTTGATGCAATGATCATTTATGTCAATTAACTCATCTTTGTTTGGATCAAAGTCAATTTCTCTCTCGATGATCTCTTGGTATAGTTTTTATCTTATTTGACTGTTTAGTCGAGTATGAAATCGAGATCAATATTTGGCTAAATACTTTATATCTTAGATAATTGATAGCCAATTGAGGGGGAGTCAAAGAAAAAGTATTATGCTCAAAAGATGTGGAAAGAGTTACATCCCAATGAGGAGTGTGAAAACTACCACCACATGGAGGAAAGAGCTACCACCTCGGTCGTCCGAGTGCTGTGTGCAGCTACCACATGTATACCAAGCAAGGGTTTTTCAAGTTTGATTAATTAAAATGCATGTTGAAATACTTGACTCTGTCAAAATTTCAAGGTTGGTATAAGGTGGGATTTTTAATGAAAGATGCTCAAAGAGCCACTCTCTTCAATAAATTGACTAGATATATTGTCTAACTTATCGGGGATGTTAGACATCTATTGATCTTTGTATTTCATTTTCTTTACCGAATTGATGATTTGATAAAGGCATTACTCATAAGATCAAGTTATATGTAATTGAAGTTGTTCAACTTTAAGGGATTTAATTTTTATAAATTTTCGTTTCATTTGTTGGATGTTATTGATAGATTTGGTATAATCTATTTCTTGTTGTATGAAACGATGTTTTTCGTTTAAAGTTGATACACAAAAGTGCTTACAATCTTTTTCTGGTTTTTCTTGAATTTCTCTGAAATTTTCTAAAGAAAAAGTTGGAGCCGATCCGGATTGGACCTGCCGATCCGGATCCCGAGCGCAGATATTCTTCTGCGGGCAGACGATCCGGATTGGACCTGCCGATCCGGATCCCGAACGCAGTTTTTCACTGCGGGTAGCCGATCCGGATCGCAATCACGAACTGATCCGGATCGCGACTAAGCTTCTCTCTCTAGATTTCATCCATCTTGGAAGCTTTTAAACTCAAGTTCTTTAACTCCAAATAAGTTTTATTGATCAAAATCTCGGTTTTTAATAGTTTTTCTTATTCCTCCTCAAAACGTGATGAATTTCTTGTATCAATCTCATTTGTGGATGGCTTTTGATCAAATTTCTTTTGAAATAAGAACTCTGGGTAGATTAGTTTTGATTATATGCTAGGTATTCTCAAGATAAACGGATTTTTGGTCTTCGATTTCAAAAATTTCGGTTTTAGGGCATATAATGGGAATTTTCCAAAATCATTCAATTGATCTATTTTTAAATTTCCTTTTGCAAAACTAATTTGATTCCTAGTCTCTCTACATGATAATGATTGTTTGGGTACAATTTTTCTAATTTTTGAAAATTAACAATTTTTTCGTGTTCTTGAGGTGTTGCTCACAGGATTTCTTTTCACAAGAATCCAATAGCAATGGTGATCACGTAGATCATTCTCCTTCTGGCTGCTATGGTACATACGAGAGACACTGTCAAGCCCAAGAGGGCTAAAAAGGATGAAGTCAATTGGGATGAGTTGTCAGATTATGAAACCCATCCTGGAAAATCGCCACAGAAAACCTCTGTTGCATCGAAAGGGAAAGCCCGTGCAGAGACATCAAAGGAGAAGGCTCCGCCCACTGGTACGGAAAAAGAAAAAGCACCAATGACCTCTTCATCCATATTAAAAAGAAAAAGACTCGCTCGACGACCTGGACGAGCTCGAGTTATTGAAATAAATGAACCATGTCAAGAGAATCCAAAGAATATCTCTCAACTTGACACTGAATCTGAAGACGAAGAAGATTGGGACACATTTCTTGATGAATTACAACAAGGTATTGATGAAGAAAATAAGGTTTACCTAAAGAACAAGAAGCTACTGAAGTCTTCCACAATACTTAAGCAGCAAGCAAGGAAAAAGAATGTGCCAAGCAATGAACCTCTTGACAATTCACATTCTTTGCCAAGAAGATCTCCTCGGAATGAAGGACAGACTGCTCCGTCAATCGTCACACAACGTTCTTCAAATTCCAGAAGAATTGACCAAAAGGGAAACCTGGAGTCTTCCATCAAACAAGAACAAGACAAAATGGCTCTAGGACTCAGAAAGATGTCCAAGGACATACATCAGATGAAACAAGAGTGTTCTACGATTTCGGGATTGCTTAAAGGAATTTTGAAAAAGCTGGGCTGCACGAGCTCTGAAGACTCTGAATCTGATGACTGATTCCTTTCTTTTATTCGTTTTCTTGTGCAGGAACTTTTTTTAACTTTCTTTTGTGCAGGTTTTTGACATTTTAGTTTTTAGTTTTTAGTTCTCAAACTTGAACTGTTAACCATTCTCTCCATTTTGGTATTTTTTGGCTGATTTCTGTGACAAAAAGGGGGAGAGAGAAGTATAAACAATGATACTTGATACAATGGTTACTGAGAAAACTTGAAACTATAGAGGTAAGTATAACCTCAACTTGAAAGGTAAGTAGAACTTCAACTTTCGGTTTTCAATTGTGTTTGAATGCATGCCTCGACTAACTATTTGGGCATGTAATATAACTAACAAGTTGATGTTCACTAACATGACATTTGTCATTGATTGCATAGAAGATATGTTGGTGTTTTAACTATGATCAGTTTACATATCTGAATGTATAAATGTCATGGTAAATCAATGAGTATAAACTTCATCTCTGTATGTGGTTTTTGAATGATATAAAATTCTTGAGGTATCTAACGATTTCTTTTGTCAAGAATGATTTCTTTTGCAGAGAGTACAGATGTCTAAGTCTAGAGTCTGTTTTAGGAGTTTAACTCATGTATTTTATTTTGGATCTCCATTGTAAATTTTTGTTGTATGGTGATAGCAACAAAAATATCTTTTTGAATTTTCTTGAGTGGATCTATGTTTTGTCACGAAACCGCCAAAGGGGGAGATTGTTACGGAATTTGAGTTGGCGTATTTCGTGAATTCGGTTAAGTCTTGAAGATTGAAGGTAAAGGAAGTTGGATCATATAACTCAATCTCAAGAAAGAAGAATTCAAAAGGATCAGGTATGTTTAACTTAATATCTTTGGTGATCCGAATACTTCTTATAGCGTAGAAACACTTGGATGGATTTGTTATTGCATAAATATCAAAAACTGGACATGGGACATGCTCAGGATCCGGATCAGACTGTTCAATCCGGATCCCGAAGGTGGTTCGTTCATACACCAGTTCAATCCGCATCGTAGCTTCCCTTGATCCGGATCCCGAACATTGAGTTTACCATTTTCCTTGAACGATCCGGATCAGGCTTCGCAATCCGGATCCCGAACGTTGATGTTTGGTGAACTGTATGAACGATCCGGATCAAGCACTTCGATCCGGATCACGAACCTTCGTTTTTCTGGAATCTGTTTTTCTCGCTACTGCAATCCGGATCGCCGATCTCCGATCCGGATCGTCGTCATGTAAAAACTCCAGAAAAGGTAGTTTTTGATCCTTATCTTCTTCCAAGGGTTTCTAACCTATAAATAGACCCTATGATTCTTTTTCTAGGGTTAATCCCAGAAGTCCACAGAATAGAAAAAGTAGCCGTCATCTTTTATACGGACTCAGATCCACATATA
Organism: Tillandsia leiboldiana; assembly: GCA_029204045.2. Taxonomy (NCBI): domain Eukaryota; kingdom Viridiplantae; phylum Streptophyta; class Magnoliopsida; order Poales; family Bromeliaceae; genus Tillandsia; species Tillandsia leiboldiana. The sequence continues at coordinate 30,163,932 of CM055066.1, read as the reverse complement.
GAGAAGAAAGGAAATAACTAGATTAATTCTATGTTTCTTCATCTATATTGATTAGTTTGATTCTAGGTTTTCATACTCACATTTTGAGTTGAATCAAACTAATGAATACTTAGATGGTATTTCCTATCTATCTTTGATCTAAGTATTCGGCGGATCATCACCACCCAAAAACAACGATTTACCCCAAAATCGGCGCGTGGACTCGCGTGGCCTTGTGGATTCAAGGTGCAACCGCTCTCGTGGATTCGGAGCGAGGTACGTTCGTGGATTCGAAGCGTACTACTGGGTGAAGACCGTGGATTCGGTCGGACGTCGTAGACTCGACGTTGGACGCCGTGGATTCGGCGTTGGACGCACATCGTGGATTCGAGAAGCGTCTGGAGCGAGCGGAGAAGATCAACTAGGGGCGTATGGAAAAGGTTGAGTCGTCTGTGAGTACGGTATATCACCTTGTACGTGTTTAATTCTAGTGGATTTCACCGTGTTATCGGTCCCGTGGTTTTTTTACTCCGGTTTGGAGTTTTCCACGTAAAAATCTCTGCGTGTTATTTATTTTTCCGCATTGGGTTTTTATATCGCAAAGATTTTTGAGTGTTTATGGTTTACACCTATTCACCCCCCCTCTAGGTGTTTTTTCCCCTATTTAGATCCTATTATTCATATAACCCAACATTATCTATCTCCATACCTATCTGTTTGCCTCCAGGAGACTTAGTGGGCATACCGTGGATATTGGTGACGGTACCCACTGGGAACTACCTTCTGCAGTAGTTCTCACACCCGCTGCGGTGACAGGTTTCCTGAGGTTGCTGTTTCGGCTTAGCTCGCGCGGAGACAGCTGATCGAGGTGAGGACGTGGCCGAGTAGTTCCTTACCAGCATTGAGAGCAAAGGTAGATGTACCCTGTATTTCTGATTACACTTTTGTACTGGACAATCTGAGAGATTTGTGGGGGTTGTACTTTTATTTTCATAGCTGAGAGACTATATATTGAGGATTTATTTTTATCCAGATGTTCAGTGTTTGATTCTGTAGCTTTTAGTTCTATTTCAGCTCTGATACATGGTTAGCTATAGATCTTTTGCAGGATAGACGCTTCGTCTGTGCGGCGGTTTCCGTACAGATGGCGGATCTATTGGCGAGCCCGGGTCGCAGTTTCGACCCCAGGGCGTGACACTAACGATCGCTAACCATCGAACGACATTCAAGAACGTGACCCAAAACGCAAAAACTAAAGTAACGACAACCGAGAGTCGAAATCCACATAACGAAGAAAAAAGGGTGCAAACTAACCTAGCTCTGATGGAGAAGACAACGCGATCCCGATCTCCGCAGACGGTGGTGTTTCCGGATCCGCTCCCCGGTATCGACGACGCTTCCGGTCTCGGTCTTCGGCACGCACAATGAGGGAAGAGGAAGAGAAACGATCCTTTAGAACTAGGGTTATCTTGAAATTCCGATTTCTTTATTTAATTTAATTTAATTTAATTTTCTATTCTTACATTCGAAACACCCAAAATCTGATCTTTAAAAACAAAAGAAATTTTTCGATAAGCGTGCCGATCCTCCGGAACGTCCCATACCTGCTAGCACGGATCCTGATGCACCAATAACACTTAACGGATTCCGAGGGTGTAAGAACTTACCTTTTCGGACCCGTTAATACCGAAAACCTCATTCCGAAAGATCCGTAAGTCGGATTTCCGATCCGATCGCATCGTCGTTCTCCGTTTAACGAGCTCCACTGCGATACAGTGACCGCAACCCAAAATCCAAGCGAACTAATACCAAGAAAAAATCCATCAAAAACAAGTTTAAATTCAAAAGACGTCAATAAGGAAATAGTAAAAGTCACCGTCATTACAGTCTTTTAGTATAAGTATCTTTTAGTATATATAGAAGTGTCTTTTAGTTTTCTATAAACATTATGAGTGAATTAATATATAGAGATGTTGAAAAGTATTTTAAGAGTCTATATATATATGTAACAGTTTTATGATAAAAAAGACAAGTCAAATTTATTTAAATTTTCTACTTTATTTAAATATATATACTTTTGTTTTCAAATATTTTTATTCTTTTTTTTCTTTATCAAATTTTAGAACATTTTTACTATATTGAGATTTTCTTTCTATTGTGAGTGAGATAATATTAATTTTTTACTAATTGATTTGATAAAAATAATTTAATTTGTATATCAAGTAAGATATATTATTGCTTATAATTTTTTTTTTTTATATTTTTAGTTTTTGTTTGTTCAGTAGATTATATTTTTATCTCTATAATAACAGCTATCCGTTATAAAACATAATATTATATTAATTAATAATAAATTTAAAAATAGTATATGTTTATTTTTTTTTATAATATTAATTATTTAAAATTTTTATTTTAATAATATCTATCGGTTTCATCGCGCGTTGGTATTTGTTTGTCAGAGCCTCGGTTTTACCGTTTAGGTGTATGCTTTTGGAACCTTCCAAGGTAAAATCCTGACCATAACCCTGCCCGTGCCAATATTTATGGACCAAAAGCTAATTTAAGATGGGAGTTTCAATCCGAAAAGATAAAATTATAGGTCTAGTTTAGAAAAATAACGATATTAATATACCTTTGAAATTTCTATTGATTGATATATGTATTGAATCTATCTCAAATGAATGGACTGAATTAGTCTAAAGTGAATTACTAGATTGAACCCGCTCATTTTGATCGGTTCAATTCAATTTTGTAAGTAATTCAATTTGATTTTATTTTAGAAATTAAAAGCAAACGGAAAATAAATAAACAAGTTTAAATAATTTAGTATATATTATTTAATTTTTTAAATGGAACCGAACCAAACCAAACTGATTCCATAAGTAATTATTGGGCATGGTAATATACTTCGAAAACTACACCAAACCGACCTATACGTTCACCCCCTATTGTCACCATTTCAAAATGGTCAACAATTGAGTGGATCTCAGGACAATTTACAAAAAATAAAAACAAACAATCTTTTCCCTCATATGGTATTGTTGATATTTTTTACTTTTCTTTTTCTAAGAACTAGTTTTATAGAATTTAATATACTGGTATAAAGACTTTCTCCTCTTATTGTTATGGTTAGGTAGCTTGTAATACATGCATCCTGGCCATTTAAGAAAATCTTGAAAGCTAAAACAGAAAAAAAAAAGTGCTTTAAATTTTTTATTTTTGCTATTGAATAAATATTTTTGATTTAAAGATTGCAATCAATTCATCATTCTCTTCCACAATATTTTATTTACAAATTTTATTAGCAAATAGTAAAAAGGATTAATTTCATACCGTTTTTATAAATATATCGAATAGCATATATAAACCTACAAAGTATAACTTTTCATATTTATCACTTTAAAAAGTCTTAAGTTGTTTATATATATTCTTCTGATTTGTTATCGTTAGCTCACTGTTTAATTTTTAACAGAATATAATTGAAATATCAATTTTGCCCATTCAAATATGTTCATCTAAAAGTTCGAACAGTCAGAATAGTACAAAAATGTCTGGAAGTAAAAAAAAAGATAAATTTACTTCACTAACTAACTAAGGTTAAATATTTAATATGTGGTTAACTATATTTTTCTAGCGGACTTTGACAGTATGGTCAAATATGAACAAGGTAGGATTTTTTAAAGCGATAAGTATAAAAAGTTAAATTTCGTAGGAATGTATTTACTATTCGGTATATTTATAAAAAGTTGTATAAAATTAATCCTATTAAGAAAAAAAAATAATACCCAATGATTCTTTTGCATTATAGATTTGTGCTCAAGTTATAAATTTGCTAAACGAAGTCGAGTCAGTTTGATTTGGTCTTTTATCAGAAACTTGATCGAATGAAACAAACCAGTGGGCACATGCATGGCGTTTTGTGCAGGGTCTTGATCACCAATGCACACATCAAGATGCACATGGCGTGTTTCATATATTTAAGAACCAAAAAAGTAAATTATAGTGTTTCTCTTAAATGATCACCCTTTAGCTGTCCTATTTCCCATTTATACCAACCTGTCAAGCCCCTTTCATGAAACTTCTTTCACACTCTTAATTTGGTCGGTTGCCCAATCAATCTCGATTAGGAGACAGCATCCATCAGTTCATTTCGGATTTTAGAACTTAATTTTCTTAATTCTCTTTTAATACCAAAATTTCAGATTTTAGAAGTTTTTTTTTCTTAATTTTCTTTTAATACGAAATAGAACTCTGAAACTATAAACAAAATCAGCAAATTAACTTAACTATAATAGTTAAGCTAGGTTCGAATTTATTAGGCATTCAAAGAAAACTTCACTTGGCCTCTTTCCTACCCGTATGCATTGAATTATCATAAATTTAGGTAACTCAGTTTATTTGGATATTTTTAGTTCCCTAAAATGATTGAAGAAAACCTAATCAACCGAAATGAGTCACATGATATAGCAATTGAAATAGTACCTGCTCCTAATTTTCATGTGTCTATTAGACCGTAATTCAAATAGCACTTGCTCCTAATTTTCATGTGTCTATTGGGCCCTAAATCAATCGATCAACCTTTTCGACTTTTTGGTTATCAACTTATAAACCGAAATGAACAAATCATAATTTAAAAATCGATTTGGTCAAAATAAGTTGGTTCGATAGGGCAATTCAAAGAGTAAAATTGGCTCCTAATTTTGATCCTTTTAATGGACCCCTAAACAAATCAAATCAATCTCCTTGCTCTTCAATCCTGGACCTGACACAGAGGAGGGGGGAAGCCACAGTGACAGTGTTTGTGTGGGTGTCCCCCAAAACCCAAGAGAGGAGGGAGGCCCATGCAGCTGGGCCTCGACAGCAACACCTTAACCAACCCACTCTATTTGTCCAAATTTATCATTAACATCCTCACAATTTAATTGCAAATGCTTATGCTGAAATCAAAAAAATCCGTCCGAATGTAAAGTCACCATCACTCGAAGTGCTTCCCCGAGAGCCTGGCTTGAGAAATAGCAGACAAAAGTACACTGTAATTCTCAAGATTATATATATATATATATATATATATATATATATATATATATATATATATATATATATATATAATTGAGCTTCTATATTTTTGAAAATACCAAGTTATTGGTGCTTACAGATTTTAACCATTGGATGAAAAGATGTTTGGTTAAGATGATAGTGGGCCCCTTGGGTTAAGTGAGTAGTTGGTTGAATAAAATGATCTAAGATATGAAATTAGTTAAAAAAGTAGATCTAATGGTAGAAAACTTACAAACACCAATTGCTTGGTGCTTGTAAAAGTATAGTAGCCGGACTCTCTCTATATATATATATAGAGAGTCCGGCTACTATACTCTTATGAGTATAGACCCCTTCATACTCATAAGTTTTCAGCCTTTGGATGAAGGGATGTGCAGTTAGGATTATAGTGGTCCCCTAGGGTTTATATTATTTCACAAACAACCCACTAAACCCTAGGGAACCACTATCATCCTAACTGTTACGGATATGTATTGGCGAATTTCGTGAAGTTAGTTGGAGTCTTAAAGATTAAAGATGAAGACTTGAAGAACTATGACATCAATCTCAAGAAGAATGAATCCATAATAATCAATATTATTGGTGATTTGAATTCATTCTATTTGATTAGAAGTATTTAGAATATTTTCTATGGCTTAAAAATAAAAAATTGGACATTTTATATGTTCAGGATCCGGACCAGACAGGGTTCAGTCCGGACCCCGAATATAGGTTGGTTCATGGGAAATTCCAGTCCGGATAAGCTAGGCTTCAGTCCGGACCCCGAACACTAAATTTCTTATTTCGCATGAAACAGTCCGGATCAGACTCATTTCAGTCCGGACCCCGAACCATAGTTTTTAGATTTTTCACGACAGTCCGGACCATTGCGAATCCAATGCGGACCGTGACGCGGGAAAATTCTATTATGGGCAGTTTTTGATTCTTATCTTATCTCTAATGACTTATAACTTATAAATAAACCCTAGAGATATTATTTTAGGTTAATCCACATATAGAGAAGGAAAGGAAAACACGTTCTAATCTAGATTTCTCCTTTCATTATCTTGATCGTCTTTTCGATCAAGAAAATTTATCGATTTGATTCTTGGAGTTTTTCAACTCTTTATTTTTTTTCAAGAATCAAATTGATGAATGCTTAAATGGTGTTTTTCTTGTCTATCTATGATTTTCTGAGCATTAAAAACCACCACCACCAAATAAACTTTCAACGAGTTCCAGAAGGAACATCGGCGCGTGGATTCGCGTGAAGATCGTGGATTCGGTAAAGGCCTTGTGGATTCAAGGCTATCGACTTCGTGGATTCGAAGTTAGGTGCGTTCGTGGATTCGGTACGTGCTATATTGAATACCGGGGATTCGGTTGGACTTCGTGGATTCGAAGTTGGATGCATTCGTGTGATCGAAGAGCGTTGAGGACGAGCGGAGAAGATCTACTTGGAGCGTATGAAAAAAGTTGAGTCATAGGTTTGCGTTATATCACCTTGTACATGTTTTAATCTTAGTGGATTTTTTCGTGTGATCGGCCTCGTAGCTTTTTACTCATGGATTGGAGTTTTCCATGTAAAATCTTGCGTACTCTCTTTATTTTCCGCATTGTGTTATTTTTACGCAAAAATTTTTAAATTTTATTGTTTGCACCTATTCACCCCCCTCTAGGTGTTTTTTTTTTCCTATTTTAGATCCTTGGATCCCATAACCCACAAGTGGTATCAGAGCGGGAATAGGGTTGTAAACAATGGTTGAGGGTGGAAATGTCAATCGGCCTCCGTTCTTCGATGGAACAAATTATGCTTATTGGAAGGTTCACATGAGAGCGTTTCTAATTTCCATCGATGACCGAGTTTGACAATCAATTGAGAACGGATGGAAACATCCTATTGAAATTGTCGTTGATGCACAAATCCCTAAACCTAGGATGAAGTGGCCAAGGGAAGAAATAGATTTATCTTCTTACAATGGCAAGGGTATCAATACTTTATTTAATGCCTTGTCACAAACAGAGTTCTTTCGCGTCTCTACAAGTTACACATGAAGGAACGAGTTTCGTGAAGGTTCAAAAATTATAGATGCTTACAAGCAAATTTGATTCAATTCGTATGGACGAATATGAAACCTTCACTGACTATTATACACGATTGCAAGATATCGTAAATACATGTGCTAACTTGGGAGAGAAGATCTCAGAATCTAAAGTTGTAAGAAAAATCTTGAGAACTCTTCCCGAGGATTTCGCCCTAAGGTTGCAGCAATTGAAACATTAAAACATCCGGACGAGATCAAAGTAGAAGAATTAGTTGGTGCACTTCAAAAATATGAAATGACTTTTCCGACTAACTCTTCTTCTGAAAAGCCTTCATCTTCTTCTAAGTCTTCAGGTGTGGTGTTGAAATCAACAAAGGAAGAAGACACGGATTCATCCTCAGATTCAGACGATAATCCATCAATTGAGGATTTCGAGAAACAACTAGCTTTCCTGACAAGGAAATTTCGCCAAAATTTTAGAAGGGGTAATTCAAACAAATCATCATCCTTCTTTAAGTCCAAGAAAGACAAAAAATTTTTAGGCTCAAAATCAAGAAAGTAAGAGGGTTCTTCAAAAGAGAAGAAGAATACCATGCTTCAAATGCAGAGGTATTGGAGATATATAAATGGAGTGTCCCAATAAAAATCCGTCCAAGAAGAAGGCAATGCAAGCCGTCACGTGGGATGACACTTCCTCCTCCGATGAGTCATCTTCTAGTGATGAGGATACAAACGCTATGACATTTCTTGCATCTACAACTTCACCCTTCGTGTGCTTGTCATCTACTTCCTCCGGTTCGTTATTCGTCTCCTCCTTGAATGAAAAAATAATATCGGATGATGAACCAAGCGATTCCGAAGGTGAAGATTTTGCTCACGCCTATCAACTATTGTTACGGGACTCAAAGAAATTAGCGAAGCATAACAAGAAGTTGAGGAGAAGGTTGTTGGAACTCGAAGACCAATCCAATAAAGCGACTTCTCTCTCAAAGACTCTTGAAGAAGAAAGGGACAACTTGATCAAGATCAACAATTCCCTTCAAGAGAAGAATGAGCATTTTGAGAATGAACATGTGAAATTAGTGGATAAAGCTAATTACTTCTTAAAACTCTATTCCGAGGCTCGTCAAGGAAACATCGAGATGACGAAGACCATATTCCAACTTAAAGAAGATTTGAAAAGGTTCTCATCGAGACGAAGCAAATTGGATAAGCTACTTAGTCTTGGTCAAACAAATAGATTGGGCCTTGGATATGACCGAACTTGTGAGGAACCAAGTTCGAGTGAACGGAAGATCTTGCCCCAGTCGGTTTCCCCTCCTACTCTGACTAAATTCGTTAAATCCAATGTTGACAAACCTTCTACATCTCAATCGAACTCAATGTCAAATAAAGTATGTCATCATTGTGAATCAAAAAGGGAACATGAGATCGAATTGCAAACATGGAGCGAATCAAGCAAATCAAGGATCAACTACCATCGAACACAAATCAGGAATCAAAGAAAAATCAACCAAGTGTCAAGAACAATGGTAGTACACCCACCGAGAAAAAGGCTATGTGGAAACCCAAGAAAGGTGATCAACCAAAGAAGACGAATTCACCAAGGATTACAAGATCACGATCATTGCCGACATATTCCAATACTCGTAAGGTTTGGGTGCGCAAAGGTGAACTCTTCCCTTGTCTTATCATTAACACATCACTATATGCATATGATAATTCGTCTTGGTATTTGGATAGTGGTTGCTCACGGCACATGACCGCTGATAAAAACTATTTTATGTCTTTTGAGAAAACCTCCGGAGGACTTATTGTTTTCGGAGATAGTAGATCTTCTAAAATAGTTGGCAAAGGAATGATCACTATTCTAAATGTTCCGGTTTTGAACAATGTTTTATACGTTGAAGGCCTTAAGAATAATCTCATAAGCATTAGTCAATTGTGTGATGATAGTTTTTCAGTTAACTTTTCTGCAATAGAATGTGTTGTAACTGATTTAAATCATTCATTCCTTTTGGAAGGGGTTTGATCACAGAATAACTGCTATATAGTTCCTAGTAAATCCATTGAACAATGTAATCTAGTTTCACTTGATACTAAAACACTTTGGCATGAAAGATTAGGACACGTGAACTTTAAGGAACTATCTAGGATTTCACATAAGGATGTTGTTAGAGGTGTTCATAAACTTAGCTTCAAAGAAAATATTGTGTGTGGTGGATGTCAAAAGGAAAAACAAATTAGATGCACTCACAAGAACTTGAACCATGTAGGAACAAAACGGCCACTAGAATTATTGCATATGAATTTAATGGGGCCAACTAGACAACCAAGCCTGGGTGGTAAATGGTATATCTTTCTCATGGTTGATGATTTCTCTCAATTTTCATGGGTAGCATTTCTGAAAGAGAAAGCGGATACTTTCGTCTCTTTCCATGATATTTGTCATCGTCTTATGATTGAAAGAAATGAAAAGATTGTTCGTGTTCGTAGTGATAGAGGTGAAAAATTTATAAATTCAAAATTCATTAATTTTTGTTCTTCAAATGGCATAAAACATGAATTCTCCGCACCTTATACACCACAACAGAATGGTGTAGTCGAGCTCGAAAATAGAGTTGTACAAGAGATGGCGCGTGTTATGCTTCACTGCAAGAAACTTCCTTTATACTTTTGGGCTGAAGCAGTTAACACCACTGTCTATGTGATCAATAGAATTTATTTGTGCCCAGATACTTTAAATACTCCATATGAACTGTAGTTTAGTAGAAAGCCAAATATCAAATATTTTTGTATCTTCGGGAGTCGTTGTTACATTTTACGCGACCCTAAAAATCATGGAAAATTCGACTCTCGTAGTGACGAAGGAACCTTTCTAGGTTACTCTACCACTAGTAGAGCATATCGAGCATACAATATTGATTCTGAAACGATGATAGAATCTATAAATGTTAAAGTAGATGAAGCTTCTCATTCTTCTTCTGATAAATCTACTCTTGATATGACTCTTGATGATGAATTAATTGTTGATGATATTGCATCTTTGCATGATAAATCTTCTAATTATTTAGATGCATTGCATAGTCCATCCACTTTGCATGATTCATCACATGTCTCCCTGAGTACTCCTATACCTCAAACTCTTCGTATATCCAACAATCATCCTAAATCGAACATAATTGGAGATCCTCAATAAGGAGTTCGAACTCGGAGATAATTGGAATGTGGAGTTGTATGTTATGTCTCCATGATTGAACCAAAGAATATTGATGAAGCTCTTGTTTAGACCAGAATTTTCCGCCACAGGAGGAAACAACACGTGGCGCCACCCATCGGTTGAAAGACATAAGCCGACAGGGGTTTGAGTCAAAAAGGAAGGACTTGTGTCTCGCTTGAGACAAGCCTCGAAAACGGATGCGTACAGCATGACACGCTACACCCGTCATCGGCTGAGGGCGTCAGCCGGCAAGAGAGTCGGCCGACAAAGGAGACGGTCAACACAATGATTGTTGTCTCAGGACCGTTTGACGGCCAAAGATATCACACCGCCTCAGTCAAGCGACAGAAGAGGCGAAGTCAAGGTCAATCCTCGGTTGCCCGAAGCCATTGAAGGAAAGATCGTGAGAAGAATGAAGGCGAGATTCGAGCGCGAATCTCGTAACCGACCCCGAAGCGGCAAGCGGCGTCCGACAAAGGGAAGCGTCGAAGATCGCGCTTCTATATGGCAATTAAAGGGTTAACTTAGAAAGCCCAGCAAGGCCCAGCGCCGGAAAGTGCCGAGAATCACGCCCCGGCGCAAAGATCAGAGGATGAACCTGGACGGGTGTAGTAACCACTCGTTTAATACTTTTTCAGATTTTTATATGTTGTTTTAAGTGCACCGCATCTCGCCTAGGGGTCCGGATTGTGGCTTAACTTCCTTTTTCTTCTGGACAGACCGTCGGGGCTCACGGGTATTTTTAGACAATAAAGCTCGCGAAACGGAGAACGGCGGCGCGATCAGTTTTGGATTCCGACTTCGGAATCTCCCGAAATAAATTCCGGAAGGTTGCTAGCAGTTCTGACGACTTACACGTTTATCGAGGCAGACCGGACCCTGGTTCGCACCCGTTCGACCTAGTCTTTTAATTCCACTTTCCCTTTTCGCCCGATCGGCTTATTTAGTGTTTTAAGATTTGGGGTTATTTTCCACTCCTCTTGTCCTGTGCGTAGGTCAACTCGGAGCGAGGACGCGAAACCCCTTTTCCCCAAAACCTTCCTTCCCTCTACCGGACGGCGTATGGTGGTGATCGAGAGGGAGAGAGAGAACCATCGCTCGGCCCGCGAAACCGACAAGCGAGCGTGCGACGATCCTTCCCCTTCCTCCTTCTTGATCGGCGGTTTGGAAGCGCAAGATCGGTGAGTTTTTAATTTTACTAGGGTAGCTTCCTTTGTTTCATGGCCGGATGAGGCGGAGAAGAGGGAGAAGGTGGGGGACATCCCGGTCGGCCGTATCGCCGCCGCCGCAAGAACCCGGTCACGCGCAGGAAAGGAGGGGGCGCCGCCGCGCGTGCGGCCTGGGCGCCGCGCGGGGCCACCCGCGCGTGCGGGTTGAGCACCAGCGCGGGGCTGCCCGCGCGTGCGACCTGGGCGCCGCGCGGGGCCACCCGCGCGTGCGGGCTGAGCGCCCGCGCGGGCCGGGCGCCGCGTGGGGCCACCGCCGACAGGGTGCCGTGCTGGTCTTACACCGCACGGGCCCATGCGCACGCGCGGACAGCGAGGCGGCGCGGGGTCACCTCCGCCACTGTCACCGACGCCGCCGCCGTCGGAACCGAGGGCCCCGTTCCGAGACGGGAACTAGATAGTGTAATCATTTTTTTCGTCGACGGTGTTTGGTGGGTACTGATTCTCTTCCCGGGATTCTTTTGTAGTTTCGGGGAGCGCGCCGGGACGCAGAGGAGTCGAGCGTTGATCACTACACGTGACAGGTGGGTTTTGTTTTAGGATTTAGCGTCGAGTTTTCGGCAATTGTACCTTGTTTAATATCAGTATCTAATCGTGCTAACATGGTAGCCCTTGTGGACTTTATCGTTGAATATACTTGGTACTATGGTTACTTTGCTCATTTATTTGGTACTATGGTTACTTTGTTCATGTTTGGTACTATGGTTACTTTGCTCGAGGCTGCAGCACGCGCACCCGCGGTTTGGCCACCGCAAAGGGTGCGCTTTTCCGAAAAAGTGGTCTATGACCCGTGTATACCCACGAGGTGACGTAGTGGGGCCTCTGTAGTTGTGGGGTTTTGATGCGCCATGGTGTGAGCGGTGCGACCCGTCGGTTTAGTTGTCCGACGTGGTCGGGTATTGCAGGGTTATAGGCGACCCGTCGGTTTAGTTGTCCGACGTGGTCGGGTATTGCAGGGTTACAGGCGACCCGTCGGTTTAGTTGTCCGACGTGGTCGGGTATTGCAGGTTTACAGGTGTTCGTGTTATCTTTTCCCTCTTGGGAGGGTGGTTGCTCCAGATAGTTTACGGTTGGACGCATTTCTTTACCCTGCATTCTTTATTGTTCTTATTACTTAGTCGCTGACTTCCCACTTTGCGACAGGGTCCTACAGGGGGGAGAGTTAGGCGACTGTGAGGCCGCGGCAGGAGCTTCTGGGTCCCTAGAGACCCCGGGCTGTACTTTCTCCTTCTTTTTTCGCATTCCATTTACTATTTGTAGACTATTGTGTGGTTCTTGACACCCTCGTGGGGTCGGTGTGGATGTCGGTATGGTTCCTCGTTATTTATTAAATTTTCCCTTCATCTCTGTTGGCCGCTTTAAGAAAAAGAAAAGAGAAAACAAAAGAAAAGATTGCGAAAACTGTTTTCAAACTTGGGTGTCGTGTGGGCACCGATTTCAAAACCCTGGGGATTTATGGATTGTGAAAATGGATTTCAAAACCTAAGTGTCGTGTGGGCACTGCTTTCAAAACCCTGTGGATTTATGCTGCTTTGGAAACTGGTTTTCAAAATCTGGGCGACGAGTGGGCACCGTTTCAACAATTGTGAATTTATCCTTTCAAACTGATCGGCCGTGAGATTTATTCAGTTCTGTGCTTGTGTGTATGTTAGAAACTGTTGTGGTTGGATTGTTGACTGTGTTTGGATGTTGTACTAGCCGTGACGCCGTGCATATACAGGGGAGACTCTATCCGTTTGCAGAGTGATTCTGTGTATGCGGCGGGTCTGGGCACGCACCGGGGAGGAAGGTTTTTCAAAAAAAAAATTTACGCGCCAAATACATACCCTTTTTGGGATTTGTTTCCACTGAAAGAAACCCCCGGTGCGTGACAGATTAAGATGGTATCAGAGCAAATCTTGCTTTACAATCACAACAGTTTGTGCCGACGTCCACAGGAATACCTCACTGGGCTACAAATGAAGGGAATGGATAGGGTATAGGAGAGTAGAACGCGAGTGATCGAGGGGGGGGAAAGAGTCTAAGTCCTTTTCTCTCGATAGGTGGTTCGTTGCTGGTTAGCGGAGTCTAGAGCTGACTTATGTTATCTGTTGTGTACAGACATGGCCCGTACTAGATCATCGGCCGAGGATACAAGGGCAGATGCGACGGCGTCGGCGGCCGCAGAGAACCAGCTCCTGCGGCAACAACTGCGAGAGATGGCGGGGCAGTTGGCGACCCTCACGGACCACGTGCGTCAATTGACGCAACGGCAACCGGAGGCGACGGTGACGGTCGCCGTGACCCCTCCGCAGGGCCCTGGCGCGCCGGCGACGGGACCGCAGGTGACAGGGGCCGGGGCGGCAGTGGCCCCTCCACCTACTGCAGCAGCCGAGGTACCGCCAACCCAGGCTACGGCACCAACGGCAGTACCCGCGACAGCGACGACTGGACCGGCGCCGGGGACCCTTGGCGGGGGTATCCGGGGAGAGAGCGTGGTGACACCTTCCCCCACGGTGGCCGTCGCTGCCACGGGGGAGGGGTCAGTTCCGCAGACGGAGCGGGACCAAGTGCGGGCCAACTTGGCAGACTTTAAGAAATACGATCCACCCACGTTCGAAGGGGACACGATCGATCCTTGGGTCATCGAGAAGTGGGTGGGATCGATGGAAAAATTGTTTAAGGACTTGCTCATGGAGGATTGCGAGCGGGTTCCCCTAGCGGTCCACTTCCTAGAGGGGAACGCCTGCTTATGGTGGAAGACGGTGCGCCCTGATCCCATAAAGGGCACCGTGCTCCTATCGTGGACGACGTTCAAATGTGAGCTGTTCGGGGCCTTCTTCACTAACAGCGGTAAGAAGAAATTGGAGGATGACTTGAACCACATCCAGTAGGGGAGCAAGACAGTTATGGAATATCAGCGAGAATTCGTGCGACTGGCCAACTGCGTTCCTTTCGTTATAAGGGACGAGTCCCACAGGGCGCAACTTTTTGTGGACGGCCTACGAAGTGATATTTTCCAGGTAGTGCAAGCAGCCGATTTGCACACTTTTCAGAAAGTGGTCGACAGGGCCACGGTGGTGGAGCGCGGGTTCGCCGTTACACGCGCCAGGACGGAGGGCCTGGCGCACCAGGAGGAAAGGAAGCGACAGCAACAGTACCCCGGGGGAGGCTTCTCTAGTGGGAGCCGACCCCCCAAGCGGTGGAGACCACAGTCAGAATCTCGGAGCGCACCTACAGGAGGACCGAGGACGGGGGACAGGCCGTGTATCATATGTGGGGGAGGGCATCGAGTGGGAGATTGCCCCCAGAGAAGTAATCATTGTTTCCGATGCGGCAAACAGGGAAACTTCCGCCGCGACTGCCCCTTAGCCTGGGGATCGGCACCCTCTGCAGCTTCTACGCATTCGCCACAGCTTTCAGGGCGGGGGAAAGCTCCTATGGGGTCGACATCTAGACCCCCTGCACCACGGCGAGCAGAGGATAGGCAGCTTCAATCTGGCCGGCGAGTTTACTCGATGACCCGCCAAGAATCGGACCCGCCGGAGGACGCACTAGCAGGTATTACTTCTGTTTCAAATTCCCGCGCTAGAACTCTTTTTGATACCGGAGCAACACACTCTTTCATTTCTCGTGACTTCATGTTTGTGCATGGTCTTGGGGAGATACCCCTTCGAAGTCTAATGACGGTCCAAACTGCGGGTGGGTCCTTGGAGGCGAATAGCCTTGTGGCCGCCTGCTCGATTAAGCTAGGGTGACTACCTTGCCCTTGGGATTTGGTGGTGATCCCCATGAAGGAGTACGACGTAGTGTTGGGCATGGACTGGCTCTCAAAGTACCAAGCACTCATTGATTGTGAGAAGCGGCAGGTGCGGCTACAAGAGCAAGGTTTCCCCGAACATGTGTACCTGGCGTGCAAGAGCATCTCCTTCCCAGCGGTCATCTCAGCGACACGGGCTAGAAGATTGGTGGAGGGTGGGTGTGTGGCCTTGTCACGCCCCGAGTTTAAAAACCAGCGTCTAAATTTTTTTTTTTTTTTTTTTTTTTTGAAATCAGAGTTTAAAACCGGCCAGGGCGCAACAGACCGCCACATATATAAAAGAGTCCCAATCCCACTGGGGATTGAGCCTTTTCTATATATGCACGGCTCACTTGGCATACAACCAGAGTACTAACTACGTACATCTACTAAGCAAGATTAAATTACAATATCAATAACTTCTCAATTACATTGCATTACATTTGATACAACAAATAACTAAATACTTGATCTTATCGGCTGTCCAGGGTCAAGCTCTATCTCGTGATCTCACCAACTCGTCCCGACATCTCAACACCCGCTCGACCTGAAAAACAGTCACCCGAGGGTGTGAGACACACCGGAGTGTATCCCAGTGGGCACGACGAGCCGAGAAATAGCAGATCGTACCTACTGGTATACAATGCTAGAGGATAGTAATAGATCAGGGGTTAGGGTAAAGCAGATATATAACTGGTGCTGTAATGAAAGCAAAACTCATAATCTGGGTACAAGCATAGGAGATAATTTTAGCAGTATTTAAAACATGTATCAGGATAATCAACACATCATGAAGTTAGGACAATCAGCAAGATAACAATGGAACTAAAATCAGAGGCATCACATAGAATCATATAAAGCAATTTAACAACTCATGCATCAAATAGTTGAAAACGCAAAGACCCAATCACAAGCTACCATATTGGCCTTCACAAGACCTCAGGCGAGGCTGCCCTCTTGGCACCACCTGGTTGACATTCCCCAAACTAGGGTCACGGGTTGCCTCAGCTAACCACTTTACCGGTAAAGAACATCGTACGGGTAGCAAATCCGCTGATATTCGTGAAGTACAACGGTGCGGGCGAATCATATGCAAATGCTCAAGCTCACGGTCCACTGACCGGGTAATCGGCAATAAGCCGGGAAATCCCCACTGGGATGCAATGACAAGATCAACTGAAACTCAACACTTATGCAGGAACACTCATCAATAAATCTCAACTCATATGCAAGATCAAGGCAAATATCTCTCAACAGAAGCTCACAGATAAACTCAACTCAACCACACAAACCAACCAAATGATACAAAACTTAAACACATATTTTAAGAAAACTGTTTTGAAAAGTCCAAACCTCGAAGAGCATTGCCCTTGTCCTATCAAACAAGAACAGACTCAGGCGACACTACGAAGCTTGGGTTTAGGTCCAAACCTCGCAGAGCAGTGCCTTTGTCCTATCAAACAAGAACAGACTCCGGCGATCCTACGAAGCTCGGGTTAAAACCTCAGTTAAATAAATCTATGTGCTCAGAGATGTATCATTTGATCAACAGAACAAACAGGCTCACTAATCAACCATGAAAATGTCCGAGTAAAAGTATGAATACTAGAGGTGCTATAGACAATCATGTAAGGCAAAATAGAACAGATAACAGGCATTGATCAGGCAGATAGCAGATATAATATATCAAAGAAAGGCAGGCTCAAAGTAATCAAGTTAAACTATCAACAACAGGGGTCCAACCAGTATCGCACCCCAGAGGGCCGAACTGATAAAACCCGGACCGAAGATAACCCACCTGTCAATGCGCAGGCAATTAATCTGTAATCCTCTAAATGCTCAACGCCAGGTGCAAACTGAATCAACCTGGATCAAAAATCACCAATCAGGGATCAATTCAGTCCCGCTAACTCTAACCTAAACCCAGATCAATTTGAAACCCTCTTAGTTATTTTAATTGTCACCCGGATACCGTTAAATCGACGATTTTGCCGATTTTCGGACTATTATCCGATTTCCGCTCAACGAAAGCCGATGGATTCCCAACGAAAAGCTTAGGAATCATTTAAACATTTTACTAACCAGTACTCATTGTCTATTTTGCATTAAAACCCTTAAAGTTTTCAGAATTTACATTTTAGTGCCATTTGAGCACTGTTTTCGCTCGTTCTTTCAACTGGAAAATAATTTTGATGAACCGTCACTTCCAGCAGGTGACATTTTTCATGCTGAACACCGTGCTCACTAATTTGCAGCAGCACGGAACCCGAGGCAAACTTCGGGCCATAAAAACCCTCTCTAACATAGCCCAAATGAATTTTTGTTTCTCCGGGACTTCAAACACTGTTTCTAACGCGAGCATCGCGTTCAGTGACCCCAAATTAGCCTAGGGCACACTATCGCGGCTTCGCAAACAGCCCGGAACCATGTTTTATTTAAACATTTCACTAAAAGGTTGATTCAACTACATCTTTTAATTTAAACTTCAAACCAGCAAACTTTGTATATGAAAAGGTCTTTAAATATTGCAAGGATCACAGGGCTCACCCTAGTTGCAGCCCAGATCTGCTGGTTCAACCAGAACCAAAGCCATGCACTCAAACAAGTTCATAAAGCACCAAACTTTAATCCACACAAAATCACTTTGATCTGAAGTGAGCACTAAGCTCAGGGGATAAGTTTGAGCATCTTTTATATTCATAACTTTGTCCAATTCCCATTATTTCTTCATTCATGCATTTATACAAACACTTGGTGGGCAACATTTACATACAACCACACAAACACCAATCCCAGGTTGATCTCTGCAAACACTGAACCAAATGCTATAAGACTTGGAGGGAAATGATCTATATAACTCTCTCTACCTTCTCTGCAAGCCTGGGCCAAGTTTGCATGGATGGAATGGTCGGGGCAACGAAGAAGATGAAGTGTGCTTGTTTTGAAAATCGTGACCATCCAACCAAAACATCTGGGACCCAATGTCACGCCCCGGGTGTAAACCAGAACCGGGCCCGTCCACAGATCCGCCGTGC
The DNA here is from genome assembly GCA_029204045.2 of Tillandsia leiboldiana. NCBI lineage: Eukaryota > Viridiplantae > Streptophyta > Magnoliopsida > Poales > Bromeliaceae > Tillandsia > Tillandsia leiboldiana. The sequence goes on along the minus strand of CM055066.1, from coordinate 30,145,612 downwards.
ACACGGAATTTTCCGTGTACACGAAGCGCTGATAACCTGCTCAGATATAAAACAAGTAATAAAGGAGCATAAAACAGAGCTAACTAAAACTAATACACTCAGACAAATACTGGAAATGAAAGTACAGTAAGCTCTCAAAAAATATCAAGTGTCTCTCCCAGCTCACGAAATATATACAAACCAGCTGGCCGCAGCCAGACCCAAAATAAAGGAAAATACAACCGTCTGAGTGTACAGGGGATACATCAAAACTATCAAAAACTCGAACTCGGGGGCAGTGGCTATCTAGTCAGCGATCCTCTTACCTCGGTCCAGGGAAGAGGGTCCCGCAACTCCCGCAGAGAACTCTGCAAAACAAAGGGGAACAGAAAAGAGAAAACAGTGGTGGGGTGAGAACTACTATAAAAAACATAGCCTCCCCTAGTGGGTAGACCTCAAACTCAGACATGCCCACTAGGACTATCAGAGGCGAAGAAGATGAAACAAAGGTGGTAACTACAAGTACAACTACTGATGCAAAGCTACCACTACATGCCTCTACGATGTCTGCTAGAGAATGGCTAAGGCAAGCACCAGAACGTAAGGACTGACAGTACCAACACAATCAAAACACCAGTAAACACTGGTACTGCCTGCTCTGCTGTCAACCTCACAACTCAGTATCTCCCCTGTCCAAAATAGACCGGAACCCACACGGTCTAGCCCGGTACCCAACACGGCCTGACCGGCACCCAACACGGTCGAATCCTACTCCGGAGTGGCCTCGAGGGGGAGCGACCCCCACACGAGCAGAGTATCACAGTCACTAGTATCAGCAGTACCATAATAGGCAGGACGGGGTCACGACCCTGATCCAAGTTGGGAAAAACACCACCACTAAAAGGGAAACTCGATCCCCTACCTCCAATCTGATGCAAAAGTAATAATAATAATAATAATAATAATCCGGTCAACCGCCCACAGTCCGCGGTCGCCGCAACACCCAAACCTCGATCCCCGACTGTCCCAACTCTGAACATCTGACTACACAATCCCCTAAGACTAGACGACAGGAGAACGAATAAAAGCATGGTTTCTCCTAAGTCAATTCCAATATGTTTGTGTAGCGGAAAAAGATGGCTTAGCTAGATGACCATTCAAGCATGCAAAGGTCCTTTATTTGCTATAATTACTCCAATTATTCAAACATATGCAACATTAAGTGTTTGGGTAATCCCGATTGTACATGCGGTAAGATATATGATACTTAATACATTTTAGATGGACAATTTACTAGCAAATATCCCTTATACAACATTCATTCTAACCACATATCTAACCCTTCCCTTAACCTGTATTATGATGTGGCTATAGCATTCATTCCACTAATTAATTTGCATATCTAAACATGGAAACATCACTTACTAACTTGTAGCTTGCTAACAAGGCAAGTATTAACAATGAAGCCATATCTCATACACATTTAATAACACATGATCGAAGCATTCTAATAGGCCTAGTGACATTCACAAGTAGGAGGTTCACAACATCACCCACCTCAAGCGCTATTCCAAAATTCCCAAGAGGCGAAGTCCAAGACCAGTCCAAACACACCACCAATCTGTACAAAATACCCCAAAGGGAAAAAATACATAAGCTTAACATCCACAATTCTAGATTCTGTCCCCCAAACCAGCAGTCCACAATTCACTAATTTTCACCTGCGAATAATGTCCAGAAAAAATCCAAGGAAAATACTAGCGTGATCCTTGCGACGAGCCCGACGAAACGAATACCTGCACGCCCAATTTGGAGTTTCCTACGCTGAGATAAAAATCCGACAAGGGGTACACCCCAAATCCAAACTGCACTAAATTCCTGTAACAAGGAACCACAGAGAAAGGAGATTCTCACCCTCGAGTAAAATTCAGAAAAATCCGAGAAAAATCCAGAGACTCCTTGCGAAGCGTAGATGAAAATTGCCTTTGAATCGCCTCGTTCCGACGCCTGAGCGAAAAGATACGGCAAGACACTGCGGTGCTGTCCCAAAAGTCCGCGAAGAAAAAGGGTCAAATGGGTGCTAAGAAAACTCCAAGATCAGCACGGAAATCGAGGAACCATAAAACACAGGAGTGAAGCCCTACCTGTCGTGAGTCCAACGGCGCAAGAATCGGCGAATTCCGAGGTCGGGGTGGGTCGTAGGAGTCCAAACACTGAAAAGGGGCGAAGAGGATCGCCGAGAACAAGCGTCGCGCCGCGCCGTAAATGGTGAACCTCGGGAAGCGTGCCTCCAAAATCTTCAAACTTCTCCAAAGGGTCGAGCACTGAAAGTGGAGGAACTTCTGTGAAGGCAGCCCAGCGAAAAGAAGTCCAAAAAGCCCAAAGAAAGAAAGGGGGAGGCTATTTATAGGCCCAGCCCATTGCTTAATGGGCCGGTTTTCGGGCGCGCGTTTCCGGCGCACTGCGCCCGGAAACCGGGTTGCATACTCCCGTCCGACCGCCCGGAAACGCCAGGGACCGCCACGTAGCCCCGAACAGGGGACAGCGGATCCCCGCGCCCGCGACACGCCGCGTGTCTCCCTCGCGGTCAGCGGGGTAGGTACGGCCGCCCAATCTCGAGGCGACGCGTGTCGCACTCGAGTGCGGCCGACCGCCCCGCCTGCGCCACTGTGCGCGCACGTGCGCGCACAGTACCGAGGCGCCCTCCCCCGCGCACACCGTGGACCGCGCCCACGTGGACCGACGAATCCGAAGCCGCCACGTGCCATGCGCCCGTCCACCGCAATCCCGCAAATCCAATGAGCCGTGCCGCGTGCGCCCGCCTACCAGAGCACGCCCGCGTCCACCCGCCGCGGTCCATGCACCGCCGCGCCACTCCGTGGACCCAGCTGCGTGAGCCGGCCAATTAAAGGCCGCCACGTGGCTCGGCCGGTCCACGTGTCACCCCCATGCACCGAAAATCCCCCAAAACTTCCGGAAGCCCGCATTTGGTCATCCGGACTCCAATTCAACAAGCAAATAGCCTTTTCAAGCGTTTTTCCGCGCTGAATCCAAATCCAACTCAGATTGGCCCCAAACCTTTTCTAAAATTCGGCAATCACAGCCGAAGCCAAATCATCAATCCAAGTCTCACGAGGTCCATCTGTGGCATCCCTTCGATGCACCATGGGCCAGACACCAACACTAGGTGTTCTACACAGTGGATTCACCGGAAAGTTGCATGGAAAACCAGTTCACTACACCCAACCACTTGGCCATTTGGACGCTAAAACACACAACAAACTCACCTGGACCCGTGTCCGGCGACAGGGCACCGGCGGCTCGCGGCTGGAGAAAGCTCGGTTTCGAGCTCCTCCACCTCTAATGGCGGAATTTTACAGAGGCAACCTGGAGCTCTATAACTTAGAGGGAAGGCTCCCCTGGGTCACCACGAAGCTTCCCAACCATCTCCCCCCCGCCGGAAGTGGCCGAGCTCCGGCGGCGCAAAGTTATCAATTTCGGGTTCATCCATGCCGCATCATTTTGATGCTGCATGGGTGCCATGCAAATGCATGGGAGCACTCCTCTCATTCCCAGTAAGGCTCTGGGTAGGTGGCCGGCGTCGGAGAGGGCCGCCGGCGCCGGAGCATCAAGCTCGGCCGTGCAACAAAAAGCCCGAACTAGGGCATAAAACTGCCATTAATTGGTTCAACCAGACCCACCAAATTTGGTGGATTTGGTCCTCTCCTCCTCCAGTCCAAGCACCAATTTTGGTGCGTTTATATTCAGTGGTTTGCCGAGTTCTTTAGGGGCGGAGCTAGGTTAGGTTTCCGGCACCCTTGTGGCCGGCCGCTAACCATGCTGCATGGCCTCGGGGCTTTGCAGGGAGGAAGCTAAGGACCCTCACCTTAGCCGAGCTCGGGGAAGAAGGAGGAAGCCGATTCTTGGTTCCCTCACTACGCGCGGGCCAAGGCTTGCTCCAGCAGGGTCCTCCAAGCCCAGGAACTCCTCAGAAACCTCCCAATCCAACTTTGAAGAGATCCGTCCAACTTCCACACCTCGTCGGAGAAAGGAAAATATGAAAGTGGCTGCGTTGGCACCGGCGGCGGCTGGGGTCGTGTACACCAGGGCTCGGTTTCGGCCTCTTAATGAAGCCTCAGAGGAAGGTTGGCTAATCCCTATGGCTTTGGTTGATCTCTCCTTCACAACTCAGGAAACTCCAAACTAGGCTTCTTACCTTTAACCCCGGCGACCCGAGCGGCCGCCGTTTCGGCATCTGAAGGACGCGGCGGTTGCGAGCTGGGAGGCTGGTGGAGCTTCAGTTACGAAGGGGAGAGGCAGGTAGACTCCAACACGCGAATACAAGTGTTTAAATGCACATTTGCCAAAACCCCCTACACAAAGATCCTAAAACTCTAAGGTCCCTCTGTAGTGACAAATGCACCCAGCACCCCAACTTATAAGCCTCATAATTTTGGTACATAAAATATTAGGGTTTCTTCAAAATACCCACTTTTTCAATGTATTTCACGCTTTTCGAGGCACTCGAGTCGCCGAAACCTGAAAGGACTTCGCCACGGACGTCCGCTCGTCGAGACCTTCAAAATAGGCTAATCATTTGTTGATTGGTGCTCGTATGAACTCTCCGGCCATCTGTTCTGTATGTCGCAAATCGACGCACGCACTTCGATGCACACGGGTCGCCAAAACCGAGCATCCGTCAGTGCCATTGCGCTCAGAACGTCGAAATTAGCTAGGATCCATTACTCATGACTCCTATGTTAAAATTCTAGATAGTGGTTCGACCATTCTGATCACAAGGGGTTAAAAATCAAAGGTTACTATTCACTTAAGTCGCGGGGGCCCACTTTTTGATTTCTGATTTCTGGAAGATCCGACCTCGGATCGAAACATATGAATATGAAACTCTATGTTCGAGAGACGATCGCAATGGTGACTCTCGGATTTTTTTTTTTTTTCCCGATCAGACCCCGATCAAAAGTCCATATTTCTGCCCACTATTGGCCCACTAACACTCCACTTTTGCCAAATGACAAATTTAAAACATTAAAGGCAAACAGAGACTTTCAAAATTCTAGATTTCTAACAGTCACCTGCACAACTTTTAAAGTTTCGTTCCCCGAAACTTAACAAATACTTTAAAAGTTTTCTAATATTAACTTATTACATCGTGTACTTCAACATTTTCAACTTCCCGATGGGGCCTTCCCCTGACGGCTCGCCATGCTGTGTCAGAGCATAGACCTTCCCTCCCGTCACTTGGCGGTCCCTCAGTTTGGCGCGATGAAGGACGACTTAGGCAAGCCACGCTCTGGGTGGCGCTGGAGGCCGCTGCAGCGAAGAGTGGCACAGCCAATGCTGGTGGTTTGCAGCAGATCTCCGCGGGCAGTTAGCAGAGATATGGCCAAGGCTGACCACATTATAGCATCTTCCGTGGCGCTGTCGCAAGTCATGGGTTGATTATCTGCCCCGCAGAAGACGCAAGACCTCGCCCTATT
>CM055066.1:30109527-30140035 GCA_029204045.2 Tillandsia leiboldiana | reverse complement strand
GACCGTCGGGGCTTCACGGGTATTTTTAGACAATAAAGCTCGCGAAACGTGAGAAGGCGGGCGCGATCAGTTTTGGATTCCGACTCGGAATCTCCCGAAATAAATTCCGGAAGGGTGCTAGCAGTTCTGACGACTTACACGTTTATCGAGGCAACCGGACCCGGTTCGCACCCGTTCGACCTAGTCTTTTAATTCCCACTTTCCTTTTCGCCCGATCGGCCTGATTTAGTGTTTTAAGATTTGGGGTTATTTTCCACTACCTCTGTCCTGTGCGTAGGTCAACTCGGAGAGCGAGGACGCGAAAACCCCTTTCCCCAAACCTTCCTTCCCTCTACCGGACGGCGTATGGTGGTGATCGAGAGGAGAGAGAGAACCATCGCTCGGCCCGCGAAACCGACAAGCGAGCGTGCGACGATCCTTCCCCTTCCTCCTTCTTGATCGGCGGTTTGGAAGCGCAACAAGATCGTGTGAGTTTTAATTTTACTAGGGTAGCTTCCTTTGTTTCATGGCCGGATGAGGCGGAGAAGAGGAGAAGGGGGGACATCCGGTCGGCCGTATATCGCCGCCGCCGGCAAGAACCCGGTCACGCGCAGGAAAGGAGGGCGCGCCGCCGCGCGTGCGGCCTGGGGCGCGCTGGGGGCCACCCGCGCGTGCGGGTTGAGCACCAGCGCGGGGCTGCCCGCGCGTGCGACCTGGGCGCCGCGCGGGGCCACCCGCGCGTGCGGCTGAGCGCCCGCGCGGGCCGGGCGCCGCGTGGGCCACCGCCGACAGGGTGCCGTGCTGGTCTTACACCGCACGGGCCCATGCGCACGCGCGGACAGCGAGGCGGCGCGGGGTCACCTCCGCCACTGTCACCGACGCCGCCGCCGTCGGAACCGAGGGCCCCGTTCCGAGACGGGAACTAGATAGTGTAATCATTTTTTTCGTCGACGGTGTTTGGTGGGTACTGATTCTCTTCCCGGGATTCTTTTGTAGTTTCGGGGAGCGCGCCGGGACGCAGAGGAGTCGAGCGTTGATCACTACACGTGACAGGTGGGTTTTGTTTTAGGATTTAGCGTCGAGTTTTCGGCAATTGTACCTTGTTTAATATCAGTATCTAATCGTGCTAACATGGTAGCCCTTGTGGACTTTATCGTTGAATATACTTGGTACTATGGTTACTTTGCTCATTTATTTGGTACTATGGTTACTTTGTTCATGTTGGTACTATGGTTACTTTGCTCGAGGCTGCAGCACGCGCACCCGCGGTTTGGCCACCGCAAAGGGTGCGCTTTTCCGAAAAAGTGGTCTATGACCCGTGTGTATACCCACGAGGTGACGTAGTGGGGCCTCTGTAGTTGTGGGGTTTGATGCGCCATGGTGTGAGCGTGCGACCCGTCGGTTTAGTTGTCCGACGTGGTCGGTATTGCAGGGTTATAGGCGACCCGTCGGTTTAGTTGTCCGACGTGGTCGGGTATTGCAGGGTTACAGGCGACCCGTCGGTTTAGTTGTCCGACGTGGTCGGGTATTGCAGGTTTACAGGTGTTCGTGTTATCTTTTCCCTCTTGGGAGGGTGGTTGCTCCAATAGTTTACGGTTGGACGCATTTCTTTACCCTGCATTCTTTATTGTTCTTATTACTTAGTCGCTGACTTCCCACTTTGCGACAGGGTCCTACAGGGGGGAGAGTTAGGCGACTGTGAGGCCGCGGCAGGAGCTTCTGGGTCCCTAAGACCCCGGGCTGTACTTTCTCCTTCTTTTTTCGCATTCCATTTACTATTTGTAGACTATTGTGTGGTTCTTGACACCCTCGTGGGGTCGGTGTGGATGTCGGTATGGTTCCTCGTTATTTATTAAATTTTCCCTTCATCTCTGTTGGCCGCTTTAAGAAAAAGAAAAGAGAAAACAAAAGAAAAGATTGCGAAAACTGTTTTCAAACTTGGGTGTCGTGTGGGCACCGATTTCAAAACCCTGGGGATTTATGGATTGTGAAAATGGATTTCAAAACCTAAGTGTCGTGTGGGCACTGCTTTCAAAAACCCTGTGGATTTATTGCTGCTTTGGAAACTGGTTTTCAAATCTGGGCGACGAGTGGGCACCGTTTCAACAATTGTGAATTTTCCTTTCAAACTGATCGGCCGTGAGATTTATTCAGTTCTGGCTTGTGTGTATGTTAGAACTGTTGTGGTTGGATTGTTGACTGTGTTTGGATGTTGTACTAGCCGTGACGCCGTGCATATACAGGGGAGACTCTATCCGTTTGCAGAGTGATTCTGTGTATGCGGCGGGTCTGGGCACGCACCGGGGAGGAAGGTTTTTCAAAAAAAAAATTTACGCGCCAAATACATACCCTTTTTTGGGATTTGTTTCCACTGAAAGAAACCCCCGGTGCGTGACAGATTAAGATGGTATCAGAGCAAATCTTGCTTACAATCACAACAGTTTGTGCCGACGTCCACAGGGAATACCTCACTGGGCTACAAATGAAGGGAATGGATAGGGTATAGGAGAGTAGAACGCGAGTGATCGAGGGGGGGGAAAGAAGTCTAAGTCCTTTTCTCTCGATAGGTGGTTCGTTGCGGGTTAGCGGAGTCTAGAGCTGACTTATGTTATCTGTTGTGTACAGACATGGCCCGTACTAGATCATCGGCCGAGGATACAAGGGCAGATGCGACGGCGTCGGCGGCCGCAGAGAACCAGCTCCTGCGGCAACAACTGCGAGAGGATGGCGGGCAGTTGGCGACCCTCACGGACCACGTGCGTCCATTGACGCAACGGCAACCGGAGGCGGACGGTGACGGTCGCCGGACCCTCCGCAGGGCCCTGTGCGAGCCGGCGACGGGACCGCAGGTGACAGGGGCCGGGGCGGCAGTGGGCCCCTCCACCTACTGCAGCAGCCGAGGGTACCGCCACCCAGGCTACGGCACCAACGGCAGTACCCGCGACAGCGACGATCTGGACCGGCGCCGGGGACCCTTGGCGGGGGTATCCGGGGAGAGAGCGTGGTGACACCTTCCCCCACGGTGGCCGTCGCTGCCACGGGGGAGGGGTCAGTTCCGCAGACGGAGCGGGACCAAGTGCGGGCCAACTTGTGCAGACTTTAAGAAATACGATCCACCCACGTTCGAAGGGGACACGATCGATCCTTGGGTCATCGAGAAGTGGGTGGGATCGATGGAAAAATTGTTTAAGGACTTGCTCATGGAGGATTGCGAGCGGGTTCCCTAGCGGTCCACTTCCTAGAGGGGAACGCCTGCTTATGGTGGAAGACGGTGCGCCCTGATCCCATAAAGGGCACCGTGCTCCTATCGTGGACGACGTTCAAATGTGAGCTGTTCGGGGCCTTCTTCACTAACAGCGGTAAGAAGAATTGGAGGATGACTTGAACCACATCCAGTAGGGGAGCAAGACAGTTATGGAATATCAGCGAGAATTCGTGCGACTGGCCAAACTGCGTTCCTTTCGTTATAAGGGACGAGTCCCACAGGGCGCAACTTTTTGTGGACGGCCTACGAAGTGATATTTTCCAGGTAGTGCAAGCCAGCCGATTTGCACACTTTTCAGAAAGTGGTCGACAGGGCCACGGTGGTGAGCGCTGGGTTCGCCGTTACACGCGCCAGGACGGAGGGCCTGGCGCACCAGGAGGAAAGGAAGCGACAGCAACAGTACCCCGGGGGAGGCTTCTCTAGTGGGAGCCGACCCCCCAAGCGGTGGAGACCACAGTCAGAATCTCGGAGCGCACCTACAGGAGGCCGAGGACGGGGGACAGGCCGGTGTCTCATATGTGGGGGAGGGCACTCGAGTGGGAGATTGCCCCCAGAGAAGTAATCATTGTTTCCGATGCGGCAAACAGGGAAACTTCCGCCGCGACTGCCCCTTAGCCTGGGGATCGGCACCCTCTGCAGCTTCTACGCATTCGCCACAGCTTTTCAGGGCGGGGGAAAGCTCCTATGGGGTCGACATCTCGACCCCCTGCACCACGGCGAGCAGAGGATAGGCAGCTTCAATTGGCCGGCGAGTTTACTCGATGACCCGCCAAGAATCGGACCCGCCGGAGGACGCACTAGCAGGTATTACTTCTGTTTCAAATTCCCGCGCTAGAACTCTTTTTGATACCGGAGCAACACACTCTTTCATTTCTCGTGACTTCATGTTTGTGCATGGTCTTGGGGAGATACCCCTTCGAAGTCTAATGACGGTCCAAACTGCGGGTGGGTCCTTGGAGGCGAATAGCCTTGTGGCCGCCTGCTCGATTAAGCTAGGGTGACTACCTTGCCCTTGGGATTGGTGGTGATCCCCATGAAGGAGTACGACGTAGTGTTGGGCATGGACTGGCTCTCAAAGTACCAAGCACTCATTGATTGTGAGAAGCGGCAGGTGCGGCTACAAGAGCAGGTTTCCCCGAACATGTGTACCTGGCGTGCAAGAGCATCTCCTTCCCAGCGGTCATCTCAGCGACACGGGCTAGAAGATTGGTGGAGGGTGGGTGTGTGGCCTTGTCACGCCCCGAGTTTAAAAACCAGCGTCTAAATTTTTTTTTTTTTTTTTTTTTTTTGAAATCAGAGTTTAAAACCGGCCAGGGCGCAACAGACCGCCACATATATAAAAGAGTCCCAATCCCACTGGGGATTGAGCCTTTTCTATATATGCACGGCTCACTTGGCATACAACCAGAGTACTAACTACGTACATCTACTAAGCAAGATTAAATTACAATATCAATAACTTCTCAATTACATTGCATTACATTTGATACAACAAATAACTAAATACTTGATCTTATCGGCTGTCCAGGGTCAAGCTCTATCTCGTGATCTCACCAACTCGTCCCGACATCTCAACACCCGCTCGACCTGAAAAAACAGTCACCCGAGGGTGTGAGACACACCGGAGTGTATCCCAGTGGGCACGACGAGCCGAGAAATAGCAGATCGTACCTACTGGTATACAATGCTAGAGGATAGTAATAGATCAGGGGTTAGGGTAAAGCAGATATATAACTGGTGCTGTAATGAAAGCAAAACTCATAATCTGGGTACAAGCATAGGAGATAATTTTAGCAGTATTTAAAACATGTATCAGGATAATCAACACATCATGAAGTTAGGACAATCAGCAAGATAACAATGGAACTAAAATCAGAGGCATCACATAGAATCATATAAAGCAATTTAACAACTCATGCATCAAATAGTTGAAAACGCAAAGACCCAATCACAAGCTACCATATTGGCCTTCACAAGACCTCAGGCGAGGCTGCCCTCTTGGCACCACCTGGTTGACATTCCCCAAACTAGGGTCACGGGTTGCCTCAGCTAACCACTTTACCGGTAAAGAACATCGTACGGGTAGCAAATCCGCTGATATTCGTGAAGTACAACGGTGCGGGCGAATCATATGCAAATGCTCAAGCTCACGGTCCACTGACCGGGGTAATCGGCAATAAGCCGGGAAATCCCCACTGGGATGCAATGACAAGATCAACTGAAACTCAACACTTATGCAGGAACACTCATCAATAAATCTCAACTCATATGCAAGATCAAGGCAAATATCTCTCAACAGAAGCTCACAGATAAACTCAACTCAACCACACAAACCAACCAAATGATACAAAACTTAAACACATATTTAAGAAAACTGTTTTGAAAAGTCCAAACCTCGAAGAGCATTGCCCTTGTCCTATCAAACAAGAACAGACTCAGGCGACACTACGAAGCTTGGGTTTAGGTCCAAACCTCGCAGAGCAGTGCCTTTGTCCTATCAAACAAGAACAGACTCCGGCGATCCTACGAAGCTCGGGTTAAAACCTCAGTTAAATAAATCTATGTGCTCAGAGATGTATCATTTGATCAACAGAACAAACAGGCTCACTAATCAACCATGAAAATGTCCGAGTAAAAGTATGAATACTAGAGGTGCTATAGACAATCATGTAAGGCAAAATAGAACAGATAACAGGCATTGATCAGGCAGATAGCAGATATAATATATCAAAGAAAGGCAGGCTCAAAGTAATCAAGTTAAACTATCAACAACAGGGGTCCAACCAGTATCGCACCCCAGAGGGCCGAACTGATAAAACCCGGACCGAAGATAACCCACCTGTCAATGCGCAGGCAATTAATCTGTAATCCTCTAAATGCTCAACGCCAGGTGCAAACTGAATCAACCTGGATCAAAAATCACCAATCAGGGATCAATTCAGTCCCGCTAACTCTAACCTAAACCCAGATCAATTTGAAACCCTCTTAGTTATTTTAATTGTCACCCGGATACCGTTAAATCGACGATTTTGCCGATTTTCGGACTATTATCCGATTTCCGCTCAACGAAAGCCGATGGATTCCCAACGAAAAGCTTAGGAATCATTTAAACATTTTACTAACCAGTACTCATTGTCTATTTTGCATTAAAACCCTTAAAGTTTTCAGAATTTACATTTTAGTGCCATTTGAGCACTGTTTTCGCTCGTTCTTTCAACTGGAAAATAATTTTGATGAACCGTCACTTCCAGCAGGTGACATTTTTCATGCTGAACACCGTGCTCACTAATTTGCAGCAGCACGGAACCCGAGGCAAACTTCGGGCCATAAAAACCCTCTCTAACATAGCCCAAATGAATTTTTGTTTCTCCGGGACTTCAAACACTGTTTCTAACGCGAGCATCGCGTTCAGTGACCCCAAATTAGCCTAGGGCACACTATCGCGGCTTCGCAAACAGCCCGGAACCATGTTTTATTTAAACATTTCACTAAAAGGTTGATTCAACTACATCTTTTAATTTAAACTTCAAACCAGCAAACTTTGTATATGAAAAGGTCTTTAAATATTGCAAGGATCACAGGGCTCACCCTAGTTGCAGCCCAGATCTGCTGGTTCAACCAGAACCAAAGCCATGCACTCAAACAAGTTCATAAAGCACCAAACTTTAATCCACACAAAATCACTTTGATCTGAAGTGAGCACTAAGCTCAGGGGATAAGTTTGAGCATCTTTTATATTCATAACTTTGTCCAATTCCCATTATTTCTTCATTCATGCATTTATACAAACACTTGGTGGGCAACATTTACATACAACCACACAAACACCAATCCCAGGTTGATCTCTGCAAACACTGAACCAAATGCTATAAGACTTGGAGGGAAATGATCTATATAACTCTCTCTACCTTCTCTGCAAGCCTGGGCCAAGTTTGCATGGATGGAATGGTCGGGGCAACGAAGAAGATGAAGTGTGCTTGTTTTGAAAATCGTGACCATCCAACCAAAACATCTGGGACCCAATGTCACGCCCCGGGTGTAAACCAGAACCCGGGCCCGTCCACAGATCCGCCGTGCACACGGAATTTTCCGTGTACACGAAGCGCTGATAACCTGCTCAGATATAAAACAAGTAATAAAGGAGCATAAAACAGAGCTAACTAAAACTAATACAACTCAGACAAATACTGGAAATGAAAGTACAGTAAGCTCTCAAAAAATATACAAGTGTCTCTCCCAGCTCACGAAATATATACAACCAGCTGGCCGCAGCCAGACCCAAAATAAAAGGAAAATACAACCGTCTGAGTGTACAGGGGATACATCAAAACTATCAAAAACTCGAACTCGGGGGCAGTGGCTATCTAGTCAGCGATCCTCTTACCTCGGTCCAGGGAAGAGGGTCCCGCAACTCCCGCAGAGAACTCTGCAAAACAAAGGGGAACAGAAAAGAGAAAACAGTGGGGGGTGAGAACTACTATAAAAACAGTAGCCTCCCCTAGTGGGTAGACCTCAAACTCAGACATGCCCACTAGGACTATCAGAGGCGAAGAAAATGAAACAAAGGTGGTAAGCTACAAGTACACTACTGATGCAAAGCTACCACTAACATGCCTCTACGATGTCTGCTAGAGAATGGCTAAAGGCAAGCACCAGAACGTAAGGACTGACAGACCAACACAATCAAAACACCAGTAAACACTGGTACTGCCTGCTCTGCTGTCAACCTCACAACTCAGTATCTCCCCTGTCCAAAATAGACCGGAACCCAACACGGTCTAGCCGGTACCCAACACGGCCTGACCGGCACCCAACACGGTCGGAATCCTACTCCGGAGTGGCACTCGAGGGGAGCGACCCCACACGAGCATAGTATCACAGTCACTAGTATCAGCAGTACCATAAATAGCAGGACGGGGTCACGACCCTGATCCAAGTGGGAAAAACCCATCCACTAAAGGGAAACTCGATCCCCTACCTCCAATCTGATGCAAAAGTAATAATAATAATAATAATAATAATCCGGTCAACCGCCCACAGTCCGCGGTCGCCGCAACACCCAAACCTCGATCCCCGACTGTCCCAACTCTGAACATCTGACTACACAATCCCCTAAGACTAGACGACAGGAGAACGAATAAAAGCATGGTTTCTCCTAAGTCAATTCCAATATGTTTGTGTAGCGGAAAAAGATGGCTTAGCTAGATGACCATTCAAGCATGCAAAGTCCTTTATTTGCTATAATTACTCCAATTATTCAAACATATGCAACATTAAGTGTTTGGGTAATCCCGATGTACATGCGGTAAGATATATGATACTTAATACATTTTAGATGGACAATTTACTAGCAAATATCCCTTATACAACATTCATTCTAACCACATATCTAACCCTTCCCTTAACCTGTATTATGATGTGGCTATAGCATTCATTCCACTAATTAATTTGCATATCTAAACATGGAAACATCACTTACTAACTTGTAGCTTGCTAACAAGGCAAGTATTAACAAATGAACCATAATCTCATACACATTTAATAACACATGATCGAAGCATTCTAATAGGCCTAGTGACATTCACAAGTAGGAGGTTCACAACATCACCCACCTCAAGCGCTATTCCAAATTCCCAAAGGCGAAGTCCAAGACCAGTCCAAACACACCACCAATCTGTACAAAATACCCCAAAGGAAAAATACATAAGCTTAACATCCACAATTCTAGATTCTGTCCCCCAAACCAGCAGTCCACAATTCACTAATTTTCACCTGCGAATAATGTCCAGAAAAATCCAAGGAAAATACTAGCGTGATCCTTGCGACGAGCCCGACGAAACGAATACCTGCACGCCCAATTTGGAGTTTCCTACGCTGAGATAAAAATCCGACAAGGGGTACACCCCAAATCCAAACTGCACTAAATTCCTGTAACAAGGAACCACAGAGAAAGGAGATTCTCACCCTCGAGTAAAATTCAGAAAAATCCGAGAAAAATCCAGGAGACTCCTTGCGAAGCGTAGATGAAAATTGCCTTTTGAATCGCCTCGTTCCGACGCCTGAGCGAAAAGATACGGCAAGAACACTGCGGTGCTGTCCCAAAAGTCCGCGAAGAAAAAGGGTCAAATGGGTGCTAAGAAAACTCCAAGATCAGCACGGAAATCGAGGAACCATAAAACACAGGAGTTGAAGCCCTACCTGTCGTGAGTCCAACGGCGCAAGAATCGGCGAATTCCGAGGTCGGGGTGGGTCGGAGGAGTCCAAACACTGAAAAGGGGCGAAGAGGATCGCCGGAGAACAAGCGTCGCGCCGCGCCGTAAAATGGTGAACCTCGGGAAGCGTGCCTCCAAAATCTTCAAACTTCTCCAAAGGGTCGAGCACTGAAAGTGGAGGAACTTCTGTGAAGGCAGCCCAGCGAAAAGAAGTCCAAAAAGCCCAAAGAAAGAAAGGGGGAGGCTATTTATAGGCCCAGCCCATTGCTTAATGGGCCGGGTTTTCGGGCGCGGTTTCCGGGCGCACTGCGCCCGGAAACCGGGTTGCATACTCCCCGTCCGACGCGCCCGGAAACGCCAGGGACCGCCACGTAGCCCCGAACAGGGGACAGCGGATCCCCGCGCCCGCGACACGCCGCGTGTCTCCCTCGCGGTCAGCGGGGTAGGTACGGCCGCCCAATCTCGAGGCGACGCGTGTCGCACTCGAGTGCGGCCGACCGCCCCGCCTGCGCCACTGTGCGCGCACGTGCGCGCACAGTACCGAGGCGCCCTCCCCCGCGCACCCGTGGACCGCGCCCACGTGGACCGACGAATCCGAAGCCGCCACGTGCCATGCGCCCGGTCCACCGCAATCCCGCAAATCCAATGAGCCGTGCCGCGTGCGCCCGCCTACCAGAGCACGCCACGCGTCCACCCGCCGCGGTCCATGCACCGCCGCGCCACTCCGTGGACCCAGCTGCGTGAGCCGGCCAATTAAAGGCCGCCACGTGGCTCGGGCCGGTCCACGTGTCACCCCCATGCACCGAAAATCCCCCAAAACTTCCGGAAGCCCGCATTTGGTCATCCGGACTCCAAATTCAACAAGCAAATAGCCGTTTTCAAGCGTTTTTCCGCGCTGAATCCAAATCCAACCTCAGATTGGCCCAAAACCTTTTCTAAAATTCGGCAATCACAGCCGAAGGCCAAATCATCAATCCAAGTCTCACGAGGTCCATCTGTGGCATCCCTTCGATGCACCATGGGCCAGACACCAACACTAGGTGTTCTACACAGTGGATTCACCGGAAAGTTGCATGGGAAAACCAGTTCACTACACCCAACCACTTGGCCATTTGGACGCTAAAACACACAACAAACTCACCTGGACCCGTGTCCGGCGACAGGGCACGGCGGCGGCGCGGCTGGAGAAAGCTCGGTTTCGAGCTCCTCCACCTCTAATGGCGGAATTTTACAGAGGCAACCTGGAGCTCTATAACTTAGAGGGAAGGCTCCCTGGGTCACCACGAAGCTTCCCAACCATCTCCCCCCCGGCCGGAAGTGGCCGGAGCTCCGGCGGCCGCAAAGTTATCAATTTCGGGTTCATCCATGGCCGCATCATTTTGATGCTGCATGGGTGCCATGCAAATGCATGGGAGCACTCCTCTCATTCCCAGTAAGGCTTCTGGGTAGGTGGCCGGCGTCGGAGAGGGCCGCCGGCGCCGGAGCATCAAGCTCGGCCGAGTGCAACAAAAAGCCCGAACTAGGGCATAAAACTGCCATTAATTGGTTCAACCATACTCCACCAAATTTGGTGGATTTGGTCCTCTCCTCCTACAGTCCAAGCACACCAATTTTGGTGCGTTTATATTCAGTGGTTGCCGAGTTCTTTAGGGGCGGAGCTAGGTTAGGTTTCCGGCGACCCATTGTGGCCGCCGGCTAACCATGCTGCATGGGACCTCGGGGCTTTGCAGGGAGGAAGCTAAGGACCCTCACCTTAGCCGAGCTCGGGGAAGAAGGAGGAAGCCGGATTCTTGGTTCCCTCACTACGCGCGGCCAAGGCTTGCTCCAGCAGGGTCCTCCAAGCACCAGGAACTCCTCAGAAACCTCCCAATCCAACTTTGAAGAGATCCCGTCCAACTTCACACCTCGTCGGAGAAAGGAAGAAGAGGAAAGTGGCTGCGGTGGCACTCGGCGGCGGCTGGGGTCGGGTACACCAGGGCTCGGTTTCGGCCTCTTAATGAAGCTCTCAGAGGAAGGTTGGCTAATCCCTATGGCTTTGGTTGATCTCTCCTTCACAACTCAAGGGAAACTCCAAACTAGGCTTCTTACCTTTAACCCCGGCGACCCGAGCGGCCGGCCGTTTCGGCAGCTGAAGGGACGCGGCGGTTGCGAGCTGGAGAGGCTGGTGGAGCTTCAGTTACGAAGGGGAAGAGGCAGGGTACACTCCAACACGCGAATACAAGTGTTTAAATGCACATTTGCACAAAACCCCCTACACAAAGATCCTAAAACTCTAAGGTCCCTCTGTAGGTGACAAATGCACCCAGCACCCCAACTTATAAGCCTCATAATTTTTGGTACATAAAATATTAGGGTTTCTTCAAAAATACCCACTTTTTCAATGTATTTCACGCTTTTCGAGGCACTCGAGTCGCCGAAACTGAAAATGGACTTCGCCACGACGTCCGGCTCGTCGAGACCTTCAAAATAGGCTAATCATTTGTTTGATTTGGTGCTCGTATGAAATCTCGGGCCATCTTGTTCTGTATGTCGCAAATCGACGCACGCACTTCGATGCACACGGGTCGCCAAACGCGAAATCCGTCAGTGCCATTGCGCTCAGAACGTCGAAATTAGCTAGGATCCATTACTCATACTCCTATGTTAAAATTCTAGATAGTGGTTCGACCATTCATGATCACAAGGGGTTAAAAATTCAAAGGTTACTATTCACTTAAGTCGCGGGGCCCACTTTTTGATTTCTGATTTCTGGAAGATCCGACCGTCGGATCGAAAACATATGAATATGAAACTTCTATGTTTCGACGAGACGATCGCAATGGTGATCTCGGATTTTCCAGATCAGACCCCGATCAAAAGTCGATATTTCTGGGCCCACTATTGGCCCACTAACACTCCACTTTTGCCAAAATGACAAATTTAAACATTTAAAGGCAAACAGAGACTTTCAAATTCTAGATTTCTACATCACCCACAACTTTTAAAAAGTTTCGTCCCCGAAACTTAACAAAACATACTTTAAAAGTTTTCTAAATATTAACTTATTACATCGTTACTTCAACATTTCAAGCTCCCGATGGGCCTTCCCCTGACGGCTCGCCATGCTGTGTCAGAGCATAGACCCGTCCTCCCGTCACTTGGCGGGGTCCCTCAGTTTGGCGCGATGAAGGACGACTTGAGGCAGCCACGCTCTGGGTTGGCGCTGGAGGCCGAGCAGCAAGAGGTGGCACAGCCAATGCTGGTGGGTTTGCAGCAGATCTCCGCGGGCAGTTAGCAGAGATATGGCCAGGCTGACCACAATTATAGCATCTTCCGTGGCGCAGGTCGCAAGTCATGGGTTGATGATCTGCCCCGCAGAAGACGCAAGACCTCGCCCTATGTTGACGATTGAAGTTCCGAGAACCACTGGCTTGGTTCTGATTTCCTTGGGGTCTAGGGGGTCTTCTATTTGATCCAGATGATCCCTCCCCATTTCCAGCGAACTGTCGCTTCATCCCTTTTCCTTTATCCATCGCTGCCCGCTCAGCCCGGGAGATTTTCAATTCAGCCTCAATGGCAAGGCATCGTTCGATACATTCGTCGTAGTCGGTGATCAAATGTGAAGACAACTGACGACGGATCTCGGGTCGCAGGCCTTGAGTGAATAATCTAACCTTGCGAAGCTCGTCCTGCACCGCTTGTGGCACCAGGTCAGCAATCTTTGTAAATTCTTCTTCGTACTCCCTCAGGGTGTGGTCTCCTTGGCGCATATTTTCCAAGTCCCGCTCCAATGCTTCTCGTGCTGTCTCCTTTAGGTAGCGGTGGTACAGAGCCACCCTAAATTGCTCCCACGTAGGCTTAGGGGCTTCAGGAGAAAAATTGTGGCGTTGGTAGCGCAGCCACCACATGCTTGCGCTGACACCGAGGCAATGTACCCCCAGTGTCACCTTGTCTTGCTCCTCAGTGTCCAAATCTCTGAACAGCTTTTCCATGTGGTTTAGCCATTCTTCAAGGGCCCAGGGGTCCTTTTCACGGCCTGAGAATTCTTGGGGCTTGAATTTATTAAACTCCAGCAGGACTCCCCTGACTCTTGATCTTTCTTCCTTGTACGTTGCTCTGGCAGCTTCCAGGGCCGCAGGACTGTTAGGATTGTTACCCCCTGCCACCCCGGGAGCATCCACAGTTGCAGCAACGGCTACAGATGTAGCCGATTCAGCCGGTGGTACTGATGCAGGAGGAACAAGAGGTCCCTCAGTCGCAGAGGCTGATGCTGCAGGTGGTGCAGGTGCAGCAGGAACATTGGCCTCCCGCTGCATATACTGTTGTATCATTGCAGCCATTTGAGCCAACTGATCCTCGAATCTTTGCATTCTGTCGGGGATCTCTGGGCCCCCACTTTCAGCAGTTGCTTGGGCAGCCCCTCGACTCGTGCCAGCCCCATGACCACGACCAGCACCACGCCGTGTGCGAGCCATAACTGCAATAGTTGATAATTAAATTTAGTACGGTCGACCCACAACTTTTGTTTTGGCCTATCAGACTTAGAACACTACCCAGCGCTCTCTCGTAACATGAGTCATCCTAGGGTTCGTTCCTAGCCAAAACTAGACATTGCGTTTCCTATTTCTCTGATACCATCTAATCTGTCACGCCCCGAGTTTAAAAACCAGCGTCTAAATTTTTATTTTTTTTTTTTTTTTTGAAATCAGAGTTTAAAACCGGCCAGGGTGCAACAGACCGCCACATATATAAAAGAGTCCCAATCCCACTGGGGATTGAGCCTTTTCTATATATGCACGGCTCACTTGGCATACAACCAGAGTACTAACTACGTACATCTACTAAGCAAGATTAAATTACAATATCAATAACTTCTCAATTACATTGCATTACATTTGATACAACAAATAACTAAATACTTGATCTTATCGGCTGTCCAGGGTCAAGCTCTATCTCGTGATCTCACCAACTCGTCCCGACATCTCAACACCCGCTCGACCTGAAAAATAGTCACCCGAGGGTGTGAGACACACCGGAGTGTATCCCAGTGGGCACGACGAGCCGAGAAATAGCAGATCGTACCTACTGGTATACAATGCTAGAGGATAGTAATAGATCAGGGGTTAGGGTAAAGCAGATATATAACTAGTGCTGTAATGAAAGCAAAACTCATAATCTGGGTACAAGCATAGGAGATAATTTTAGCAGTATTTAAAACATGTATCAGGATAATCAACACATCATGAAGTTAGGACAATCAGCAAGATAACAATGGAACTAAAATCAGAGGCATCACATAGAATCATATAAAGCAATTTAACAACTCATGCATCAAATAGTTGAAAATGCAAAGACCCAATCACAAGCTACCATATTGGCCTTCACAAGACCTCAGGCGAGGCTGCCCTCTTGGCACCACCTGGTTGACATTCCCCAAACTAGGGTCACGGGTTGCCTCAGCTAACCACTTTACCGGTAAAGAACATCGCTACGGGTAGCAAATCCGCTGATATTCGTGAAGTACAACGGTGCGGGCGAATCATATGCAAATGCTCAAGCTCACGGTCCACTGACCGGGTAATCGGCAATAAGCCGGGAAATCCCCACTGGGATGCAATGACAAGATCAACTGAAACTCAACACTTATGCAGGAACACTCATCAATAAATCTCAACTCATATGCAAGATCAAGGCAAATATCTCTCAACAGAAGCTCACAGATAAACTCAACTCAACCACACAAACCAACCAAATGATACAAAACTTAAACACATATTTTAAGAAAACTGTTTTGAAAAGTCCAAACCTCGAAGAGCATTGCCCTTGTCCTATCAAACAAGAACAGACTCAGACGACACTACGAAGCTTGGGTTTAGGTCCAAACCTCGCAGAGCAGTGCCTTTGTCCTATCAAACAAGAACAGACTCCGGCGATCCTACGAAGCTCGGGTTAAAACCTCAGTTAAATAAATCTATGTGCTCAGAGATGTATCATTTGATCAACAGAACAAACAGGCTCACTAATCAACCATGAAAATGTCCGAGTAAAAGTATGAATACTAGAGGTGCTATAGACAATCATGTAAGGCAAAATAGAACAGATAACAGGCATAGATCAGGCAGATAGCAGATATAATATATCAAAGAAAGGCAGGCTCAAAGTAATCAAGTTAAACTATCAACAACAGGGGTCCAACCAGTATCGCACCCCAGAGGGCCGAACTGATAAAACCCGGACCGAAGATAACCCACCTGTCAATGCGCAGGCAATTAATCTGTAATCCTCTAAATGCTCAACTCCAGGTGCAAACTGAATCAACCTGGATCAAAAATCACCAATCAGGGATCAATTCAGTCCCGCTAACTCTAACCTAAACCCAGATCAATTTGAAACCCTCTTAGTTATTTTAATTGTCACCCGGATACCGTTAAATCGACGATTTTGCCGATTTTCGGACTATTATCCGATTTCCGCTCAACGAAAGCCGATGGATTCCCAACGAAAAGCTTAGTAATCATTTAAACATTTTACTAACCAGTACTCATTGTCTATTTTGCATTAAAACCCTTAAAGTTTTCAGAATTTACATTTTAGTGCCATTTGAGCACTGTTTTCGCTCGTTCTTTCAACTGGAAAATAATTTTGATGAACCGTCACTTCCAGCAGGTGACATTTTTCATGCTGAACACCGTGCTCACTAATTTGCAGCAGCACGGAACCCGAGGCAAACTTCGGGCCATAAAAACCCTCTCTAACATAGCCCAAATGAATTTTTGTTTCTCCGGGACTTCAAACACTGTTTCTAACGCGAGCATCGCGTTCAGTGACCCCAAATTAGCCTAGGGCACACTATCGCGTCTTCGCAAACAGCCCGGAACCATGTTTTATTTAAACATTTCACTAAAAGGTTGATTCAACTACATCTTTTAATTTAAACTTCAAACCAGCAAACTTTGTATATGAAAAGGTCTTTAAATATTGCAAGGATCACAGGGCTCACCCTAGTTGCAGCCCAGATCTGCTGGTTCAACCAGAACCAAAGCCATGCACTCAAACAAGTTCATAAAGCACCAAACTTTAATCCACACAAAATCACTTTGATCTGAAGTGAGCACTAAGCTCAGGGGATAAGTTTGAGCATCTTTTATATTCATAACTTTGTCCAATTCCCATTATTTCTTCATTCATGCATTTATACAAACACTTGGTGGGCAACATTTACATACAACCACACAAACACCAATCCCAGGTTGATCTCTGCAAACACTGAACCAAATGCTATAAGACTTGGAGGGAAATGATCTATATAACTCTCTCTACCTTCTCTGCAAGCCTGGGCCAAGTTTGCATGGATGGAATGGTCGGGGCAACGAAGAAGATGAAGTGTGCTTGTTTTGAAAATCGTGACCATCCAACCAAAACATCTGGGACCCAACCACTTGGCCATTTGGACGCTAAAACACACAACAAACTCACCTGGACCCGTGTCCGGCGACAGGGCACGGCGGCGGCGCGGCTGGAGAAAGCTCGGTTTCGAGCTCCTCCACCACTAATGGCGGAATTTTACAGAGGCAACCTGGAGCTCTATAACTTAGAGGGAAGGCTCCCTGGGTCACCACGAAGCTTCCCAACCATCTCCCCCCCGGCCGGAAGTGGCCGGAGCTCCGGCGGCCGCAAAGTTATCAATTTCGGGTTCATCCATGGCCGCATCATTTTGATGCTGCATGGGTGCCATGCAAATGCATGGGAGCACTCCTCTCATTCCCAGTAAGGCTTCTGGGTAGGTGGCCGGCGTCGGAGAGGGCCGCCGGCGCCGGAGCATCAAGCTCGGCCGAGTGCAACAAAAAGCCCGAACTAGGGCATAAAACTGCCATTAATTGGTTCAACCATACTCCACCAAATTTGGTGGATTTGGTCCTCTCCTCCTACAGTCCAAGCACACCAATTTTGGTGCGTTTATATTCAGTGGTTCCCGAGTTCCTTAGGGGCGGAGCTAGGTTAGGTTTCCGGCGACCCATTGTGGCCGCCGGCTAACCATGCTGCATGGGACCTCGGGGCTTTGCAGGGAGGAAGCTAAGGACCCTCACCTTAGCCGAGCTCGGGGAAGAAGGAGGAAGCCGGATTCTTGGTTCCCTCACTACGCGCGGCCAAGGCTTGCTCCAGCAGGGTCCTCCAAGCACCAGGAACTCCTCAGAAACCTCCCAATCCAACTTTGAAGAGATCCCGTCCAACTTCACACCTCGTCGGAGAAAGGAAGAAGAGGAAAGTGGCTGCGGCGGCACTCGGCGGCGGCTGGGGTCGGGTACACCAGGGCTCGGTTTCGGCCTCTTAATGAAGCTCTCAGAGGAAGGTTGGCTAATCCCTATGGCTTTGGTTGATCTCTCCTTCACAACTCAAGGGAAACTCCAAACTAGGCTTCTTACCTTTAACCCCGGCGACCCGAGCGGCCGGCCGTTTCGGCAGCTGAAGGGACGCGGCGGTTGCGAGCTGGAGAGGCTGGTGGAGCTTCAGTTACGAAGGGGAAGAGGCAGGGTACACTCCAACACGTGAATACAAGTGTTTAAATGCACATTTGCACAAAACCCCCTACACAAAGATCCTAAACTCTAAGGTCCCTCTGTAGGTGACAAATGCACCCAGCACCCCAACTTATAAGCCTCATAATTTTTGGTACATAAAATATTAGGGTTTCTTCAAAAATACCCACTTTTTCAATGTATTTCACGCTTTTCGAGGCACTCGAGTCGCCGAAACTGAAAATGGACTTCGCCACGACGTCCGGCTCGTCGAGACCTTCAAAATAGGCTAATCATTTGTTTGATTTGGTGCTCGTATGAAATCTCGGGCCATCTTGTTCTGTATGTCGCAAATCGACGCACACACTTCGATGCACACGGGTCGCCAAACGCGAAATCCGTCAGTGCCATTGCGCTCAGAACGTCGAAATTAGCTAGGATCCATTACTCATACTCCTATGTTAAAATTCTAGATAGTGGTTCGACCATTCATGATCACAAGGGGTTAAAAATTCAAAGGTTACTATTCACTTAAGTCGCGGGGCCCACTTTTTGATTTCTGATTTCTGGAAGATCCGACCGTCGGATCGAAAACATATGAATATGAAACTTCTATGTTTCGACGAGACGATCGCAATGGTGATCTCGGATTTTCCAGATCAGACCCTGATCAAAAGTCGATATTTCTGGGCCCACTATTGGCCCACTAACACTCCACTTTTGCCAAAATGACAAATTTAAACATTTAAAGGCAAACAGAGACTTTCAAATTCTAGATTTCTACAGGCCTACTTGGCATCGGTGGATCTAGTTACCCGACCCTCGGCGACACCTTCAGACATCCCAGTGGTGAGGGACTTTCTCGATGTCTTCCCGATGGAACTGCCCGGGGTGCCCCCTGAAAGAGAGGTGGAGTTCCCCATCGAACTCCTACCGGGCACACAGCCTGTTACGAAGGTGGATTTTTCTTCTCTGATAAACACTTTGTCCAAGAGGTCTTCAAGTTGCGCCTTAAGCTCTTTCTTCTCTATAGGTGGATTTTTCTTTTTATGACCGTATTTGGATTACCCTAAAAAAATGAATCGTAGGGTCTATTTATAGGTTAGAAACTGTTGAAAGAGGATAAGAATCAAAAACTAACCTTTTCTAGAATTTTACAGGACGACGGTCCGGACTGGAATTATGGCGGTCCGGACTGTCGTAACGAAACAGACTATTTCCAGAAAGACAAACGTTCAGGGTCCGGACTGAAGTGCCTGATCCGGACTGTCCATACATTTCAGCAAAAACCCATGTTCGGGGTCCGGATCAGAATTGGCTTCGATCCGGACTGGATTTGCGCATGAACAAACACCGTTCGGGGTCCAGACTGCCGTGCCTGATCCGGATCCTGAACATGTCCCATGTCTAGTTTTTGATTTTTATGCATTTAAAAATTCATCCAAGTGTTTCTACACTATAAGAAGTATTCGGATCACCAAAAATATTTAGTTAAACATACCTGATTCTTTTGAATTCTTCTTTCTTGAGATTGAGGCATATGATCCAAACTTCTTCATCTTCAATCTTCAAGACTTAAATAATTTCACGAAATACGCCAACACAAATTCCTTAACAATCTCCCCCTTTGGCGGTTTCGTGACAAAACACAAATCCACTCAAGAAAATTCAAAAAAGATATTTTTGTTGCTATCACCATACAACAAAAATTTACAATGGAGAACCAACATAGAATAAGATACATGAGATAAACTCCTAGAACAGACTCTAGACTTAGACATCTGTAATCTCTGCAAAAGAAAACATTCTTGACAAAAGAGATCGTTAGATTCCTCAAGAATTTTTGCATATAAAACCAAACACAGAGATAGAGTTTATACTCATCATGACATTTATGAATTCAGATATGTAATAAGATCACAATCAAAATTAGACATATCTTCTAAGCATTAAAAACCAAATGTCATATGTATGTTAGTTAACAAACAACTTGTTAGAAATATTACATGCCCAAATAGTTAGTCGAATAGTTAGTAGAGGCATGCATGCAAAACCCAATTCAAAACCAAAAGTTGATGTCATACTTACCTTTCATAGTCTTACCTTTCATAGTTCCTTTCATAGTTCACAATTTGTTCGATCATAGTATCATTGTCTATCTCTCTCTCCCCCCCTTTTTGTCACAAAATAAGCCAAAATTTACTAAAACAAGAAAAATCAGAGACCTAAACAAAGAAAAACTGAAAACTAAGCCTGCACAACAAAACGATATGCTAGAAAGAAGTTCAATTGTCGACTCTGAGCCTTCTGAGCTACTGCAGTCCAGTTTGTGTAAAATCCCTTTAAGCATTTTCTATAATTTGGAGCAGTTCTTTTTCATCTTGTGAATGTCAGCCGACATTCTTTCTTGTGCTTCAGACGTTCTCCTTTGTGCTCGTTGCATAGACAGTATATCAGCTTTTGTGGTGATTCTCTTGGAGGTAGAAGGAGATTGTGTGGATGTTGAAGGTGTATTTTGACTTTCATTTCATGGAGATTCTCTAGGCTGAGAGCGTGCTCTGGCGAGTGGTTCATTGATCTGAATTCCTCTGCCCCTCGAATTCTTGCTCCTTGTGGGATGTTTGGTTGTTGAGGAAGAATTTATCAGCTTCTTTTCCTTTAGATAGAACCTATCTTCGTCATCCACCGCTTGTTGTGATTCTTTACAAAATATTTTCCAATCCTCCTCATCTTCTGATTCTGACTCAAATTGAGGAACAGTGTTTATCTTCTCCTGACTTGCTTCAGCTTGTTCCTTTTTGACAGATGCTCGAGTTCCCACTAATGCTACAATGAGCGCAATAATCCAAGCGAAAGCCATTTTGCTACTAGTGCTCAGATAATAGAAAAGCCTGTGAGCAAAACTCAAGAACACGAGAAAAATTATTTATTTTCAAAAATTTGAAAAATTGTACCTAAACAATCATTATCATGTAGATAGACTAGGATTCAAACAAGTTTTGAAAAAAGAATTTTAAAAATAGATCAATCCCATGATTTTCAAAAATTCCTATTATATGCCCTAAAACCGAATTTTCAGAAATCAAAGCCTAAAAATTCGTTAATCAAGAGAATACCTAGCATATAATCAAACCTAATCTACCCAGAGTTCTTATTTCAAAAGAAATTTGACCAAAAACCAATCCCAAATGAAAAAGATACAAGATTTCCAATACGTTGTGAGCAAAAACATGAAAAACTGTGAAAAACTGAGATTTTGATCATAAGAACTCACTTGGAATCGAAGAAGATGGGTTGTGAAGGCTCCAAATCGATTATTTTCTAGAGAGAGAAGGTCTGGAGACTTAGAAACAAAAGATTGAAGTAAAAAGAAATCAAAACCCTTTTGTTATATAAGAAACCCTAGCCGCGGTCCGGACTGCCTCAAGAATCCAGTCCGTATCAGTTTACCTGCAGGAATACCTGTGTTCGGGATCCGGATTGGATTGTCCAGTCCGGATCGGCTCCAACTTTTTCTTCAGAAAAATTCAGAAAAATTCTAGAAAATCCAGAAAAAGTATGTAAGCACTTTTGTGTATCAACTTTAAATGAAAATCATCGTTTCATATTAAAAGAAATAGATTATGCAAAATCTATCAATAATATCCAAAAATTGAAACGAAAATTTATAAAAATTAAATCCCTTAAAGTTGAACAAGTTCAATTACATCTACCATGATCTTATGAGTAATGCCTTTATCAAATCATCAATTTGGTAAAGAAAATGAAATACCAAGATCAATAGATGTTTAAAATCCCAGATAAATCAGATAATATATCCAGTCAGATTATAGTAAGGAGTGGCTCTTTGAGCATCTTTCAATAAAAAATTCCACCTTATACCAACCTTGGAATTTGATAGAGTCAAGTATTCCAAAAAGCATTTTATCTAACCATCTTGAAAAAACCATGCTTGATATACATGTGGTAGCTGCACACAGTACTCGGACGACCGAGGTGGTAACTCTTTCCTCCATGTGGTGGTAGTTTTCACACTCCTCATTGGGATGTAACTCTTTCCACATCTTTTGAGCATAACATTTTGTATTAACTCCCCCTCAATTGGCTATCAATTATATAATATATAAGGTATTCAACCAAAATTGATCTCGATTTCATACTCGACTCATTTGTCAAATAAGATAAAAACTACACCAAGAGATTATTTGAGAGAGAAATTGACTTTGATCAAAACAAGGATGACTTAATTGACATAAATGATCATTGCATCAAATGAATTATTATGATATCCAAAGCATAATAAATTTCAAATTATATAAAAGGATGCAGTTAAAGTCAATAATA
Organism: Tillandsia leiboldiana; assembly: GCA_029204045.2. Lineage (NCBI taxonomy): Eukaryota > Viridiplantae > Streptophyta > Magnoliopsida > Poales > Bromeliaceae > Tillandsia > Tillandsia leiboldiana. Next base: position 30,117,740 of record CM055066.1, on the reverse strand, counting down.
CTAGTGCTCAATTTATGTTCTATGCACAAACATAGATGATGAACAAAAACACAAAACAAAACCTAACCTAAGAAAAAGTTTCAAAAAGAAGTTATTTCAAGGAAAGCATTCCAATTGCTTTACGCAAATGAATAAAGCGTTTTTGATCCAAAGGTTTTGTTAAAAAGTCAGCTAATTGATCCTCTGTTGAAATGTAGGAAAGTTGAAGAATATTTGATTCAACTAGCTCTCTTAGAAAATGATATCTAAGTTCAATGTGTTTTGTTCTTGAGTGCAACGCAGGGTTTTTGGAAATATTTATAGCACTTGTGTTGTCACAAAGAATGGTTACCGAAGTTGCTGAAATTCGGAAGTCGCTCAACATGCTTTTCATCCAAATGAGTTGAGTTGAACAACTACCTGCTGAGATATATTCCGCTTCGGCAGTCGAGAGTGCAATGCAATTTTGCTTTTTACTATGCCATGCAACAAGGCAGTGGCCAAGATAAAAGCATGCACCACTCGCAATCTTCCGATCATCCACAGATCCTGCCCAATCGGCATCTGAATATCCTATAATATCAAGCGTTGTTCCCATATGATACCAAATTCCAAAATTCAATGTTCCTTTGATGTACCGGATGATCCTTTTCACCGCTTTCAGGTGAACCTCCTTTGGTGCTGACTGATATCTCGCGCAGATCCCAACACTAAAGGATATATTCGAGCAACTAGCCGTGAGATAGAGTAGACTTCCAATCATGCTGCGATAAAGCTTCTCGTCTACACTTTCACTAAGAGATTCACTTCCTAATCCCTTATTGCTAGTTCCCATAGGAGTCGGAAAATCTTTAGAGTCTTCTAATCCGAATTTCTTCACCAACTCCTTTGCATACTTGGATTGGCATAGTTGAATGCCTTCTTCATTTTGTTTTACTTGCAATCCAAGAAAGTATGTCAGTTCGCCCAACATTGACATCTCAAATTCGCTTTCCATAGTTTCAGCGAATTTAGAAGCATCATTGTCTCTAGTTGCACCAAATATAATGTCATCGACATAGATTTGTGCTACAATGAAATTATCCTGATAATGCTTCACAAAGAGAGTCCGGTCTGCTCCCCCTCGAGTGTAGCCTTTTCCAATAGGTGCTTTGTTAGCCTTTCGTACCATGCTCGCGGTGCTTGTTTTAGACCGTAAAGAGCCTTTTTCAAACGAAAAACATGGTTAGGTTGTTTATAGTCTACAAAACCTTTCAGTTGAGCCACATAAACTTCCTCGTTTAAATACCCATTTAAAAATGCGCTCTTAACGTCCATTTGAAAGAGTTTTATTTTAAAGTGACAAGCAATTGCGAATAAGATACGAATTGACTCGAGTCGAGCAACTGGGGCGAACGTCTCATCAAAGTCTATTCCTTCAATTTGCGAGTAGCCCTGAGCAACTAATCGTGCTTTGTTCCTGATGATGGTACCATCCTCATTTTTCTTATTCTTGAAAATCCACTCAGTACCAATCACGTTGTGTTGCTTCGGTGGCTTCGTTAATTCCCAGACTTTGTTTCTTTCGAACTGATGGGGCTCTTCCTGCATTGCTTCAATCCAGTAGTCATCCTGAAGAGCTTCATTGACGTTGTTTGGTTCTACCAGGGAAACATAACATGCGACTCCACAAACCAACTGCCTCCGAGTTTTGACTCCTTCTTGTGGATCTCCAATAATGTTCGATTCCGGATGATCTTTGGAGATTCTTAACGTTTGCGGTAACGGAGTTCTCGGAGATGCATGTGATGATTCCTGCACATCAGATAAAATAGAAGTGCCATTAGATGCTTCATTATTATTGGAAGAATTATCATGAGAAGATGCATTTACAGGAGTATTATCATCAAGAGACATATCAGGGGTAGATTTATCAGATGTAAAGTGAAAAGCTTCATCTACTTTAACATTTATAGATTCTACCATCGTTTTAGATTCAAGGTTAAATACCCGATATGCTCTACTGTTTGTAGAATAACCCATGAAAATCCCTTCGTCACTTCGAGAGTCGAATTTACCAAGATTTTCACGATCTCGCAAAATTAAACAGCGACTCCCAAAGATACGAAAATATTTGATATTTGGTTTTCTACAAAACCACAGCTCATATGGTGTATTTAATGTTCCCGGGCGCAAATACACTCGATTAATTACATAGACGGCGGTGTTCACGCCTTCAGCCCAAAAATGTAACGGGAGATTCCGGCTATGAAGCATCACACGCGCCATCTCCTGAACAACCCTGTTTTTGCGCTCAACAACACCATTCTGCTGAGGTGTATAGGGTGCTGAGAATTCATGTTTTATGCCATTGGAAGTGCAAAAATCAGTGAACTTAGAATTAATGAATTCTCCACCTCTATCACTTCGAACGCGAACGATCTTTTCATTTCTTTCAATCATAATACGATGACAAACCTCATAAAAAGAGTCGAAAGTATCCGCTTTCTCTTTTAAAAAAGTTAGCCATGAATATCTAGAGAAATCATCAACCAAAATAAAAATATACCATTTACCTCCCAAGGATGGTTGACGAGTTGGCCCCATTAAGTCCATATGCAGTAATTCTAAGGGCCGGTTAGTACCAACGTGGTTCAAGTTCTTGTGTGCAGCCCTTGTTTGCTTTCCCTTTTGACAACCTCCACACACAATGTTATCTTTAAATGTAAGTTTAGGAACCCCCTTAACCACGTCTTTATTAGAAATCCTTGCTAGTTCTTTAAAATTTATGTGACCTAGCCTTTCATGCCAAAGAGTTTCATTATCTAAAGAAACTAGGTTACATTTTTCAGAAATTTTGTTTGAAACAACATAGCAATTATTTTCTGATCTAACCCCTTTCAAAAAGAATACATGGTCTTTATCAGTTACAATACATTCTATAGACGAAAAATTAACTGAAAAACCATTGTCACAAAGTTGACTTATACTGATGAGGTTAGTCTTAAGGCCTTCTACAAATAGAACATTATTCAAAATAGAGCCTTCTGGAATAGCGATTGTTCCTTTTCCAACAATTTTAGAAGAACGATCGTCTCCGAAAACAACATGTCCTCCGGAGATTTTCTCTAGAGTTTGAAAACAGTTTTTGTCACCGGTCATGTGACGGGAACATCCACTATCCAGATACCAAGGCGAGTTGTCATAAGCATGTAAAGAAGTACGAACAACAAGACAAGGGAAGATTTCACCTTTGCGCACCCAAACCTTTTTGGATTGCGTTGGCAATGTTCTTGAAGTTATTCTCCTTGGTGAAAGCGTCTTGTTTGATTCATTGCTGACATCGTCTTACGAGGTGAACTACCAAGGCTCTTTTCCTTTGATTCTGGGGAATCACCTTTTTGGTAGTTGTTGCAAGAGGCGCTTGAGTTGAATGTTTCGCTCCTATCTTGCAATTTCTCCTTATGTGCCCTGGAAAACCACAACGAAAACATACCTTAGTGCTTGACGATCCCGAAGAGGGTGAAGTAGGCTTGTTGTCGTTGTTTGTCGTAAATTCCGGTGTCGGCGGAGGAGATACCGACTGGGGCACAAAGACTGTCCCAATCGAACTAAAATTGTCTTCAGTTCGATTGTATCCGAGGCCGAATCTGTTTGTTTGACCAGGACCAAGCATCTTATCGAACTTACTCCTTCCAGAAGAAATTGCTTTAAATCATCCTTGAGTTGGAAAATGGTCTTCGTCATTTCCATTTTTTTCCTGTCGAGCCTCGCTGTAGAGCTTCAAGAAGTAATTTTCTTTATTCACCATATCTACATAATTCTTCTCGAGATGCTCATTAGACTCTTGAAGGGAAACATTTACTTTGATAAGATTATCCCTTTCCACTTCAAGAGCGTTTGAGAGAGAAGTTGCCATTTTTGCTTCTTCTTCGAGATCCTGCAAACTCCCTCTCAAACTCTTGTTTTGCTTTGCCAGTTTCTTTGAAACCTTCAAAAGTTTATGGTAGGCAAAAGCAAAATCTTCACCTTCAGAATTATCCGATTCATCGTCCGTTGCATTCTTTTCAACTTGGGAGGAGTTGGACAATGACACGATGTACTTGCCATAAAGCATATGAACGGTGAAGATGTGGACGCGTGGAATGCCGTTGCGTTATTTTCTTCATCACTGGAAGATGACTCATTTGACATTGAGGTGTCATCCCAAGTGACGGCTTGCAACGCTTTCTTCTTTGCCGGATTCTTATTGGGACACTCCGTTGAAATATGGTCGTACCCCTCGGCACTTGAAGCATTGGACTTGTCCCTCTGAGCTTTTCTTATCCTTTGAAAAACTTTCTTGCTTTCTTGACTTTGGCTTGAAATAACCTTTGCCTTTCTTCCACTTTCCGAAGGATGGAGTTTTACTTGAATTGCCCCCTTCGAAAGTTTCGGCGAAATCTTCTTGTCAAGAGAGCAAGCTACTTCTCAAGTCCTCCATAGATAGGTTCTCGTCATCGTCTGAGGAGGATGAATCCTGCGTCTTCTTCTTTTGTTGTTTTCAATGCAAAACCTGAAGACTTAGAAGTAGATGCTTTTCCAGAAGAATAGTTAGTAGGAAATGTCATTTCATATGTTTGTAATGACACGGATTTCGTCCGGGTGTTTAATAGTTTCAATGGCCGTAACCTTGGAACGAAATCTTTCAGGAACAGTCCTTAAAATCTTTCTTACAATTTTAAATTCTGGAATTTTCTCTCCCAAGTTAGCACATGAATTCACGATGTCTTGCAATCGTGTATAATAATCTGTGAACAATTCATTTCTGCCATGAAAATGGAGTCAAACTTGCTCGTAAGCATTTGCAGTTTTTGAATCTCACAAGGTAGTTCCTTCATGTGTAACTTGAAGAACATCCCAGATTTCTTTCGCAGTCTCACATGCCGAGACGCGAGAGAATTCCGTTTGTGACAGGGCATTAAATAAAGCGTTAACACCTTTGCCATTGTAAGAAGATGCATCAACCTCTTCCTTGGTCCATTTCGACCTAGGTTTGATGGTGTGAACATCAACAATAATTTCAGTTGGATTAAACCATCCTAACTCAATTGATGCCACACCCGTTCATCGATGAAATTAAAAAGGCTTTCATCCGTACTTTCTAGTAGGCATAATTAGTTCCATCGAAGAACGGGGGTCTGTTGATGTTTCCACCTTCAACCATTGTTTACAACCCTATTCCCGCTCTGATACCACTGTTTGGTTATGATAGAATATGGATCTAAATAGGGGAAAAAATACCTAGAGGGGGGGGTGAATAGGTGTAACCATAAACACTCACGTCAAAAATCGTTGCGCAATAAAACCCAATGCGGGAAATAGAAAAAATAACACGCACGATTTTTACGTGGAAAAACTCCAAACCGGAGTAAAAAAACCACGGGACCGATAACACGGCGAAATCCACTAGAATTAACACACGTACAAGGTGATATACCGTACTCACAGATGACTCAACCTTTTTCATACGCTCCTAGTAGATCTTCTCCACTCGCTCCGCAACGCTCCTCGAGTCCACGAATAGCGTCCAACGCCGAACCCACGGCGTCCAACGTCGAATCAACGATGTCCAAACGAATCCACGGTCTTCACCCAGTAGCACTGTATCGAAAAATCCATGAAACGTTACCTTGCTCCGAATCCACGAGAGCGGTTGCACCTTGAATCCCAAGGCACACGCGAGTCCACGCGTCGATTTTGGAAAAATCGTTGTTTTTTGGGGTGGTGATAATCAGCCGAATACTTAGATTAGAAATAGATCGGAAATACCATCTAAGTATTCATTAATTTGATTCTACTCAAAATCTGAGTTTGAAACCCTAGAATCAAATTAATCAATATAGATGAAGAAACATAGAATTAAATCTATTGATTTCCTTTCTTCTCTATAGGTGGATTTTTCTTTTATGACCGTATTTGGATTACCCTAAAAAAATGAATCGTAGGGTCTATTATATGTTAGAAACTGTTGGAAGAGGATAAGAATCAAAAACTAACCTTTTTTGGAATTTTACAGGACGACGGTCCGGACTGGAATTATGGCGGTCCGGACTGTCATAACGAAACAAACTATTTCCAGAAAAACAAACGTTCGGGGGTCCGGACTGAGTGCCTGATCCGGACTGTTCATACATTTCAGCAAAAACCCATGTTCAGGGTCCGGGATCAGAATTGGCTTGGATCCGGATTGGATTTGCGCATGAACAAACACCGTTCGGGGTCCGTACTGCCGTGCCTGATCCGGATCCTGAAGATGTCCCATGTCCAGTTTTTTATTTTTATGCAATTAAAAATTCATCCAAGTGTTTTCTACACTATAAGAAGTATTCGGATCACCAAAAATATTTAGTTAAACATACCTGATCCTTTTGAATTCTTCTTTCTTGAGATTGAGGCATATGATCCAAACTTCTTCATCTTCAATCTTCAAGACTTAAATAATTTCACGAAATACGCCAAACACAAATTCCTTAACACTACCAACACCCGGAGAAGACTATTGAAGTGTACTGCGACGCATCAAGGATCGGCCTTGGGGGTGTGCTGATGCAACAAGGGAAGGTAATAGCCTATGCTTCTAGGCAACTGAAGGATTACGAGGGGAACTACCCAATACATGATTTGGAGCTGGCTGCAGTGGTCTTCGTTCTAAGTTATGGAGACACTACCTCTTGGGTGCCACTGTAACGTCTTTCAGACCACCAAAGTCTTAAGTACCTGTTCACCAAAGGAAGGAATTAAATTTGCGGCAGAGGCGGTGGCTTGAATTATTGAAGGATTACGATCTAACAATTCAATACCACCCCGGGAAGGCAAACGTGGTGGCGGACGCTTTGAGCAGGAGGGGCAAACCGGAAGAGGCGTCGGGCACGCGCGATAACTGAGCAGAGCACCTTGATCGCAGAATTCTCACGACTGAAGTTGGAGGTGGGTACCAGCGGGCACAGTTGCGCAACTTTTAGCTTTGGTGGTCAAGCCGACGCTATTCGAGAAAATCTGGGAAGGACAACAGACGGACTCGCACTTACAGCTCGTACGCGATAAATCTCCCCGGACCAAGAGAACGACTTTGCAGTGGGGGGGCCGACGGCATCATACGGTTTCGCAGGCTGTTTTGCGTACCGAATTCGTCGGAGTTGAAGGAGGAAATTCTGGCAGAGGCACACCGCGCTCCTTATGCGGCGCATCCAGGGGCACGACAGATGTACAGGGACCTCAAGCAGACCTCTGGTGGCCCAAGCTGAAGGGGGATGTGACACGACATGTAGCTCATTGCCTGGTATGCCAGCAGATAAAAGCAGAGCATCAGCGACCAGCGGGAAAGTTACAGCCTTTACCGGTGTGACGCCCCACTTCCCAGGGGGTCACCCATCCTAGAACTACTCTAGCTCTAGCACGCTTAACTCTCATGTTCCTCTTGGATCTTGCTACCATCCAAAATGCTATAGCCGTGTTAGAGATTTAGTCCTATTATATCATTTATATAGAGGACTAATCCAAATTCCGGGGGTGTTACATTCTTCCCCCCTTTAAGCCCTGACGTCCACGTCAGGCTCAAACACACTCACAAGCACCAGGCGATGTGAGACTCGTCTCGCTAGCCTTAGCCGACCTGTGAGGAGCTGCACTCCACTCACAACGGTCATTAGCCGGGGAGCCCGCTCTTACCCGCTATAACCCTGGCTCACCGAGGACTCATCTCACATTTCCGGCTGGTGAATGTCCTTGATACCAACTGTGAACGCCCCACTTCCCAGGGGGTCACCCATCCTAGAACTACTCTAGCTCTAGCACGCTTAACTCTCATGTTTCCTCTTGGATCTTGCTACCATCCAAAATGCTATAGCCGGTTAGAGATTTAGTCCTATTATATCATTTATATAGAGGACTAATCCAAATTCCGGGGGTGTTACAACCGGTGCCAGAGTGAAGTGGGACAATACCACCATGGATTTCGTCACTGGGATTCCACGTTCACAGCAGGGCACGACGCGATTTGGGTCAAGTGGGACCCGGTTAACCAATCATCCACTTCCTTCCTTCCTGCCCATTCATACAACCTGGACCCGAGAGCGATTAGCTCATGGTCTACATCAGCGATTGTGAGACTGCATTGAGGTGCCGGCATCGTCAATGTCCACCGCCAATCGGCTGTAGAGGACGTACCCACTTTGTCTCGAAGTTTTGGCAGAGTCTATAGCGGGCCCTGGGGA
>CM055066.1:30034596-30109427 GCA_029204045.2 Tillandsia leiboldiana | reverse complement strand
TTACTCATACTCCTATGTTAAAATTCAGATAGTGGTTCGACCATTCCATGATCACAAGGGGTTAAAAATTCCAAGGTTACTATTCACTGAGGTCGAGGGCCCACTTTTTGATTTCTGATTTCTGGAAGATCCGACCGTCGATCGAAAACTATATAATGAAAACTTCTATGTTTCGACGAGACGATTCGCAATGGGATTCTCGGATTTTCCAGATCAGGACCCTGATCAAAAGGCGATATTTCTTCTGGCCCACTATTGGCCCACTAACACTCCACTTTTGCCAAAATGACAATTTAAATTTAAAGGCAAACAGACTTTCAAATTCTAGATTTCTACAGGCCTACTTGCATCGTTGATCTAGTTACCCGACCCGCGGACACCTTCAGACATCCCAGTGGTGAGACTTCTCGATGTCTTCCGATGGAACTATGGCCCGGGTTCCCCCGTGACAGAGATGTGGAGTTCCCCATCGGAACTCCTACCGCCACAGCCTGTTACGAAGTGGATTTTTCTCTCTGATAACACGTTGTCCAAGAGGTCTTCAAGGTGGCGCCTTAAGCTCTTTCTTCTCTATAGTGGATTTTTCTTTTATGACCGTATTTGGAGTTACCCTAAAAAAATGAATCGTAGGGTCTATTTATAGTTCGAAACTGTTGAAAAGATAAGAATCAAAACTAACCTTTTCTAGAATTTTACCACCGACGCGTCCACCTGGAATTATGGCGGTCCGGACTGTCGTAACGAAACAGCTATCCAGAAGACAAACGTTCAGGTCCGGACTGAAGTGCCTGCCCCGGACTGTCCATAACATTTCAGAAAACCCCATGTTCGGTCCGGATCAGAATTGCTTCGGATCCGGACTGGATTGCTCGCATGAACAAACACCGTCGGGTCAGACTGCCGTGCCTGATCCGGATCCTGAACATGTCCCATGTCTAGTTTTTGATTTTTATGCATTTAAAAAAATTCATCCAAGTGTTGCTACACTATAAGAAGTATTCGGATCACCAAAAATATTGTTGAAACATAACCTGATTCTGGTTGAATTCTTCTTTCTTGAGATTGAGGCATATGATCCAAACTTCTTCTCTTCAATCTGCAAGACTTAATATTCACGAAATACGCCAACACAATTCCTTAACAATCTCCCCCGTTGGCGGTTTCGTGACAAAACACAAATCCACTCAAGAAAATCAAAAAAGATATTTTGTGTTGCTATCACCATATCAACAAAAATTTACAGGAGAACCAACATAGAAAGATAGACATGAGATAAACTCCTAGAACAGACTCTAGACGTAGACATCTGTATCTCTGCAAAAGAAAACATTCTTGACAAAAGAGATCGTTAAATTCCGCAAGAATTTTTGCATATAACACCAACACAGAGATAGAGTTTATACTCATCATGACATTTATGAAATTCAGATATGTAATAATTCACAATCAAAATTAGACATATCTTCTAAGCATAAAACCAAATGTCATATGTATGTTAGTTAACAAACAACTTGTTAGAATATTACATGCCAAATTAGTTATCGAATAGTTATAGAGGCATGCATGCAAAACCCATTCAAAACCAAAAGTTGATGTCATACTTACCTTTCATAGTCTTACCTTTCATAGTCCTTTCATAGTTCACAATTTGTTCGATCATAGTATCATTGTCTATCTCTCTCTCCCCCCCTTTTTGTCACAAAATAAGCCAAAATTTACTAAAACAAGAAAAATCAGAGACCTAAACAAAGAAAAACTGAAAACTAAGCCGCACAACAAAACGAATCTAGAAGATAGTTCAATTGTCGACTCTGAGCCTTTGAGGCTACTGCAGTCCAGTTGGTGTAAATCCCTTTAAGCATTTCTATAATTTGGAGCATTCTTTTTTTCATCTTGTGAATGTCAGCCGACATTCTTTCTTGTGCTTCAGACGTTCTCCTTTGTGCTCGTTGCATAGACAGTATATCAGCTTTTGTGGTGATTCTCTTGGAGGTAGAAGGAGATTGTGTGGATGTTGAAGGTGTATTTTGACTTTCATTTCATGGAGATTCTCTAGGCTGAGAGCGTGCTCTGGCGAGTGGTTCATTGATCTGAATTCCTCTGCCCCGAATTCTTGCTCCTTGTGGATGTTTTGGTGTTGAGAGAAGAATTTATCAGCTTCTTTTCCTTTAGATAGAACCTATCTTCGTCATCCACCGCTTGTTGTGATTCTTTAAAAATATTTTCCAATCCTCCTCATCTTCTGATTCTGACCTCAATTGAGGAACAGTGTTTATCTTCTCCTGACTTGCTTCAGCTTGTTCCTTTTTGACAGATGCTCGAGTTCCCCTAATGCTACAATGAGCGCAATAATCCAAGCGAAAGCCATTTGCTACTAGTGCTCAGATAATAGAAAAGCCTGTGAGCAAAACTCAAGAACACGAGAAAAATTATTTATTTTCAAAAATTTGAAAAATTGTACCTAAACAATCATTATCATGTAGATAGACTAGGATTCAAACAAGTTTTGAAAAAAGAATTGTAAAAATAGATCAATCCCATGATTTTCAAAAAATTCCTATTATATGGCCCAAAACCGAATTTTCAGAAAATCAAAAGCCTAAAAATTCGTTAAATCAAGAGAATACCTAGCATATAATCAAACCTAATCTACCCAGAGTTCTTAGTTCAAAAGAATTTGACCAAAAAACCAATCCCAAATTGAAAAAGATACAAGATTTCCAATACGTTGTGAGCACAAACATGAAAAAACGTTGAAAACTGAGATTTTGATCATAGAACTCAACTTGGAATCGAAGAAGATGGGTTGTGAAGGCTCCAAATCGATTATTTCTAGAGAGAGAAGGTCTGGAGACGTAGAAACAAAAGATTGAAGTAAAAAGAAATCAAACCCTTTGTTATATAAGAAACCCTAGCCGCGGTCCGGACTGCCTCAAGAATCCAGTCCGTATCAGTTTACCTGCAGGAATACCTGTGTTCGGGATCCGGATTGGATTGTCCAGTCCGGATCGGCTCCAACTTTTTCTTCAGAAAAATTCAGAAAAATTCTAGAAAATCCAGAAAAAGTATGTAAGCACTTTGTGTATCAACTTTAAATGAAAATCATCGTTTCATATTAAAAGAAATAGATTATGCAAAATCTATCAATAATATCCAAAAATTGAAACGAAAATTTATAAAATTAAATCCCTTAAAGTTGAACAAGTTCAATTACATCTACCATGATCTTATGAGTAATGCCTTTATCAAATCATCAATTTGGTAAAGAAAAATGAAATACCAAGATCAATAGATGTTTAAAATCCCAGATAATCAGATAATATATCCAGTCAGATTATAGTAAGGAGTGGCTCTTTGAGCATCTTTCAATAAAAAATTCCACCTTATACCAACCTGGGAATTTGATAGAGTCAAGTATTCCAAAAAGCATTTTATCTAACCATCTTGAAAAAAACCATGCTTGATATACATGTGTAGCTGCACACAGTACTCGGACGACCGAGGTGGTAACTCTTCCTCCATGTGGTGGTAGTTTTCACACTCCTCATTGGGATGTAACTCTTTCCACATCTTTTGAGCATAACATTTTGTATTAACTCCCCTCAATTGGCTATCAATTATATAATATATAAGGTATTCAACCAAATTGATCTCGATTTCATACTCGACTCATTTGTCAAATAAGATAAAAACTACACCAAGAGATTATTTGAGAGAGAAATTGACTTTGATCAAAACAAGGATGACTTAATTGACATAAATGATCATTGCATCAAATGAATTATTATGATATCCAAAGCATAATAAATTTCAAATTATATAAAAGGATGCAGTTAAAGTCAATAATACTAGTGCTCAATTTATGTTCTATGCACAACATAGATGATGAACAAAAACACAAAACAAAACCTAACCTAAGAAAAAGTTTCAAAAAGAAGTTATTTCAAGGAAAGCATTCCAATTGCTTTACGCAAATGAATAAAGCGTTTTTGATCCAAAGGTTTTGTTAAAAAGTCAGCTAATTGATCCTCTGTTGAAATGTAGGAAAGTTGAAGAATATTTGATTCAACTAGCTCTCTTAGAAATGATATCTAAGTTCAATGTGTTTTGTTCTTGAGTGCAACGCAGGGTTTTTGGAAATATTTATAGCACTTGTGTTGTCACAAAGAATGGTTACCGAAGTTGCTGAAATTCGGAAGTCGCTCAACATGCTTTTCATCCAAATGAGTTGAGTTGAACAACTACCTGCTGAGATATATTCCGCTTCGGCAGTCGAGAGTGCAATGCAATTTTGCTTTTTACTATGCCATGCAACAAGGCAGTGGCCAAGATAAAAGCATGCACCACTCGCAATCTTCCGATCATCCACAGATCCTGCCCAATCGGCATCTGAATATCCTATAATATCAAGCGTTGTTCCCATATGATACCAAATTCCAAAATTCAATGTTCCTTTGATGTACCGGATGATCCTTTTCACCGCTTTCAGGTGAACCTCCTTTGGTGCTGACTGATATCTCGCGCAGATCCCAACACTAAAGGATATATTCGAGCAACTAGCCGTGAGATAGAGTAGACTTCCAATCATGCTGCGATAAAGCTTCTCGTCTACACTTTCACTAAGAGATTCACTTCCTAATCCCTTATTGCTAGTTCCCATAGGAGTCGGAAAATCTTTAGAGTCTTCTAATCCGAATTTCTTCACCAACTCCTTTGCATACTTGGATTGGCATAGTTGAATGCCTTCTTCATTTTGTTTTACTTGCAATCCAAGAAAGTATGTCAGTTCGCCCAACATTGACATCTCAAATTCGCTTTCCATAGTTTCAGCGAATTTAGAAGCATCATTGTCTCTAGTTGCACCAAATATAATGTCATCGACATAGATTTGTGCTACAATGAAATTATCCTGATAATGCTTCACAAAGAGAGTCCGGTCTGCTCCCCCTCGAGTGTAGCCTTTTCCAATAGGTGCTTTGTTAGCCTTTCGTACCATGCTCGCGGTGCTTGTTTTAGACCGTAAAGAGCCTTTTTCAAACGAAAAACATGGTTAGGTTGTTTATAGTCTACAAAACCTTTCAGTTGAGCCACATAAACTTCCTCGTTTAAATACCCATTTAAAAATGCGCTCTTAACGTCCATTTGAAAGAGTTTTATTTTAAAGTGACAAGCAATTGCGAATAAGATACGAATTGACTCGAGTCGAGCAACTGGGGCGAACGTCTCATCAAAGTCTATTCCTTCAATTTGCGAGTAGCCCTGAGCAACTAATCGTGCTTTGTTCCTGATGATGGTACCATCCTCATTTTTCTTATTCTTGAAAATCCACTCAGTACCAATCACGTTGTGTTGCTTCGGTGGCTTCGTTAATTCCCAGACTTTGTTTCTTTCGAACTGATGGGGCTCTTCCTGCATTGCTTCAATCCAGTAGTCATCCTGAAGAGCTTCATTGACGTTGTTTGGTTCTACCAGGGAAACATAACATGCGACTCCACAAACCAACTGCCTCCGAGTTTTGACTCCTTCTTGTGGATCTCCAATAATGTTCGATTCCGGATGATCTTTGGAGATTCTTAACGTTTGCGGTAACGGAGTTCTCGGAGATGCATGTGATGATTCCTGCACATCAGATAAAATAGAAGTGCCATTAGATGCTTCATTATTATTGGAAGAATTATCATGAGAAGATGCATTTACAGGAGTATTATCATCAAGAGACATATCAGGGGTAGATTTATCAGATGTAAAGTGAAAAGCTTCATCTACTTTAACATTTATAGATTCTACCATCGTTTTAGATTCAAGGTTAAATACCCGATATGCTCTACTGTTTGTAGAATAACCCATGAAAATCCCTTCGTCACTTCGAGAGTCGAATTTACCAAGATTTTCACGATCTCGCAAAATTAAACAGCGACTCCCAAAGATACGAAAATATTTGATATTTGGTTTTCTACAAAACCACAGCTCATATGGTGTATTTAATGTTCCCGGGCGCAAATACACTCGATTAATTACATAGACGGCGGTGTTCACGCCTTCAGCCCAAAAATGTAACGGGAGATTCCGGCTATGAAGCATCACACGCGCCATCTCCTGAACAACCCTGTTTTTGCGCTCAACAACACCATTCTGCTGAGGTGTATAGGGTGCTGAGAATTCATGTTTTATGCCATTGGAAGTGCAAAAATCAGTGAACTTAGAATTAATGAATTCTCCACCTCTATCACTTCGAACGCGAACGATCTTTTCATTTCTTTCAATCATAATACGATGACAAACCTCATAAAAAGAGTCGAAAGTATCCGCTTTCTCTTTTAAAAAAGTTAGCCATGAATATCTAGAGAAATCATCAACCAAAATAAAAATATACCATTTACCTCCCAAGGATGGTTGACGAGTTGGCCCCATTAAGTCCATATGCAGTAATTCTAAGGGCCGGTTAGTACCAACGTGGTTCAAGTTCTTGTGTGCAGCCCTTGTTTGCTTTCCCTTTTGACAACCTCCACACACAATGTTATCTTTAAATGTAAGTTTAGGAACCCCCTTAACCACGTCTTTATTAGAAATCCTTGCTAGTTCTTTAAAATTTATGTGACCTAGCCTTTCATGCCAAAGAGTTTCATTATCTAAAGAAACTAGGTTACATTTTTCAGAAATTTTGTTTGAAACAACATAGCAATTATTTTCTGATCTAACCCCTTTCAAAAAGAATACATGGTCTTTATCAGTTACAATACATTCTATAGACGAAAAATTAACTGAAAAACCATTGTCACAAAGTTGACTTATACTGATGAGGTTAGTCTTAAGGCCTTCTACAAATAGAACATTATTCAAAATAGAGCCTTCTGGAATAGCGATTGTTCCTTTTCCAACAATTTTAGAAGAACGATCGTCTCCGAAAACAACATGTCCTCCGGAGATTTTCTCTAGAGTTTGAAAACAGTTTTTGTCACCGGTCATGTGACGGGAACATCCACTATCCAGATACCAAGGCGAGTTGTCATAAGCATGTAAAGAAGTACGAACAACAAGACAAGGGAAGATTTCACCTTTGCGCACCCAAACCTTTTTGGATTGCGTTGGCAATGTTCTTGAAGTTATTCTCCTTGGTGAAAGCGTCTTGTTTGATTCATTGCTTGACATCGTCTTACGAGGTGAACTACCAAGGCTCTTTTCCTTTGATTTCTGGGGAATCACCTTTTTGGTAGTTGTTGCAAGAGGCGCTTGAGTTGAATGTTTCGCTCCTATCTTGCAATTTCTCCTTATGTGCCCTGGAAAACCACAACGAAAACATACCTTAGTGCTTGACGATCCCGAAGAGGGTGAAGTAGGCTTGTTGTCGTTGTTTGTCGTAAATTCCGGTGTCGGCGGAGGAGATACCGACTGGGGCACAAAGACTGTCCCAATCGAACTAAAATTGTCTTCAGTTCGATTGTATCCGAGGCCGAATCTGTTTGTTTGACCAGGACCAAGCATCTTATCGAACTTACTCCTTCCAGAAGAAAATTGCTTTAAATCATCCTTGAGTTGGAAAATGGTCTTCGTCATTTCCATTTTTTCCTGTCGAGCCTCGCTGTAGAGCTTCAAGAAGTAATTTTCTTTATTCACCATATCTACATAATTCTTCTCGAGATGCTCATTAGACTCTTGAAGGGAAACATTTACTTTGATAAGATTATCCCTTTCCACTTCAAGAGCGTTTGAGAGAGAAGTTGCCATTTTTGCTTCTTCTTCGAGATCCTGCAAACTCCCTCTCAAACTCTTGTTTTGCTTTGCCAGTTTCTTTGAAACCTTCAAAAGTTTATGGTAGGCAAAAGCAAAATCTTCACCTTCAGAATTATCCGATTCATCGTCCGTTGCATTCTTTTCAACTTGGGAGGAGTTGGACAATGACACAGATGTACTTGCCATAAAGCATATGAACGGTGAAGATGTGGACGCGTGGAATGCCGTTGCGTTATTTTCTTCATCACTGGAAGATGACTCATTTGACATTGAGGTGTCATCCCAAGTGACGGCTTGCAACGCTTTCTTCTTTGCCGGATTCTTATTGGGACACTCCGTTGAAATATGGTCGTACCCTCGGCACTTGAAGCATTGGACTTGTCCCTCTGAGCTTTTCTTATCCTTTGAAAAACTTTCTTGCTTTCTTGACTTTTGGCTTGAATAACCTTTGCCTTTCTTCCACTTTCCGAAGGATGGAGTTTTACTTGAATTGCCCCTTCGAAAGTTTCGGCGAAATCTTCTTGTCAAGAGAGCAAGCTACTTCTCAAAGTCCTCCATAGATAGGTTCTCGTCATCGTCTGAGGAGGATGAATCCGCGTCTTCTTCTTTTGTTGTTTTCAATGCAAAACCTGAAGACTTAGAAGTAGATGCTTTTCCAGAAGAATAGTTAGTAGGAAATGTCATTTCATATGTTTGTAATGACACGGATTTCGTCCGGGTGTTTAATAGTTTCAATGGCCGTAACCTTGGAACGAAATCTTTCAGGAACAGTCCTTAAAATCTTTCTTACAATTTTAAATTCTGGAATTTTCTCTCCCAAGTTAGCACATGAATTCACGATGTCTTGCAATCGTGTATAATAATCTGTGAACAATTCATTTTCTGCCATGAAAATGGAGTCAAACTTGCTCGTAAGCATTTGCAGTTTTTGAATCTTCACAAGGTTAGTTCCTTCATGTGTAACTTGAAGAACATCCCAGATTTCTTTCGCAGTCTCACATGCCGAGACGCGAGAGAATTCCGTTTGTGACAGGGCATTAAATAAAGCGTTAACACCTTTGCCATTGTAAGAAGATGCATCAACCTCTTCCTTGGTCCATTTCGACCTAGGTTTGATGGTGTGAACATCAACAATAATTTCAGTTGGATTAAACCATCCTAACTCAATTGATTGCCACACCCGTTCATCGATGAAATTAAAAAGGCTTTCATCCGTACTTTCTAGTAGGCATAATTAGTTCCATCGAAGAACGGGGGTCTGTTGATGTTTCCACCTTCAACCATTGTTTACAACCCTATTCCCGCTCTGATACCACTTGTTTGGTTATGATAGAATATGGATCTAAATAGGGGAAAAAATACCTAGAGGGGGGGTGAATAGGTGTAAACCATAAACACTCACTCAAAAATCGTTGCGCAATAAAACCCAATGCGGAAATGAAAAAAATAACACGCACGATTTTTACGTGGAAAAACTCCAAACCGGAGTAAAAAACCACGGGACCGATAACACGGCGAAATCCACTAGAATTAACACACGTACAAGGTGATATACCGTACTCACAGATGACTCAACCTTTTTCATACGCTCCTAGTAGATCTTCTCCACTCGCTCCGCAACGCTCCTCGAGTCCACGAATAGCGTCCAACGCCGAACCCACGGCGTCCAACGTCGAATCAACGATGTCCAAACGAATCCACGGTCTTCACCCAGTAGCACGTATCGAATCCATGAACGTACCTTGCTCCGAATCCACGAGAGCGGTTGCACCTTGAATCCACAAGGCCACGCGAGTCCACGCGTCGATTTTGGAAAAATCGTTGTTTTTTGGGTGGTGATAATCAGCCGAATACTTAGATTAGAAATAGATCGGAAATACCATCTAAGTATTCATTAATTTGATTCTACTCAAAATCTGAGTTTGAAACCCTAGAATCAAATTAATCAATATAGATGAAGAAACATAGAATTAAATCTATTGATTTCCTTTCTTCTCTATAGGTGGATTTTTCTTTTTATGACCGTATTTGGATTACCCTAAAAAAATGAATCGTAGGGTCTATTTATATGTTAGAAACTGTTGGAAGAGGATAAGAATCAAAAACTAACCTTTTTTGGAATTTTACAGGACGACGGTCCGGACTGGAATTATGGCGGTCCGGACTGTCATAACGAAACAAACTATTTCCAGAAAAACAAACGTTCGGGGTCCGGACTGAAGTGCCTGATCCGGACTGTTCATACATTTCAGCAAAAACCCATGTTCAGGGTCCGGATCAGAATTGGCTTGGATCCGGATTGGATTTGCGCATGAACAAACACCGTTCGGGGTCCGTACTGCCGTGCCTGATCCGGATCCTGAAGATGTCCCATGTCCAGTTTTTTATTTTTATGCAATTAAAAATTCATCCAAGTGTTTCTACACTATAAGAAGTATTCGGATCACCAAAAATATTTAGTTAAACATACCTGATCCTTTTGAATTCTTCTTTCTTGAGATTGAGGCATATGATCCAAACTTCTTCATCTTCAATCTTCAAGACTTAAATAATTTCACGAAATACGCCAACACAAATTCCTTAACACTACCAACACCCGGAGAAGACTATGAAGTGTACTGCGACGCATCAAGGATCGGCCTTGGGGGTGTGCTGATGCAACAAGGGAAGGTAATAGCCTATGCTTCTAGGCAACTGAAGGATTACGAGGGGAACTACCCAATACATGATTTGGAGCTGGCTGCAGTGGTCTTCGTTCTAAAGTTATGGAGACACTACCTCTTTGGTGTCCACTGTAACGTCTTTTCAGACCACCAAAGTCTTAAGTACCTGTTCACCCAAAAGGAATTAAATTTGCGGCAGAGGCGGTGGCTTGAATTATTGAAGGATTACGATCTAACAATTCAATACCACCCCGGGAAGGCAAACGTGGTGGCGGACGCTTTGAGCAGGAAGGGGCAACCGGAAGAGGCGTCGGCACGCGCGATAACTGAGCAGAGCACCTTGATCGCAGAATTCTCACGACTGAAGTTGGAGGTGGTACCAGCGGGCACAGTTGCGCAACTTTTAGCTTTGGTGGTCAAGCCGACGCTATTCGAGAAAATCTGGGAAGGACAACAGACGGACTCGCACTTACAGCTCGTACGAGATAAAATCTCCCCGGACCAAGAGAACGACTTTGCAGTGGGGGGCGACGGCATCATACGGTTTCGCAGGCTGTTTTGCGTACCGAATTCGTCGGAGTTGAAGGAGGAAATTCTGGCAGAGGCACACCGCGCTCCTTATGCGGCGCATCCAGGGGGCACGAAGATGTACAGGGACCTCAAGCAGACCTTCTGGTGGCCCAAGCTGAAGGGGGATGTGACACGACATGTAGCTCATTGCCTGGTATGCCAGCAGATAAAAGCAGAGCATCAGCGACCAGCGGGAAAGTTACAGCCTTTACCGGTGTGACGCCCCACTTCCCAGGGGGTCACCCATCCTAGAACTACTCTAGCTCTAGCACGCTTAACTCTCATGTTCCTCTTGGATCTTGCTACCATCCAAAATGCTATAGCCGTGTTAGAGATTTAGTCCTATTATATCATTTATATAGAGGACTAATCCAAATTCCGGGGGTGTTACATTCTTCCCCCCTTTAAGCCCTGACGTCCACGTCAGGCTCAAACACACTCACAAGCACCAGGCGATGTGAGACTCGTCTCGCTAGCCTTAGCCGACCTTGTGAGGAGCTGCACTCCACTCACAACGGTCATTAGCCGGGGAGCCTCGCTCTACCCGCTATATAACCCTGGCTCAGCCGAGACTCATCTCACATTTCCGGCTGGTGAATGTCTTGATACCAACTGGAACGCCCCACTTCCCAGGGGGTCACCCATCCTAGAACTACTCTAGCTCTAGCACGCTTAACTCTCATGTTCCTCTTGGATCTTGCTACCATCCAAAATGC
The DNA here is from genome assembly GCA_029204045.2 of Tillandsia leiboldiana. Taxonomy (NCBI): domain Eukaryota; kingdom Viridiplantae; phylum Streptophyta; class Magnoliopsida; order Poales; family Bromeliaceae; genus Tillandsia; species Tillandsia leiboldiana. The sequence goes on along the minus strand of CM055066.1, from coordinate 30,097,747 downwards.
TATAGCCGGGTTAGAGATTTAGTCCTATTATATCATTTATATAGAGGACTAATCCAAATTCCGGGGGTGTTACAACCGGTGCCAGAGTGGAAGTGGGATCAGATCACCATGGATTTCGTCACTGGATTTCCACGTTCACAGCAGGGGCACGACGCGATTTGGGTCATAGTGGACCGGTTAACCAAGTCAGCACACTTCCTGCCCATTCATACAACCTGGACCCGAGAGCGATTAGCTCAGGTCTACATCAGCGAGATTGTGAGACTGCATGGAGTGCCGGCATCGATCACCTCGGATAGAGACACACACTTTGTCTCGAAGTTTTGGCAGAGTCTATAGCGGGCCCTGGGGACCAAACTACATTTCAGCACAACCTTCCAACCCCAGACGGACGGACAGTCGGAGCGAGTGATACAGACCCTCGAGGACCTGCTTCGCGCCTGTGTACTTGACTGGGGGGTCGGTTGGTCACGGTACCTACCCCTCGTGGAATTCGCCTACAACAACAGCTACCAGGCCAGCATCCAGATGGCGCCCTACGAAGCCTTATATGGGAGACGCTGCCAATCCCCGATCTGTTGGGACGACTTGGGAGAACGAAAATCTTTAGGACCCGACTTGGTGGAAGAAACTGAAGAGAAGGTACGCCTCATCATACAGCGCTTACTGACCGCCCAGAGTCGACACAAGAGCTACGCAGACCAGAGGCGCGGTGACTTGGAATTCCAAGTGGGAGAACACGTGCTTTTGCGGGTCTCGCCATCCAGAGGAATCAAGCGTTTCGGGCTGAAGGGCAAGCTGAGCCCACGGTTTGTGGGACCGTTCGAGATCTTGGAGCGCATTGGCCCGGTGGCGTACCGCCTTGCCCTACCACCAAATCTTGACCGAGTCCACGATGTTTTCCACGTGTCCATGCTCCGGAAATACCTTCCCGACCCATCACATATTCGGGACGTCTCTATCCTCGAACTTAAGGAGGACTTGAGTTTCGAGGAAACCCCAGTGAGAATCCTGGCAAGGGAAAACAAATCACTGCGAAATCGAACCATCCCCTACGTGAAGGTGCTTTGGAGCAACCATGAGGAGCGAGAAGCAACATGGGAGCTGGAATCCAAAATGAGGGAGTGTTACCCCAATCTGTTCACCGCAGCACAGTTTTGAGTTTCGGGGACGAAACTCGTTTTTAGAGGTGAGTGGTGTAGTAACCGCTCGTTTAATACTTTTTCGGAGTTTTATAGGTTGTTTTAAGTGCACCGCATCTCGCCAAGGGGTCCGGATTGTGGCTTAACTTCCTTTTTCCTCTGGACAGACCGTCGGGGCTCACAGGTATTTTTAGACAATAAACCTCGCGAAATGGAGAATGGCGGCGCGATCGGATTTGGATTCCGACTCCGGAATCTCCCGAAATAAATTCCGGAAGGTTGCTAGCAGTTCTGACGACTTACACGTTTATCGAGGCAGACCGGACCCTGGTTCGCACCCGTTCGACCTAGTCTTTTAATTCCACTTTCTCATTTCGCCCGATCGGCTTATTTAGCGTTTTAAGATTTGGGGTTATTTTCCACTCCTCTTGTCCTGTGCGTAGGTCAACTCGGAGCGAGGATGCGAAACCCCTTTTCCCCAAAACCCTCCTTCCCTCTACCGGACGGCGTACGGTGGTGATCGAGAGGGAGAGAGAGAACCATCGCTCGGCCCGCGAAACCGACAAGCGAGCGCGCGACGATCCTTCCCCTTCCTCCTTCTTGATCGGCGGTTTGGAAGCGCAAGATCGTTGAGTTTTTAATTTTACTAGGGTAGCTTCCTTTGTTTCATGGCCGGATGAGGCGGAGAAGAGGGAGAAGGTGGGGGACATCCCGGTCGGCCGTACCGCCGCCGCTGCAAGAACCCGGTCACGCGCATGAAAGGAGGGGGCGCTGCCGCGCGTGCGGCATGGGTGCCGCGCGGGGCCACCCGCGCGTGCGGGTTGTGCGCCCGCTCGGGCCCTGAGCGCCACGCGGGGCCGCCCACGCGTGAGGGCTGGGCACCCGCGCCGGGCCTGGGCGCCGCGCGGGGCCTCCCGAGCGTGCGGGTTGAGCACCCGCGCGGGGCCGCCCGCTCGTGCGGCCTGGGCACCACGCGGGACCACCCGTGCGAGCGGACAGAGCGCCCCCCCGGGCCGGGCGCCGCGCGGGGCCACCGCCGACGGGGTGCCGTGCGGGTCTGACACGGCACGGGCCCATGCGCACGCGCGGACAGCGAGGCGGCGCGGGGTCACCTCCGCCACTGTCACCGACGCCGCCGCCGTCGGAACCGAGGGCCCCGTTCCGAGACGGGAACCGGATAGTGTAATCGTTTTTTTCGTCGACGGTGTTTGGTGGGTACTGATTCTCTTCCCGGGGATTCTTTTGTAGTTTCGGGGAGCGCGCCGGGACGCGGAGGAGTCGAGCGTTGATCACTACACGTGACAGGTGGGTTTTGTTTTGGGATTTAGCGTCGGATTTCCGGCAATTGTACCTTGTTTAATATCAGTATCTAATCATGCTAACATGGTAGCCCTTGTGGACTTTATCGTTGAATATACTTGGTACTATGGTTACTTTGCTCATTTATTTGGTATTATGGTTACTTTGTTCGTGTTTGGTACTATGGTTACTTTGCTCGAGGCTGCAGCACGCGCACCCGCGGTTTGGCCACCGCAAAGGGTGCGCTTTTCCGGAAAAGTGGTCTATGACCCATGTATACCCACGAGGTGACATAGTGGGGCCCCTGTAGTTGTGGAGTTTTGATGCGCCTAGGTGTGAGCGGTGCGTTTACATGTGTTCGTGTTATCTTTTCCCTCTTGGGAGGGTGGTTGCTCCGGATAGTTTACGGTTGGACGCATTTCTTTACCCTGCATTCTTTATTGTTCTTATTACTTAGTCCCTGACTTCCCACTTTGCGACAGAGTCCTACAGGGGGGAGAGTTAGGCGACGGTGAGGCCGCGGCAGGAGCTTCTGGGTCCCTAGAGACCCCGGGCTGTACTTTCTCCTTCTTTTTTCGCATTCCATTTACTATTTGTAGACTATTGTGTGGTTCTCGACACCCTCGTGGGGTCGGTGTGGATGTCGGTATGGTTCCTCGTTATTTATTAAATTTTCCCTTCATCTCTGTTGGTCGCTTTAAGAAAAAGAAAAGAGAAAACAAAAGAAAAGATTGCGAAAACTGTTTTCAAACTTGGGTGTCGTGTGGGCACCGATTTCAAAACCCTGGGGATTTATGGATTGTGAAAATGGATTTCAAAACCTAAGTGTCGTGTGGGCACTGTTTTCAAAACCCTGTGGATTTATGCTGCTTTGGAAACTGGTTTTCAAAATCTGGGCGGCGAGTGGGCGCCGTTTCAACAATTGTGAATTTATCCTTTCAAACTGATCGGCCGTGAGATTTATTCAGTTTTGTGCTTGTGTGTATGTTAGAAACTGTTGTGGCTGGATTGTTGACTGTGTTTGGATGTTGTACTAGCCGCGACACCGTGCATATACAGGGGAGACTCTGTCCGTTTGCAGAGTGATTTTGTGTATACGGCGGGTCTGGGCACGCACCGGGGAAGAAGGTTTTTCAAAAAAAAAATTTACGCGCCAAATACATACCTTTTTTGGGATTCGTTTCCGCTGAAAGAAACCCCCGGGGCGTGACAACGGTAAGCTGCCACCATCCCATTGAGGCTAATCGACTCAAAAGGAAATGGTTGAGGATTTCCCGATAAACCTCCCTTAGATTACGCCGATCATTTGAAATTCAAAATCGGCGCCCAATAACATGATTCGAGATGTGTATAAATACTCGAACCATCGAAGAGATCGGGGTCCGGCAACCTCGTAAACTCGGTACCACCCAAGCTCTTCATTTATTTAGGAGAAGGAGTAATTAACTTTTTTTCTCCTTTTTTACTGCTTTCCTAGGAGTAGGCTTAATTAATATGTATATCCCTTTTTTCCACTTGTATCCCCTTCTTCTTTTATCAATATAAAGTGTAAACCGGCCATTCGGTCGTGTCTTTATTTTGTTATTTTGCATTTAGAGTGTAAACCAGTTTAGCCATGTCCTTATTTATTTTTTTGCATTTAGAGTGTAAACCGACCCCTTGGTCGTGTCTTTATTTGCCCTCGTGTGTGCTTTAAAGCTATAATCGACTCATCAGTCATACATTTATCCACGAACGGTTCGACTCATCTAAGTCGAAACCAGCGATCCCTCTCTAGCTCCGTGAACCCGTTTCGGCAGTCACCGGTCGTTTGCGGTTGCGGGGAGTTACCAGAGGAGAACCCGGCCGAGCGGATCCCTCCTCGCCCCGATCGCTTAATTGTTGGCACGCGGCGCGCTTCGACACCTTCTGGAGGGTCACCCAGCAGGGGCCGATCGCGCGCAAGCCACATTTTGGCCCCAACAACCTTCTTGGCACGCCCGGTGGGACCCTCAGGTATTTATTACCTTGTCCTACCATCAGCATGTCATGGTTCCCGGAGCCATATAGGGAATCTGCATAACCGGAGCCGTCCCTGTCAGAGATTTATGGGCAATTGGCCCAAATTATGAAGTCCCTGGAAAACAGGATCCGAGCATGGGATGCCAATACCCCAGCAACGGATGAAAGCCTCGTTCGATTCACGCAGTACCTATCCCGAGAAGAACTACAGGTAGCCTCAGCAGCCCTACCGCCGCTGCAATTGACACAGTCGATTGTGTCGGCACCGGAGGCGCTGCAGATTACGCCCCCCACAATTATACTCATGATGGGGGCAGAGCAGCTGCAAACACCTCCTGCCCCAGCTCAAGTGTAGTGTCCACGGTTTTTCCGTTCTTGTCACATTCAGAACTTACGGTATTTTTGTTGTATGTTCGTTACCATGTTTTGGTCGATTTGGTTTTTCTCCTTGTAGGGTTCGGATAACGGAGCACGGCGGTGCGAACGGCTCTGAATTCCGGTGAACGGACCTCCCGTTATTGTAGTAACCATGATTTTTTAAACTGAATTTTTAAAGTTTAAATAATTTTCGGAATTAATTAATTGGCAAAAATAGATTATTAGAAGTGTAAAAGTGGCCCAAAAATATTGACTTTTGATCGGAATCTGATCTCGAAAATCTGAGATCACCAGTCCGACCGTCTTGTCAAAACAAGAAAAATTAATATTCATATGTTCTCAATCCGACGGTCGGATCTTTCGCAAATCAGCGAAGAAGTCGCGGGGCCCACGACTTAGTGAATAGTGAAATGAATAGTAACCCCTGATTTCGGTCCCCTCTCGACCAACGTCGGCCGATTCACTATCTGAAACCCAAACATAGCAGTATGAGTAGTCAATTCTAGCTAATTTTGACATTCTGAGCACAATGGCACTGACTGAATTCGCGTTTGGCGAACATGGTGCATCGGAATGCGTGCCCAATAGTGAAATTAACTGTATATTATGGTTCGAGAATTTTTAGGAGCACCGAATCAAGAAAGCAAATACGCTAATTGAAAGGTCTTGAGGAGCCGGACGTCGTGGTGAAGTCCGTTTTTCGATTTGACGACCCGTGCATCTCGAAATGCGTGAAAAATGGCCAAAAGTCGAGTATTTTTGCAAGAAACCCTATTTTTCTTGGACCAAATAATTAAGGGGTTTTAGGTGAAGGTCCTGGTAGCATTTGTTACCTACAGTAGGGGTTTTGGAGCATTTGGTGGGCTGTGTGAGGAGTTCTTTGCAATTTTGCATAAAACCATGCATTAATGCTATATGGCTTTTGGTCTTCGTGGGGGGGGATCCGAGGGGCCAACATGGGTCTCTGGACTTCCTTTACTCCCCTGATCACTCCAGCCAAAGCCCTAGGTGCGGGGGTAGCCGAGGAGTCACCAGCCATTGGAGGATAATCCGAGAGTGAGAGAGGAAGAGAAAGGTTGCACTCAAGTTGCTCCAACTTAGTCCCTGAGCCGTCTGGAGTGTTCTCCTGCGTCCTGAGATCAAGCCCGAGCTTGCTGGGTGGCTGCGCGACGCGGGGGAGGAGAACCGGCTTCTACCTTTCTTCTCCAACTTTGGCAAGGTAAGATTTCCAATTCCTTCGGTTTTTAGCACCCGAGACCCGTGGAAGTGACCTCTCTAGGATCTAGGAATTCTCCATGTCAAGTCCAAGCTCTTGGGATGTCCCTGGTTGCCGGTGGAGGAAAGTTCTTCGCCGGAACCCTAAAAGGCTCCGCCACGGCCATGCGTCGCAACCGCTGTTCCAAACGCCGAACCAAAATGGTGGGTTTGGACTGTAGGACCTGTAGATCATCTGTAATATCACGACTTTTCATGTATCGTTTTACCCTCTTGCTAATAAATTACATGTTAGGGAAAATCGAATTATCGAGTTTTCTTAAGTTGATTATCATGCGGTGCGGGTATTTTTCTGTGATAGAGCTCGAAAAATGATGAACGGCGGTGCAATCGGATCTAAAATCCGACTTACGGATCCCCCGAAAAGGGGTTTTGAAGGTCGCGGTAACAGTAGTGTACATCGGAATCCGTGCTAAAAATCTGACACGCTTTTCGAGGAGTTGTGGAATTATCTCGTGGGAATAGTTAATTATTTTTAAATAGGAAATACCCGGATATGGGTTTTATCGTACGTACCAAGGGAGAAATATGTTTTCCCAAAAGAAAAGAGAAAACCCTAGCCGGAGAGAAAAGAGATAAAAGAGAAAAAAAAAGAAAAGAAAACCGTAACCGGAGGAAAAAGTGAGAGAAGAAGAAAGCGGAAGAGTCCGATCGCCTCTGATCAACGTGCCGGAGCCGGAAGTGTGGACGGATCATCTTCTCCGACGAGATCGCGGTAAGCGAAGTTCCTTTTTGGTATTTCGTTGGGGTTTTTCTGAGTTTGTTTCCGCTTTGCCACCTCCGCCGCCACCGCCGCCGCCGCGCCGCACGGTCGAGTGCCGTGCAGGGCGCCGCCCGCAAGCGACGGTACCCGCGCGGGCAAGTGCCGCGCGGGGCGCCGCCGCAGACGGCGCGCGCCGCAGATGGCGCGCGGGGCGCTGCCCGCAGGCGGCAGCACCCGCGCGGGCAGGTGCCTCTTGGGGCGTCGCCCACAGGCGGCAGCACCCGCGCGGGTAGGTGCCGCGAGGGGCGCCACCCGCAGGCGGCGTGCGCCGCGCGGCCCCGCAAGCGGCAGCACCCGCGCGGGCAGGTGCCGTGCGGGGCGCTGCCCGCGAGCGGGCGTGTGGGGAGTCCGACCGTGCGGCCGAGCCGCATGCGGTGCCGCGCGTGGCCGGTGCCCGCGCGGCCGCACGGCATGCGGCGCAGCGGGGGAAGGGACCGCGGTTCCGTCGTCCGTCGCGCGTCGTTACCGCCGCCGTTGCCGGGTTTTCGTCGTACTCTTGGGTTTTTGGATTCCGTTTCTTTACAGAATGCAATTCAATATGACCGTTGTTCTTTTGGGGACTTTCTTAGGTCCGGGTGCCGATCGTGAGCGTGTTTCGGTCCCATGTGTTCCGGTCAGCACATTTCGAGGTGGGTACTTTATTATATTTCAGTGTATGGTCGTTCCCATCGTAACTTGTGAAAATAAAGTAGATGTATATTTTGTGAACTGGCTAACCCCATTGCATGAGAATCCCGCTCTTTTAACTCTAACTTTGGCGACGAATGTCGCGGTGCCTTATTACACGCCAGTTTCGGCATCTATGCTCATGATTTCTTACACGCACACCGGCGGTCTGGCCACCGCACAGGGTGTATTTTTTCGAAAAGATGGTACGTTGACCCGTGTACCCCACAAGGTGACGTAGTGGGGACCCCACGCGGACTACTTAAGGTGCTGCACAAGTACCATGGAGGGGTTGGTGGCATCAAAGTGCGAGCAAAGTGTACTTTCGCCGGGGGCCCTTAGACCTCCCGGCACATGTTTCATTTTGATTAAACAGGGGATATGGTGATTCATGAGGGGGAAGTGGAATGCTCTGGTGTATCGGTTTGTTCATTACAGTTTTTATAGCATTTTACCTGTTTTCATCTACTTTATTTGTCACTGACTCCCCGCACTGTGACAGGTCCGAACAGGGGTGGGAACCGGGACGATGGTGAGACTGCGTTTAGAGCCGCTTGAGGCTGCTATATGCCTTAATTACTGTCGGTTATCTCTTTTACGTTTGGTTAGTAGGTTAGTGATTATTTGTTGGTGGAACATTTGTGGATGTTGGGTTGAGATCCTAGCTTAGTGGTGACATCTTTTATTGCGTTTATTTTATACTTGTATGCGGCATGTTTTCAAATAGCAAAATGATTTCGAAAACGTTTTCAAACTAAGTGTCGTGTGGGCACTGGTTTCCAAACCCGTGGATTTATCCTTTCAAGTTATGTTGCCGCCTAAAAAAATTTTGCGAAAACGTTTCTAAAACCAAGTGTTGTGCGGACACTGTTTTCCAAACCTGTGGATTTATCCTTTCTCTCTTGATTGTGGTTGTGATTAATCGTGATCTCTTCTTTTGGTATCATCGTGACTGCATGGTTAAAGTATGTGTTGTATTTGAAACGCCGTACATATACAAAGTAGACTCCATCCGTTTGTGGAGTGAATTTGTATATGTGGCGGGTCTGGCGCACACCGGTGGCGAGGTTAATTTCAAAAAAAAAAGATACACGTTTTTCCACTCATTTAGAACCTCCGGGGCGTGACAGATTATATGGTATCAGAGAAAAACGACTTTAACCACGGTTGTCGGTGTCCAACATCCACAGAGGGCAATGCCACTAGCAACTAACCAACGTGATAACCAAGGTGTAGGTGCGTAGAGCGCGAGTGTGTGTGCAGGAAAAGGGGATAGAGCCCCGGTGTACTCATGGGTCGGGGAACTAGATTTGTTAAGTCTAGGATTAACGCGGTTTCGTTGTATGCACAGATAACAGCCGGACTTGATCTTCAATCAGCAGCACACAAATGGATGGGATGGGCTCGGCAGCCGCGGCAAACCGCCTACTCCGAAACCAGTTGCGCGACGTGGCTGGGCAACTGCTAACGCTTATCGAACGGATGTGCTTATTGACACAGACATTAGTGGCACCGACCGCATCATTTACAGCGCAAGGGGCGACACTCTTCGTGGAATACCAACTGCAGGATTACCCACTTTTCGAGAGGCGGTCGACACAGCCACATGGGTGGAGCGGGAGCTTGCCGACGCTCGTGCCCAGCGGGGGCACCCTGGACTCTGTCGGGGCCAGAGGCGTCCCCACCCTATCCTGAGGAGGACCGTTTCCAGGGAGGCCGAACAACCAAACGCCCGAAGACGGAGCAGGAAATCAGCTGTGCGCCGATGGAAGGACCGAAACCGCGAGGGAAGCCTTACATCATCTGCGGAAGGGCACACCAAGTGACCGGTTGTTCATGGAGGTACAACCACTGTTTTCGTTGTGGCAAGCCGGGCCACTTCCGTGCCTCCTGCCTCCAGAGACCGGCGACTACCCCGACAGCACCGCGGCGAGAGGAACGAGGAAACACCGCAGCCCCTGCCCCGCAGGAGGACCGACCTGACGGTCAACTCAAAGCAGATCACGACGATTCCGGATCCCTGCCCCGTCATGCCGTGCGCCGTTGGCCCAAGGGTTGTGGTCGGGTCCCCCGAGCCGACCCGATAGAGGACGCGATGTCCCGGAAGGAGTAATAACAGGTAATACTTTTAGTTTCTCTTCGAATTAGGATTACGTATCACATCAGAGCGTCCCACTACTATCCGGTCTCCCCCCCTCTCTCTCTCTCTCTCCTGTTTTTACGCCCTACCCAGAGTTGTTAGGAAAATCCTCCTTCCCCTTCTCTCCTCTCCGTTTTCCTGAATCCCACCTTAGGGGTAGATGCATTCGAACTGTGGGGAGAAACCCTCAAAGGCCTTTAGCTAAGCCCTCCCTAGCTTGCAAGGGCGAGCAAAATTCTCGTGCACTAAGGGCTGGGGAAAGTGTCATGCCCCAGGGGTTCGAACGCGCGGAAGAGGAGCCACCGATGCTCCTAATTCAGCTATATATATATATATATTTTTTTGAAAACCATTACTCCCCGGCGCGTGCCCAGACCCGCCGCATATACAAATTCACTCTGCAAACGGGCAGAGTCTCCTTTGTATATGCACGGCGTCTCAACTACAAAGTGCCTCACAAGGTACATCACATACAGTCTTTAACCACACTAGTTGGAGTCTCGTACACATACAACCATTCATCTCACATAATCTACTAGTTTCAACATCTAACATAGAGGCCGTCGATTTGAAAGGATAAATAATCACAAGGTTTTGAAAGCGGCGCCCACTCGACGCCGTTGTTTTAGAAAACCTGTTTCAAAGACACATAAATCCACAGAGTTTTGAAAACAGCACCCACCCGATGCCGAATTTTGTAAAGCCAGTTCGAAACCACATAAATTCCACAAGGTTTTAAAATCCGGTGCCCACACGACACCCACGTTTTAAAAGCGGTTTTCGCAAACGGTTTTCTTTGTTTTTTTTTTTCTTTTCATCGTTTAAAACGGCCAAGTAAGAAAAGGAACAACATTCATTCGCATATATGAGAAGAGGCAACATCCACTTCGACCCCACGGGGGTGTCGCAATCCACAACTAACTAATATGAGTAATAAAGGAAAAGGGGAAGGAAGAGTCACTGTGTCTGAAGTCGCTCAATGTCAGAAGAGCACCCTCGCGGCCTCACCGGTGCCCCTAGCACTCGCCCCTGGACGAACCTGTCACGGAGTGGGGAGTCAGTGACTAGAAATAACATAATATGCAAAAAGGGCTAAAACAAGGCAAACCACGGTAACCAGAGCAACCGTCCCCCTCAAACATCGTTAATGACAATCACACCCCACACCAAGCAAAACTGGGCACCTTTCCCGAACACCGCACCGAGCCCATGCCCCGGTGTCCCCCGCCGAGCACCTGTCTCGGCCGCCGAGCACCTGCCTCGGCATCACCGCTCACACCCCCCACCTATGAGGGCCCCCTTTCCTAACGTCACCGTCACGTGGGGTACACGGGTCAACGTACCACTTTTCCGGAAAAGCACACCCTTGCGGTGGCCAAACCGCCGGTGTGCGTGTAGTAACACCAGAGCCTCATAAAGAGATATAAATAAACGATTATTTAAATAAAGTAAAACGGGGTCAGCATTGCACATAAAGAACATTTAGAAGAGAAAACACCTTTGCCCATACTAGCACCTTACAATTGTACACCCTTTCCCAATTAATCCTAGAGAAAGTACCCACCTCGTGTGTGTCGTCTGGTGCTCGGCTCGTCCGTGACCATGCGCCTGGTTCCTACAACGTCCCGCATCATGGCTAAGGGATCCGAACACTGACACCTACTCCATACCAAAACCGACGACTGACCTGATCCCCGGACTCCGCGTGGCGGGGTTCCTCGCACGGCACCGACCCGTGCGGTGCGCACTCCGTCTGCGCACAGCCCCAACGGCCCCAACCCATTGCGGTGGCCTGACGGCGCGCTTGCCGCGCGGCGTGCGGCCTGCGGGTGGCCCGCGAGGCCCCAGCCCGCGCGACTCCCTCCCGCAGGCAGCGCCCACATGGCATGCTTGCCGCGCGGCGCCCCGCCTGCAGGAGGCCCGTGCGGCACCTGTCCGCGCGGTGCCAGCCTGTGGTGGTGCCCGCGCAGCGCGCCTGCCGCGCGGCGCCCCGCCTGCAGGCGGCCCGCGCGGCACCTGTCCGCGCGGTGCCAGCCTGCGGGCGGTGCCCGCGCAGCGCGCCTGCCGCGCGGCGCCCCGCCTGCAGGAGGCCCGCGCGGCATCTGCACGCGCGGTGCCAGCCTGCGGGCGGTGCCCTCGCGGCGCGCCTGCCGCCCGGCGCCCCGCCTGCAGGCGGCCCGCGCGGCACCTGCCCGCGCGGTGCTAGCCTGCGGGCGGTGCCCGCGCGGCGCGCCTGCCGCGCGGTGCCCCACCTGCAGGCGGCCCGCGCGGCACCTGTCCGTGTGGTGCCAGCCTGTGGGCGGTGCCCGCGCGGCGCGCCTGCCGCGCGGCGCGCCTGCCGCGAGGCGTGCCACCTGCAGGCGGCCCGCGCGGCGCGCCTGCCACGCGGCGCCCCGCCTGCAGGCGGCCCACGCGGCCCCTGTCCGCGCGGTGCCAGCCTGCGGGCGGTGCCCGCTCGGCGCGCCTGCCGCGCGGCGCGCTTGCCGCGCGGCCCTTGTCCGCACGGTGCCAGCCTGCGGGCGGTGCCCGCGCGGCGCGCCTGCCGCGCTGCGCCCCGCCTGCAGGCGGCCCGCGCGGCCCCTGTCCGCGCGGTGCCCACGCAGCGCGCCTGCCGCGCGGCGCCCCACTTGCAGGCGGCCCGCGCGGCGACGGCGGCGGCAGCGGCGGCTATCGCCTCGTGTCCGGCGGCGGCGGCGAAAACCCCCGATCACCCAACCCCACGAAACGATCCCTTACAAGAAAAACGTAAATTAAGAAACCTCCAAAAACTCACCTTGATTCGCGAGGGAAAATGGAGGAAGAGGGATCGCCCGCCTTTGTCCGGCGATCCCCGAAGAAGCGTTGCGCCGCACCTTGGACCGCAAGCGGGGGAAATTAGGGTTCCTCTTCCTCTCCTTGCTTGAACGTCCAAATCGCGTAGGGGTGGGGATCCTTATCTCTGCTCGCTTTCCCCTTTAAATCAAAACATCTGACCTAGCCGGATTAAGGAGCCAAGCGGGTCGATGGGTTAAATCCCCGAGTCACCACCCAACATCACAGACAAATCAAATAAGGGGTCTGGATTACCTCGATTTCCGTGCAAGTCACCAGCACGGTTCTCGGAGCACCAAAAAGGGGGGTCCAACTTTGAAAAATTAATTCTGGGAGAACCGGAAGTCGGAATTCGAATCCGACTGCACTCCCGTTCTCCGTTTCGCGAGCTCTTCCACCTAAAAATGCCCGCGAGCCCTGACGGACTGTCTGGACAAACACGAAAAAAAAACCCTCAGTCGGACCGTCAAAAGTGATATAAAAAGGGGAAAAGCTCAAAATAAAGGTCGGGTCTTACAGAAAGACCTTGCTTGGAGTATTTTGCATGGCACTCAGAATCGACTGTCATAGAAATCCCGAAGCAGTAAACGACCGAACTAAGTCCCTGGTGCGTTCCGGGAACTAGGCACGCCAAAACGTGCAAGCTGTACTCGGGAGGACGTCTACGACCTACCGTTCTTTCCCCTACCGCGGGCATGAGGACAGGGGAAGGGTAGTTGAGTAGTTCCCTTCGTGTTTCGGTAGATCCGGCCACTTGATCTAGAACCCTACCTCCCGGTGCCCACGTCGCCATCGAGCAGTGACTAACAGAAAGTCAAACTGCCAGAGGACCGTAAGGGGTTACTCTAACAGGTCTATTGGGGAGGCCACTCCAGTACCCACCCGACGCCCTGCGACCCTATGACAAGAGAAAAATGAGGGGGGGGCACCACTGCAACCGGTAAAGAGGCTCACGCCACAGCAAGGAGCGGCCCCACCGGGGTGACGAACGCGAGTGACATGGATAGACTTAGGTTCAAACCATACCACGGAGGTCTGCGGACTTAGGGCCATAGCCGAACCTCGTACCGAGGGGCAAGTATGGGTGAGGTCGAAACTCCCAGGTTGGTATGGCGGGAAACCTCCGGGATGGGAGCGAAAACCCAATCTCGTGGCGTTGTTCCTGCTACCCATAACGAGGAGGTTGAGGCTGGTGGAGATGTAGTAACTGGAAGACAGTGTGTGAGGCTTGGGAGGTACATAGACGCCAATAAGGAACACTTGCGGGTAGTCCTTAAGATCCTCCGGGACCAGAAATTGTATGCCAAGCTCAAGAAGTGTGAGTTCTGGCTCCGCGAGGAAGACTTTTTGGGGGGGGGGGGGGGCACATAGTCTCAGCGTCGGGAATAGCGGTGGACCCGAGTGTCACGCCCCGGGGTCGAAACTGCGACCCGGGCTCGGCAACAGATCCGCCATCTGTACGGAAACTGCCGCACAGACGAAGCGTCTACCCTGCAAAAGATCTATAGCTAAACATGTATCAGAGCTGAAAAAGAACTAATAGCTACAGAAATCAACTGAACATCTAAATAAATGTAAAATCTCAATACATAGTCTCTCTAGCTATGAAAAATAAAGTACAACCCTCACAATCACTCAGACTGTCCAGTACAAAAATGTAATCAAGAAAATACAGGGTACATCTACCTCTGACTCTCAATATAAAATGGGTAAGGAGCTACACGGCCACGTTCTCACCTCGATCAGCTGTCTCCGCGCGAGCCAAGCCGGAACAGCAACCTCAGGAAACCTGTCACCGCAGCGGGTGTGAGAACTACTGCAGAAGGTAGTTCCCAGTGGGTACCGTCACCAATATCCACGGTATGCCCACTAAGTCTACTGGAGGCAAACAGATAGATATGTAGATAGAAAATAGGAAAGCTAAAAGGAAACTACAGCTACCAAGTCTCAATCATCATTCTCAAGAAACTCTACTAAGGATGTACAATGCATACACTCGCTACTGCTAATATGCCCCAAGTATCATGCTCAAAGGAAAACTCATCTAAGAACATGCTATGCAATCACCCGCTCATATCACCCAATCTCAATGACTACCACATAGGGTCCGATCAAGCCTGCGCCTAACCTACTGCCACTAGCCCACAATGGACATGGACTTACGTAGGGCGTCCCACACGGACTATCTCAATATCACGCAAAGCGACCTCAGTGTATCAACTAGGCGCATCATCATCGCATCCGGAGCGTAACTCGAGGGGAGCGACCCCACCGAGTTCAAGCGTGTCTCATCTGTCTCAACTGTCTCATCTGTCTCAACAAGCGGCACATGCAGGCTATGATCCACGATCAAACAGATCGGAAACTCAATGCTCAAATAGCACAACTCAGTCGGGAAACCCTCCGCGACACGATCAGGAAATGCCCAAACACTCTCACAACTATGTCGGAGAACCCTCCACGACTCAATTTGATAATACACAATCCATGATCTAGAATAATCTCATCAATCCCCACAAGGAAGCTCAACTCACATGACACTAGAAACTCAACACACAATGCTCTAAAAAGAATCCACTCGGCCCCCAAGCACGAGGCCAAATGCACCCTGAATCTATGCCATACCTCTGGCGAACTCATAATGTAAAAATCACCTTTGAAAATGCTGATTTTCCTAAAAACGGGTTTTCTCAATTTTTAAAACGATCCGGGTGCAATTATGATGTAAACAAAACATGAAGTCTAGTGTCATATAATATCAGGAGTATGCTAAAAATAATCTGGGGTTCCAATAAATGTCTCAAAAAAATCCAGGCAACTATCAGATTTAACAGCTGCGAAAATAATACGGTAAACATGATCAAATTGCGTTCAGGAGCATTAAAGGGCATTCCATACATTTTGGAAGAAATTCCAACCCACCTGGAACGCTTTTCGCAGGCAAACGCTGAAGTCGGTGAAGCGCCGAATCGTTCACTGTCAAGAATCTGCCGGAAACACCAAAACCGCGCCGCGCGCGCGCGCGCACGCTGTCGCGAACCTCGAAAAAATCCCCAGAAGCTCGAACCATCCACCTGAGTCCTCACAAAAATCCCTGTGCACTCTGGCTCACTCCACGGCCAACTCTCGGCACTCGGTCGCGCTCCAACAGCCACGAACTCACAACACACACCAAAGGCTCACAGCACACTATAATCCCATAACACAATCTCTATGCTCACAGCACAGTGAAAAAGGGTTCTCTCTCTCTCTCTAAGCTCCAAAGCCTCGAGCCAACGACAAACAACAACTCTGTCGCGCAGCCCACACCACCGCGGCTCCATACTGTACACCAAGCTACAACCCAAACTCAAAATCCCGAAATCTGAAAAAATTCCGAAACTTTAGAATTAAACAATAACTCACCTCTGATGGTGCTTCCACGCGCCGGCTCCAACTGCTCGCGCAGCACCAAGCTCCCGCGCACAACACAACTGTCGATCCAAGCACAGAAAGAGAAAAAGGAAACCACATCAGTCCGGCCACGACACGAATCACGAGCTCACTGGGCAAAAACCAGCCCCGGCCGACGAAGACGCCCCGCACCCACGTCAGAAGCACGCTACGCTCGCGTCGCTGTGTGCGGCGCTGCCGCTGCCAGCGCGACGCCCGCGCCTGCCGCGCGGCGCCTGGGTCTGCCGCGCGGCGCCCTGCTACGCTGCGCCCAATCGCGCTGCCCGGAGCCCAGGCGCCCGGACCGCTGCGCAGCGACCAAATGCGATGCGCGGCGCCCTGCTGCGTGCCCGCGCAGCAGCCAAGCGCCTGCTGCGCGCAGCGCTCATGTGCGCCCGCGCAGCAGCCTGTGCCAGCCGCACGCGCGCCCTTGCGCACCCGCGCGGCTCCCTCTGCTGCGGCCACCTCCACACATGGGCAGCAATCCAAACACACTCACACACACACAAACATCCACCACCAACACCAACCTCACCCCAAATCCATCCAAACCAACTCAAATCCATAAATAACCAAGCTCTCTACAAAAAAAATTGTAACATACCTCGTTTAAGGTTCGACGCGCACGCGCTCCGCTCGGCTCCATACGACTCCTAGCAGCAGGTCCACACCAACCTCAAGCACACAGCTTCACTTCTCCTTTCACTTCCTCTCTTTTCCTTCTTTTTCTTCTTCTCTTTTCCCTCCTTCACTCTTTCCTCTGTTTTCTACTATTTCCTCTGTTGCTGCAGTGGAGAAGAAGATGGTAACGTGGCGTTAATTAATTAGTGGCTGGCTAATTAGAGGAGCTTGGTGCGGGGCAGCTGGCAAGGAGCTAATCAAGTTATTTAATTAAACCAAAAACCCTCACTTCAAACTCTTTCTAATTTTCTTTACTTCTTATTCCATACCTCACAGACCATTAACCAACTAATTAATTAAATTAATTAATTAATCCCTCAAAAGCCAACTCCAACTCACTTTTTACCTTCGGGGCCTCCGCATTAGTCCGAAACCTCCCGAACTCCGCTGTAATATGAAAATACACATGTTCCAAACATTTTCCAATTTTTCTACGCACAACTGTGGAGTCGATGCTCTAACAAAACCAGTACTCTACCGGCGCTCAATGCCCTGAAAATGCCGATTCAAGCTTGGGCTTCCGCGTCGATCCGAATCAACCCGAACTCATCTGTAAAAACAAATGGAACACGCCCAAAGCGATTTCTCCGCACCACGCCATCTTGCGAGGTCGGTGCACTCTACAAAGTTCCAGTACTCTACACTCTCCCCTCCTTAAAAGGGTTTCGTCCTCGAAACCAGAATAAATCCATAACTCAGGAGGGTGTCTCAATCCAATGGGGATAGGAGATCCTCAACCTATCCTCAGGCTCTCAGGTGGTCGTTCTCACTCAACATAATGGTCCCACAGGACCTTCACCAAAGGTATAACCCGACTGCACAATTCTTCTGCCTCATGGCGAGAATTTGCATCGGCTGCTCCTGATAACTCAAATCCTCGTCCAACTCCAAGGAAACGAAATCCAAAACATGCGAGGGATCAATTATACCTCTTCAAGCCAGATAAAACTCACGGACCAAACTCCCCGCGTAAACTCGAATCTTCATATCCCTGCGGTTAATGACTTCCACAGATCATGGTCTCCAAATCCAAAACTCCAAGCCTCCAATTGGCATAACTCCTCCATTGCTCCTTAGCAACCAAAATGCTCAAAACTCCACAAATACACTCTCACATCCACCAACCGAGAAAGGGAGTCTGCCATTAGGATCATCCCTCAAGTCCCAACTCTCAATATCAAAGTTCCAAAAGTGGCATCCACTGATCGATCACCTCATTCCAAGGTTTCACTCCTTGCCTAATCAAGGCGTCCATGACCATGATGTCCTCGCCGGAATAATGCTATACTATCAATCATACATCTTGATAACTCTATCCACCGGCGTTGCCTCAACCAAATTCCTCCTGAGTAACCAAGTACTTCAGGTTCAAGGGTCTATGGATAACTCAATTCTCTCTCTATCACTGGCAACATCTACATCAATGCTGGTATCCTTCTCAGCTTTATCTCCTCAAAGCTACACTGGCACTGCTTAGTCCAAAAGCATCTGACCTCTGTCACTATCATAGGTCTAGGACCAACCCGAACGACATCACTCTTCGTTGGGTTCCACTGCTACCCTTGCAGCTGAAATCACACGTCCCATCAACAAATCCTTCCGAAGTCAAAATGCAAAATCTCTCATCTTGGCAAACAACTTCTTCTCTATTAGAAGTCGCAGCACTATCCGCAAGTGCTCCTCATGCTTTATGTCACCACGGAAATAAATCCAAATACCCACGACGGTTACTACTACCGACCCGTCCAAACACAACTGGAATACACAATTCCTCAAATCATAAAGGCGGTAGGGCATTAGTCAATCCACTTGACCGCGCTGTAAGCTCATAATGCCCCTACCGGGTCCTGAACACTATCTGGGCACAACCCTCGGGTATATGGTTCCATAAGGCTATCAATCTCAAAAAGGGCATCTGCCGAAATACAATCCAAACCTGTCGATGCTCGAACCATCGTAGAACCCTCACCGTTGTGTCCCCACAATGTGGCATCACTGCCGTGTACCAACGGCATGGCATCACCACTGTGTATCAACGGTGTGGCATCATACCCAAGTACCAATCTCTCGGATCCTCACTGTCGTATTCCCACGGCGTGGTTCTGGGTCACATAGACCCCTCGATCCATCAGATCCCGCAACTGCGCTATCAGCTCTCTCTCTCTGTCTCACGGGTGATACTCCAAGAGGTGCTAACGAAGTCGGCGCGGTTTCCAAAACCACGTCAATCACTATCTCGATCTCAATCTCACTAAACGGCGGCTTCAATATCAGCTCAAGTAGACTCACACCCGGGATCACACGGGCGATAAGGATATTCTCTAGTCCCGGTGCCGCCGTAGGCACCTTCTCTACAGTCGCTAGCAAAGCGATACGACCACGACTCAACCTCTGTCATGCTCTAGCTTCCTCTATAAGCATATTCCTCCTGACCAGGTCGACGGAGGGTCATTGTCCTCTCTCGGCAATCCATGATAGCATAACATTGGGATAACCAATCCCTATCCAACCTCATATCAACATCTCGGAGCTGATGTAGGACTAAAAACTCATTGGATCAAATTCAAGGTCCTAATGCACTGGGCAGGACTAGCAACATTCATCCATGTGCTATACGTGATCTGGAACCTGATCCTCACGTGCACAAGACAACAGTCCCATCTCTGGCCCACGCGAAGCTACCCATGCTCTACTGAAACATGCACAAGCGGTGTCGGCATCAACATGCTCTAACTCCGATGACTATAAGGAAGACCACACCTGGTAAGACACGATCCGCTATCCTGGCGCCCTCTAACCGGCTGCACAATCTCATCCACTAGATGCTGGTGGCCATCGCTCTATCTGCCTCGGCATCACGGCTCTATCAGCCTACCGGTAAGTCGGATGGACCTCTTCATCCTGAAGGGGTAGTGGGGGGGGGGGGGGGGTGCCATCGCAAGCGGCAAAACCATGAGCACTACTCTGGGACACTCTGCCTGAAAAATGTCCTGACTATCCACATGAAAAGCATCGCCCCTGCCTGAGGTCACACTATGGCGATGAATGCGGCCCACCGCAAATGATATACTCATCCTAACACTACTGCTGGTGCCTCGACTATCAAGAACCTCCTGGTCTCTGTCTCCTCTGAGACCCATGACCCTGAGACTGGAATCAAGGCAACCTCGATCCACTCGACTATCCCAAAATAAGACGATACTGGACGTCTCTCTCTGGAGCTGGTCCCTCGCTCTCCGTCTCTCTCGGACATGATCACTGATCCTCGGTCAATCCATCGAGCATTCACAATCGCTGCATCTGAAGTCGGCGCTCGCCGAGATTACACCAAGTGATAGATATCCCGATGCAGTCCCCTCTCAAACAGATCAACTTTCTGGAACTCATCCTGGGCAACATGGGGTACACTGCTCAACAATCGCAGAAACTCGCTCCAGGTCATCAACGGCGCTCCCGGTGGTCCAACAGGACGAACTCGACGCCACCAACTCTCGGCGTCCTTGTCACACCCCGGGGGTTTAA
Organism: Tillandsia leiboldiana; assembly: GCA_029204045.2. NCBI lineage: Eukaryota > Viridiplantae > Streptophyta > Magnoliopsida > Poales > Bromeliaceae > Tillandsia > Tillandsia leiboldiana. The sequence goes on along the minus strand of CM055066.1, from coordinate 30,077,637 downwards.
ACAAGTGGAAGAACAGCCACCGAAGGCTCCCAAATTCGTATATATATATTTTTGAAACCGATTCCCCCCGGTACGTGCCCAGACCGGCCGCATATACAAATTCACTCCGCAAACGGGCGGAGTCTCCTTTGTATATGCACGGCGTCCTGACTACAATTGCCATACAATCATCACTTTAACCACACTAGTTCAACAGTCGAGTGCATACAACAATTTTTCATAAGTAACAAAGAGGCCGACTAACTTTGAAAGGATAAATCCACAGGGTTTTAAAAACGGTGCCCACACGACACCCAGGTTTTACGAAGCCATTTCGAAATCTATAAATATACAGAGTTTTAAAAACGGTGCCCACTCAACACCTATGTTTTTCAAATCATTTTCGCAATGTTTTCTTTTTTTTTCTTTTCTTTTTTAGTAGTTTGAAAACGGCCAACTGTCTGATAGTAAACTAAACATTCACCCACAGAAATATTGTAATAATCCCAACATCCACGTCGACCCCACAAAAGTATCAAACCCACATAGCTACCAACAGATAATGAAAAGGGCGTAAGGAGAAAAACACACCGTCTGTAGCCTCGGAGGGCCAATAGACACACCGTCCGTGACCTCTCATTGTGGCCTCACCGTCACCCTAGCTCTCACCCCTGACTGAACCTGTCACAGAGTGGGAAGTCAGCGACACATGCTATAAAGTATGAAATGCAAGAAGGGCTATAACTAAAGCAAACCGTAATAAAACCAGAGCAACCGCCCTCCTCATCGTGCAATCGACAGTAAAACCCCCTCCCCCTGCACAATCCAAACCGAGCACCTACCCCAGCAACCACACCGAGCACCTACCTCGGCAAACCGCACCGAGCACCTGCCTCGGCACCACACCGAGCACCTGCCTCGGCACCACACCGAGCACCTACCTCGGCAAACCGCACCGAGCACTTGCCTCGGCACCACACCAAGCACCTGCCTCGGCACCACACCGAGCACCTGCCTCGGCATCCCACCGCTCACACCCCCCACCTACGGGGGCCCCCACTACGTCACCAACACGTGGGGTACACGGGTCAATGTACCACTTTTCCGGAAAAGCACACCCTCGCGGTGGCCAAACCGCTGGTGTGCGTGTAGCAACCTCGAGCCTCGTAACCAAGTACACATACATAACATAGAGCACTGCGACACTTGGTTGCCATAATATCGACAATATTATATGCTAAGCATTAACAGGGGTTAACAATCGTAAATCATGCAAATATTTTACTCCTACACATTACTCAAAATTTTTGAAATCCAAACATCAGAAAAGTACCCACCTCGAAGTCAGTCGAACGAACCACCTGAATGTAGGCCGATCCCGAACTCCCGCTAGACTACTGGGAGACTGGTACTGAACTGCTGACCCTGAACAGAAACTGTGATCAGAAATAGACTCACTCATACCCATCCCGACAACACTACAGTAACTCGAAACCATTCTTTCATACCGGGGTACGCGTAACACGCGCCGGAAATCGTAAAACCGACGATTTCGCCGATTTACGAAACGATATCCATTTTCCGCTCAACGAGAGTCTACGGAAATCTAACAATTTGCCTAGAGACATGTTTACACTGTTTAAATACTGTCCACAACGTTACAATTGTGACTTGACCCCTAGATTACTACAATTTTGCATAATTACACTAGATTAAACGCTGTTTCAACTCGTTCTCTAAATCTAGGAAATCAGAGACAGCGCCGTAAGTTCCAGCGCGTTCGTTTCGACGAGACGAAGCTCGTGCTCACAGGCTTAGGCTTGCACGAGGGCCGAGGGCAAAGTTGGCCCAAAAGCTATTTAGGCTCAAAATGCAACTATGTTACAACTCAAATAAACTTGATCATTTCTGCATCTAACATGAGCATGATACTTAGGGTGGACAGAGTGTCACGCCCCGGGGTCGAAACTGCGACCCGGACTCGCCAACAGATCCGCCACCTATGCCAAACTCCGCATAGGCGAAGCGTCCTACCTGCAAAAAAAGTACTACAGCTAATAGATATCAGAGCTGAAAATGAAAATATGCTATAAAACTAAAATCAACCACTGTACAATTGGAAATAATACAACAATGTCCACTCCCAAAAATGATAATCATACAATATCCTCATATACAAAATCAGAACTCAATAGGGACGTATCTCCAATAAATACATCAGTGTACAGGCTCTCAATACATATCATGTCCTCACTACATCAGTCTCTCAAAAGAGGAAAATAAAATAGCTAATCTACTGAAGCTCTCCTCTGAAGGGGTACCGCTACTCTCCAACGACGGGTAGGGATCTAGCACGCGACTCCCTCGCCTCGATCAACAACCGCAGAATCAGCAACACCCGCTAAGACTCTGCAAAACAAAGGAGAGAAAAGAAAGGGAGGGGGAAAACCCCCAACGGGTGTGAGAACTACACCAAAAGGGAGTTCTCAGTGGGTACCGCCACCAAGCCCGACGATCTGCCCACTAAGTCCACTAGAGGCATAAGACGACCAAAGCAGAAAAGACTGAGATAAGAAAGCTGGAGACTCTCAACAGCTACCATGCCTCTATATAAATGCTCAAAAGGGGAGAACCAAAGAATGGTATGCAACCACTAGTACATGAAGTCCACAATCGACCCAATCGAGCTGACTGCCACGTCTGGTCCAGTCAAACCTGCGCCCACCTACAACCACCTCCCGCTGACGGGCAGGAATTACGTACGGTGTCCAAACGGACTAACTCGCTATCGAAAAGTGGCTCATGCAGGCTATAGTCGAAATCCACGCTCTCTCCCAGAACGGATAGACTCAATATGCTCAGCCTCACACACAACGGTCAAAGTACTCTCAACGACACGGGACCACCGTCAAACCAAACGGCTCCCGACAACACTAGCACTGGTCTAAACACAGCTACTAGCCTCCACTCAGTCCCCCTGACACGAGTGCAATAATAAAGTAACTGCCTGTAATAAACCGAATCTTGTGCCACCAGTAAAACTGGTACTGCCGGCTATGCCTTGCCTGTATCGGGTATGCGGCCGACGCATAACACCGATGAAAAGGAGTCTCAAGGACTCAAAGCCTGTCTGTAACACACTCGGGAGTGGAACTCGAGGGGAGCGACCCACACGAGCAAAGTATCTCAGTGATAAGTATAATAGTAATATAAATCAGCAGGACTGGATCATGACTCTGATCAAAGTGGGAAAGCTCAACCACTAAAGAAAGCCTCGGTCCTCAATCAGATGCAAAAGTACTCAAGTAGTGGGAATCTCCGTCCACTAGAGAAAACTGATACCCAATCTGATGCAAAAGTAAACATCTGGTCAACCGCCCAATATCCGCGGTTGGCGCAATACCCTGTCGTCTATAACCAAGTCCTATAACCGACCTCCGGTCAACCGCCCAAAGTCCGCGGTCACCTACCCTGCCAACCGCAATCCAGCACAACCCGTCCCTGACACCAATGTCCCGGCTACACTACCCTAGACCCCTGCTCGCACCTGAGCAATACAGAACGCCTGACTAACAAAGAAGGAGAAAAGGATAACATGGATACTCCTAAGTCAAGTTCCAATAAGTAGTGTAGCAGTAAAAGGTGGCCTAACTATATGTCCATACAAGCATGCATTTGTCCTCAGGAAAGATATAAGAAAGTAAACCACATGCCAAAATCACCAATACCTACACCTGTCCATAATCCTTGATCCATAATAACTCCTCAGAGTAAAATCCCCACATAGCTACATAATCCTGCCCCATTGCATAAACCAGCCACATAAAAGGCTATGTGCTAACATGGCATGCTACATAATCACATAGGGTAACATTATCCTAGGTAAGCTTACACTAATCATCAACATTGAGATCCAAATCATGCAAGTCCTCAGTATACATCATAAATACTATTCTGGCAATTAATTATACAATTATCATTATCAACCTTACGTACCTCTCAAACACAAACCATGTACCCTAAACATGCATGCATACTAACATAAAGAATTAGAGAACCGTCCACCGGTTCTGGGAACAAAGCACCTACCTGAAGCACTTTCCGCAGGCAAAGCCGAAGTCGGTGAAGTGTGTAGACGCTCACGGTCCAAAATCTGCCAAAACTGCACCCACGGTACATACCGCGCAAGCCTCAGCTTCAAACAGCAGAAAATACCCGGAAACCATTATCTCCAGTTCCAACAGGTTCAAAAACACCCGCAAACCTTCCTGGGTACTACAATAAGGTCCAAGGTTACACTTTTAATCCAAAATATCCAAGTACATACAAATCTGTTGGAACAGCCCCAAATATGCGGATTTTTCACCAGCAGCGAGAACTCTGAAAAATCCAACAAAAATACAATCGCGATCATCGCGTCGAGCCCTTCGAAACGAGTACCTGCACGTCAAAATCAGAGTCCCGGAGACCAAGTTACAAATTCTGCAACGTGGTGAGCGCGAAACTCCACAACACACAAAACTGTATCACATTGCACAGAAGAAAGGGAAAAGTATACTTTCGGGCAAATCTCAAAAAAATCCCAGAAAAATACGACGATGATCCTTGCGACGCGTTGATGCAAAAAGTGTACAGGCATGTCTCAATCCGATGTCCGAGCGCAGAGATATCGCCAAGAAACTGAGCCGCTGTCCAAGACTCAATCACAGGAAAAAGGTCACAGAAAGCTTGGAAAAACTTCTCGAAAAGCACGAAACAAGGGGAAGCAGGAAATACCAAGATCGTAGCTCTGTCTGTCGCCGATCCAACGGCGCAAGAATCGCCAAAAACGGAGGTCAGAGTAAGCCGGGGGAGTCCTTGCACCAAAACGCGACGAAGGGGGTCACAAATGAACGAGCGTCGCACCGAACCGTAAAAATGGAAACCTCAAAGTACGTGCCATGGAAAAATCTGGGAAACCACAGATGGAAGCAGCACTGTGCGGGGAACAACTTTGTAGAAGGCGTCGAGGTGAGAAGAGGCTACGAAATGCAGAAAAGAGGAAGAAGAAGGCGGCTCGGGTCCTTAAATAGGCTCCAGAAAACAATTCAAGAAATGACGGATAAGTCCCATGTTACGGGCGCCCGAATTGTTTCGGGCGCCTACAGTGCGCGGTCCGTTGCCTCGCGGAGCGCCCGGTTTTATTCGGTTCCGCCACGTCACCCATCAAAACAGCGGACAGCCACACGGGCCACCCACCGAACGACACGTGGCCCGCTGTGGTGCCGAAACGTGGCAAGCACCCGGTCAACGCGCGCCTGGCGCGCGCATGTGCGCGCTGCCAGCGCCGCCTGCGCACCCTGCCAGGCACGCGCCCGGAGGCAGTCCAGCCTGTAGGGTTATGACAATATGGATCTAAATAGGGGAAAAAACACCTAGAGGACCATAAACACTCAAAAATCTTTGCGTAATAAAACCCAATGCGGAAAAATAAATAACATGCAGAGATTTTATGTGGAAAACTCCAAAACCAAGAGTAAAAAACCACGGGACCGATAACACGGTGAAATCAATTAAGATTAAACACGTACAAAGGTGATATACCGTACTCACACACGACTCATCCTTTTTCCATACGCTCCAAGTTGATCTTCTCCGCTCGCTCCGCAACGCGCCTCGAATCCACGATTTGTGTCCAACGCCGAATCCACGGCGTCTAACGTCGAGTCCACGACGTATGACCGAATCCACGGTCTCCACCAAGTAGTACGTCTCGATCACATGAACGTACCTCGCTCCGAATCCACGAGAGCGGTAGCACCTTGAATCCACAAGGCCACGCGAATCCACGCGCCGATTTTGGGGAAAATCGTTGTTTTGTTGGTGGTGAAAATCCGCCGAATACTTAGATCAAAGATAGATCGGAAATGCCATCTAAGTATTCATTAATTTGATTCTACTCAAAATCTGAGTATGAAAATCTAGAATCAAATTAATTAATATAGATAAAGAAACAAAGAATTTAATCTAGTTATTTCCTTTCTTCTCTATGTGTGGATTTTTATAAGTTTTCTCCGTTAATTTTCCTCGTTCATGTACGGAGTAAAAAACTTAATGTGGATTACCCTAAACAATGAAATTAGGGTTTACTTATAGGTTAGAAACCATTGGAAGAGGATAAGAATCAAAAACTGACTGTAACAGAATTTTACCCGCACGCCGGTCCGAACTGGATTTGGCTTGATCCGGACTGTCGTTGTTTTTCAGAGAATTCCTGAAAAAACAATGTTCGGGGTCCGGACTGAAATACCCACGGTCCGGACTGTTCATGCGATTTCTGCAGAATCCACGTTCGGGGTCCGGACTGAACCAATGGTTTTCCGGACTGGATTTGCGCATGAACCTACCTACGTTCGGGGTCCGGACTGTAGTACCCTGATCCGGATCCTAAACATATAACAGTCCAGTTTCTTGATTTTTATGCAATTAAAAACCCATCCAAGTGTTTCTACATTATAAGAAGTATTCGGATCACCAAACTTATTTAGTTAAACGTACCTGATCCTTTTGAATTCTTCTTTCTTGAGATTGAGGTATATGATCCTAACATCTTCATCTTCAATCTTCAAGATTTAACCACATCACGAAATACGCCAAAACAAAATCCTTAACAATCTCCCCCTTTGGCGGTTTCGTGACAAAACAAAAATCCACTAAAGGAAAATTCAAAAAGATATTTTTTGTTGCTATCACCATACAACAAAAATTTATAATAGAGATCCAAATACATGAGATAAACTCCTAAAACAGACTCTAGACTTAGACGACTGTACTCTCTGCAAAAAGAAGTAATTCTTGACAAACGAAATCGTTAGATACCTCAAAAATTTAACAATAAAAAAACCAACAGAGATGTGAAGTTTATTCTCACCATGACATTTATAAAAGCAGATATGTATTAGAATACCAATCAGAGATAGACATATCTTCTAAGCAATAAATTCCAAATGTCATACGAATGTTAGTAGTAATCAAACAACTTGTTAGTAATAATACATGCCCAAATAGTTAGTCAAATAATTAGTTGAGGCATGCAGTCATTCACAAATACAAAACCAAAGTTGTTGTGATACTTACCTTTCAAGTTTTAATGTTCCAAAGTTCTCACAAACCATTGTCAAACCATTGTTCATATCTCTCTCCCCCTTTTTGTCACTAAAAGTAGCCAAAATTACAAAAATTAAGGGAGTTAAATGTCCAAAAATAGTAAGAACTAAGACTAAAACCTGCAAAAACAAAAACAATTAGAACAACAAAATAAAAATCAGTCTGAATCCTCAGAACTGCTGCAACCAAGTTTCTGGAATATCTTTTTAACTAACTTGGCCATAGATGTCTGCTTCTTCCTTAAATCCCCTATGTCGGCCTTCAACGATACGAATTCAGAAGACATTCGTTCTTGTTCTGATGATAGCCGTTGTTGTTCCCTATATATCGATGTGACAGAGGCGTCATCCTCTGATGTTGAAGCTGGTGCTGGTGGTGCTGAAGCTGTTGCTGCTGTTGTTGGTCTGTCACGCCCCGGGGGTTTAAACGCGCGGAAGGGTAGCCACCGATGCTCCCAAATTTACATACATTTCTTTTTTCTTTTTTCTTTTTTTTTTTCTTTTTTGAAACCGATCTCCCTCGGCTCGTGCCCAGACCCGCTGCATATACAAATTCACTCTGCAAACGAGCAAAGTTTCCTTTGTATATGCACGGCGTCCTGACTACAAAGTCCATAATATCATACCTTTAACCACACTAGATCAATCATCAAATACATACAACCATTTTCCATAAGTAATAAAGATGCCGACTATTTTTGAAAGGATAAAATCGCAGGGTTTTGAAAATGGTGCCCACACGACACCCTAGTTTTACAAAGCCATTTCGAAATCCATAAATCCACAGGGTTTTGAAAACGGTGCCCACACGACACCCAGGTTTTACAAAATTATTTCGAAATCCATAAATCCACAGGGTTTTGAAAATGGTGCCCACATGACACCCAGGTTTTACAAAACTATTTTCGCAATATTTTCACTTTTCTTGTTTTTTTTTTGTAGTTCGAAAGCGGCCACTTAAGAGAATTAAAAACAAGCACCCATCCAGACATGCATGAAAAACAGCCCAACATCCACATCGACCCCACGGGGGTATCGCAATCCACAACAAACTACTATGAGTAATAAAATGAACAAGGGAAGAATAGTCAACGTCTGCAGCCTCGAAAGGCCAGAAGATCGCTCGCGCGGCCTCACCAACGCCCTAGCACTCACCCCTGGAGGAACCTGTCACACAGTGGGAAGTCAGTGACCAGGAAGATAAAGCACGAAAGCAATAAGGGCTATAAAAAATGGCAAACCGCAGTAAAAACAGAGCAACCGCTCTCCTCATTGTGTAATCCACAGTGAAAAGCCTCCCCCTGTACAATCCAAACCGGGCACCTGCCCCGGCAACCACACCGAGCACCCATCTCGGCACCACACCGAGCACCCATCTCGGCAGCACACCGAGCACCTATCTCAACGGCACAGCTCACACCCCCCACCAATGAGGGCCCCCATTACGTCACCTATACGTGGGGAACACGGGTCAACGTACCACTTTTCCGGAAAAGCACACCCTCGCGGTGGCCAAACCGCTGGTGTGCGTGTAGCTATCTCGAGCCTCGTAATAAAGTATATAGATAATAACTTAAACAGGGTTAGCAACATAAATAGGTAATTAATTTATTTTTCACTTTTGCCCAAAATATGCAATTATTTTAACTTCCCCTTTTTCCAAACGTACAATTTCTATACTTATACCTTTTCCCAAACAACCATGGAAAAGTACCCACCTTTCGACGTCCGACTGGTCACACCGATCACCGTCCTCATCGCTAGCATGCTCCAAACAACCCTACTGTTGTTCGGAGAGGGCGAGCTGCCCGTCCAGTCTCCCACCGCGATGTTCATTAATCCGGAGGTCCACGTCACCCCCACTACCCCTTACAAGATAAATATAACAATAACGGAAACATGCACAAAGAGGTTCTAAGGGGTACCCACCTCAAACACGAAGAAGAAGATGTGCAGAAACTCCAGCTAAAACACTTCCACCTTGTGCCCGAAAAAGCTACTGTAAGAATTGTCCTTAAAAACATCGTCGTGGTCAAAAACAATCAAAAATGGGGCGAAATGGGTCAAAAACGGAGTTTTCGGACTCTTAGGCTGAAGGCTGGTGCACGGGTCCAGGCGTGGACCGGGTTCACAGCGCAGAGGAGGCGGCGGCGCAGACCGGGCTCACCCCGGGAGCGTGCACCAGACGGATTGGGCCGGGCCGGTGCACGGGCAGAGCGCACACCGGGCTCACGCGTTCCCGGTCGCGGCGGCAGCGCCGGGTGCACGCCCAGGCGTGGACCGCGCCTGCAGGCCGTGCGCCGGGTCCGCGCCTTCGGGTTGCGGACACGTGCTCGGGGTGCACGCCAGCCCGGTGGACCGCGGGGTGCGGGGGCAGGCTGGCGCACGCGCCCTTGCACGGGTCCGCGCCTTCGGGCCGCGGACACGTGCGCCGGGTGCACGCCGGTCCGGTCGACCGCGTGAGGGCAGCCGTACGGGATGAACAGTACGTCTCTGTTTCCGCCCTTCGCGGCTCCGGTTGCGACCCCGCGACCACGGCGACTGCGGCGACGACCCCGAGAACACGATAACGGCGGCGGCAACCTCCCGTTTAACAACGGCGGCGGCGGCTTCCCGTTACCACAACACCCACAACGCGCGCGACACCCGAACAACCGACACCCAAACCCTCGACCCCACAGAAATTGCAAAAAGGAAAACAACAAGAGGGGTTTCCCCCGATCGCTTACCGTCATCCTGCGAGGAAAGAGAAGGTGGATCGTCCCTCTCGTCTCTAGTGTAAAGCCCCCTGAGAGATGGATTCCCCCTCTTTTTTTTTCTTCCTTCTCCTTTTTCGCTCGCTCCCCGAATTCGGATTTTCAAATTTCGAACTCTCCCTCTCCGTTTAAGTTCTCCAAAAGAAAAGAAAAAGGGGTTACTACTAAAAGGGTGCTATTTATATGAATACCTCCATTCAACCCTAGGTCAAGATCCGACTTAGACTTCCTCGAAAATCGTGCAATTTACCATGCACGAATCTCTGTGCACTTTACGGTCATCGGGAGCTTCAAACCCCCAAATCGGGAGATCCGTAAGTCCGCTTTCAGAACCGATCGCACCACCGTTCACCGTTTTGCGGGCTCTAGCACCTAAAAATACCCGCGACCGCCGGCGGTCTGCCCAAAAATTCTCGAACTTTCATTCCCCCCCTATCAACTAAAAAGATTTAATTAAGACCAAAACGGAAAAGCGGAAGGTCGAGGTATTATAAAATAAATAAGATAAACCAATAACATAAATAAGGTGAAAAAGTCTGATCGTAGAAGGGTCCCGTCCGATCGCCTCAAAAAGCGTGCCGGCCACTTAGCACGGATTCTGATGCACCACTCACAAGCAAACGTTTTGACCCCCATTTCGGGAGATCCGCAAATCGGAAACCGAATCCGATCGCTTTGTCGTTCTCCATTTTCCGAGCTCAAACGCAGAAAAAAAATACTCGCGGTCCAGGCCGGTCCTTTGCAAAAAACACGGTGAAAGGTTTCCCTAACAATCCCGTCATAAAACGAAGGTATACAAAGGCATTGGAATGCCAGGATACTACATCACTCACCTCTTAAAACAAGTTTCGTCCTCGAAACTTAACCCTGGTGCGCAACAAATAAAATTGGGTAGCACTCCCTCATCTTTGACTCCAGTTCCCAAGTCGCTTCACGTTCTTCCTGGTGGCTCCACAGCACCTTCACATAGGGGATCGTCCGGTTGCGCAACCTTTTTGTCCTTCTCGTGCTAAGATCCGTACGGGTGTTTCATCGAAGCTCAGGTCCTTGTACATCTTCGTGTCACCCGGATGCGCCGCATAGGGAGCGCAGTGCGCCTCTGACAGTAACTCTTCCTTCAACTCTGGCAGCTCGGGCACGCAATTCCGCCCTCGAAAACGTATTGCGCCGTTCGCACTCGCCGAAAAGTCGCTCGCGTGGTCCGGGGGATCTTGTCTCGAATAAGCTGTATCTGTGTGCCTGTCTTCTGACCTTCCAGGGTTTCTCTAATAGGGTTGGCTTGACCATCAAGGACAAAAGTTGCGCAACAGTATCAGTCCTGCTGAGTAATCGCGCTCATCGGTTCCTCCTCGATTTGACCCTACCCGCTCAAAGCATCAGCTACTACACTTGCTTTTCTGGGGTGATACTGAATGGACAAGTCGAGTCCTTCAGTAACTCCAACCAACGCCTCTGCCGCAAAATCAATTCCTTCTACGTGAACAAAAAACTTAAGGCTCTGGCGATTCGAAAACACATTACGATGAACTCCAAAAAGGTGATGTCTCCAAAGCTTTAAAACGAAGACGACTGCTGTCAGTTCCTGATCGTGTGTCTGGTAGTTCCGCTCATATTCTCTGAGTTGTCTTGAAGGATCTAAAGTATCCTGCCAAGCCCAAGAAGCTCCGGATTTCCGTTACTGTAGTCGGTCTAGCCCAGTTGGTCACCAACTCCACCTTCTTGGGATCCACTAGATTTCCGTTGCTGAAACTATGTGCCCCAAAAAGCCCACTTCACGAAGTAAGGACTCACATTTCTTAAACTTAGCAAACAGCTTCTGGTCCCTGAGAGTCTGGAGAATAATCCGCAAGTGCTCCTCGTAGTTTATCGAAGAGGTCCTCAATCCTGGGCTTCTTCTTCACTGTAACCTTGTTTATCTCCCTGTAGTCGATGCATAGACGTAGGCTTCCGTCCTTCTTTCGCACGAAGAGTACGAGTGCGCCCCTAGGCGACACACTCAGTCTGATGGACCCTTCATCCAGAAGATCTCCTAGTTGTGCCTTAAGTGCCTTCAGTTCCGCGAAAGCCATTCCGTTAGGCGCCTAAGTGATAGGTTGCGTGCGTGGTAGAAGCTCGAAAGAGAGGACGACCTCTCGCTCGGGGGTATTCCCGGCAGTTCAGTCTGGAAGACGCCGGAAGTAATCCTTACAACCGGGGTATCTGTGAGCGATGCAGACGGTCGAGTCGCTAGGCCCACTGAAACCAAGTAACTATACAACCGCCTGATACCTCGTAAACCAATCCATGCCCAGCACCACGTCGTATTCCTGCTTCCCGACTTGGAGTTCCTCGTCACGAAGCCACCGGTCCGCAGACCACCTCTGCAGGCGCTGAGCAGTCAGCAACAAAAGCCTCGCGATGCGTCGAGGTGCCCCAGTCATACCGCCCAACCCGTAATGATGAGCCCTTAAAAGTCCAAAATAACCCGACAACAAAGGGCGAAACCACACTAATACCCTCACAAAGCTCCAGGATGTGCCAACAAAGCAAGCCGGGTCACCGCCTACAAATAGTCCTCCTTTGAGAACAACAAACCACCCGCCACCAACAAGGGCCACCTCCACCCGTCACCAACACGGGCCACTTCCACCCGTCACCAACACGGGCCACAAGCTCGGAGCATAACCACCATCCCGGATTGTCCGCTCCGACTGTCCGTCCTATGGAGGCGACGGTCAAACTAAAGTTAGGTTTCAGCTCTAAGACCTACCACAAGGTCTACCCCACAGAACAAGCTGCATGCGGGGCATCCTAGCCGAAGGTGACCAATTCCAGAGCGCCATGTAGTCAACAACCCCTGCTGACCTACACTGCTTCACAATCACTAGGCTCGCAACCCAAAATCCTCAAGACTATGCCTTGGTCATGGGAAGTTGGCGACAAAAAACCAAGAAATACGGTCCTACTTCCGTCCTGGCACCGAAGGGGTGCGACACTCTGATTAGCCACTATCGCTCGGTCTCAATCCGTTGCCCCTACCAGCACCGGGCATTGAACCGAGCTGCATACCCCCGGACCAAACGGTCACGCTCCCAACCGAGAGGACTCTGAGCTCTAGGTCTGCTAAGACAATGGCCTCCGGATACAGTAGACTACCCATCCAAAACCCATCGGGTCGGGAAAGGATAAGCAACGATAAAAGCGAGAATCACCTTGTCATCAAACTGCCTAGGTTTACTATGCGCACTCGAGGGATCACGCGTCACCCCATTAGTGAGACGACCTAACCGACCCTCTTGCGCCGAACGTGAGAACTCAACTCAGGGGTACCCCACCACAACCCCCTTAAAAGGAGCTAACCGGTACCACCCAGCGTCAAAAAGCTAAACACCCAATAAAAAGTCGCCACTTACGCACACTTGTGCAAAACGAGGCATGGCCTCTCTAAACAAAATTGATCCCAAACGAACAAGGTTTACTAGTCCCGGTGGTCTCCTTTTTAACCTAAAGGGGCACCCCAAACCCTACCAGGAAGATTTCTACAACCGTCGTAGTATTCACCACAACAGTTGAACTGTGGGTAACAGCCGTAGGGAAAGAATCCTCATTCCCGCGCATACCTTGCCCAAGATGCAAAAGGTTCGGCCGACGATCCGTTGTAACCTAAAACCGGAAGACCTAAAAAGTACAACCTTAGGCAAGAGTCACCCGGTTACCCGCGCCCGATAAAACAACTGACACACTAACAACCACCGGCGGATTACACTACCACCAGTCGCCGTTACTAACGACGACCAGAACGTCGGCAGAGGAAGGGGTTCGGAAAACAAATGCCGGCGCAACGATCTGCTGTGTTAACAGCCGCACCAAGTGCAGGAGCACCGTCAGCAGGCCCACCGTGTCCTGTGCTGGTTGCTTAATCCATTAATTCCCAGCAACCATCAAGACCCCGGTGGCAGCCGGTCTCGACCCCAGCCTCCAAAACAACATGACTACACTAGCACGACTACCGTGCTAAGCCGAGAAGCGAAACTTAACAAACCCGCACTCTTGCATCTCTACGCACCTATGCCCTGATCATTTCATTAGTTAGTAGCCAGTGGTAAGGTACTTCTGTGGATGTTGGACAGCGACTACTGTGGTTAAAGCTGTTTTTCTCTGATACCATCTTAATATGTCACGCCCCGGGGGTTTAAACGCGCGGAAGGGTAGCCACCGATACTCCCAAATTTACATAGACTTTTTATCTTATTTTATTTTATTTTATTTTTGAAACCGATCTCCCCCGGCTCGTGCCCAGACTCGCCGCATATACAAATTCACTCTGCAAACGGGCAGAGTTTCCTTTGTATATGCACGGCGTCCTGACTACAAAGTCCATAATATCATAACTTTAACCACACTAGTTCAATCATCAAATACATACAACCATTATCCATAAGTAATAAAGAGGCCGACTATTTTTGAAAGGATAAAACCGCAGGGTTTTGAAAGCGGTGCCCACACGACACCCTAGTTTTACAAAGCCATTTCGAAATCCATAAATCCACAGGGTTTTGAAAACGGTGCCCACACGACACCAAGGTTTTACAAAACTATTTCGAAATCCATAAATCCACAGGGTTTTGAAAATGGTGCCCACACGACACCCAGGTTTTACAAAACTATTTTCGCAATATTTTCACTTTTCTTATTTTTTTTTGTAGTTCGAAAGCGGCCACTTAAGAGAATTAAAAACAAGCACCCATCCAGACAGGCATGAAAAATAGCCTAACATCCACATCGACCCCACGGGGGTATCGCAATCCACAACAAACTACTATGAGTAATAAAATGAACAAGGGAAGAAATAGTCAACGTCTGCAGCCTCGAAAGGCCAGAAGATCGCTCGCGCGGCCTCACCAACGCCCTAGCACTTACCCCTGGAGGAACCTGTCATACAGTGGGAAGTCAGTGACCAGGAAGATAAAGCACGAAAGCAATAAGGGCTATAAAAAATGGCAAACCGCAGTAAAAACATAGCAACCGCTCTCCTCATTGTACAATCCACAGTGAAAAGCCTCCCCCTGTACAATCCAAACCGGGCACCTGCCCTGGCAACCACACCGAGCACCTATCTCGGCACCACACCGAGCACCCATCTCGGCACCACACCGAGCACCCATCTCGGCAGCACACCGAGCACCCATCTCGGCTGCACAACTCACACCCCCCACCCATGAGGGCCCCCATTACGTCACCTATACGTGGGGTACACGGGTCAACGTACCACTTTTCCGGAAAAGCACACCCTCGTGGTGGCCAAACCGCTGGTGTGCGTGTAGCTATCTCGAGCCTCGTAACAAAGTATATAGATAATAACTTAAACAGGGTTAGCAACATAACAGGTAATTAATTAATTTTTCACTTTTGCCCAAAACATGCAATTATTTTAACTTCCACTTTTTCCAAACGTGCAATTTCTATACTTATACCTTTTCCCAAACAACCATGGAAAAGTACCCACCTTTCGACGTCCGACTGGTCACACCGATCACCGTCCTCATCGCTAGCATGCTCCAAACAACCCTACTATTGTTCGGAGAGGGCGAGCTACCCGTCCAGTCTCCCACCGCGACGTTCATTAATCCGGAGGTCCACGTCACCCCCACTACCCCTTACAAGATAAATATAACAATAACAGAAACATGCACAAAGAGGTTCTAAGGGGTACCCACCTCAAACACGAAGAAGAAAATGTGCGGAAACTCCAGCTAAAACACTACCACCCTGTGACCGAAAAAGCTACAGTAAGAATTGTTGTTAAAAACATCGTCGTGGTCAAAAACACTCAAAAATGGGGCGAAACGGGCCAAAAACGCAGTTTCTGGACTCTTAGGCTGAAGGCTGGTGCACGGGTCCAGGCGTGGACCGGGTTCACAGCGCAGAGGAGGCGGCGGCGCAGACCGGGCTCACCCCGGGAGCGTGCACCAGACGGATTGGGCCGGGCCGGTGCACGGGTAGAGCGCGCACCGGGCTCACGAGTTCCCGGTCGCGGCGGCAGCGTCGGGTGCATTCCCAGGCGTGGACCGCGCCTGCGGGCCGGGCTAGCGCACGCGCCCGTGCGCCGGGTCCGCGCCTTCGGGCTGCGGACACGTGCACCGGGTGCATGCCGGCTTGGTGGACCGCGTAAGGGCAGCCGTACGGGATGAACAGTACGTCTCCGTTTCCGCCCTTCACGGCTCCGGTTGCGACCCCAAGACCACGGCAACTACGGCGACGACCACGAGAACACGATAACGGCGGCGGCAGCCTCCCATTTAACAACGGCGGCGGTGGCTTCCCGTTACCACAACACCCACAACGCGCGCGACACCCGAACAACCGACACCCAAACCCTCGACCCCACATAAATTACAAAAAGGAAAACAATAAGAGGGGTTTCCCCCGATCGCTTACCGTGATCCTGTGAGGAAGGATAAGGTGGATTGTCCCTCTCGTCTCCAGCGTAAAGCCCCCCGAGAGATGGATTCCCCCCCCCCTTTTTTTTTTCTTCCTTCTCCTTTTTCGCTCGCTCCCCGAATTCGGATTTTCAAATTTCGAACTCTCCCTCTCCGTTTAAGTTCTCCAAAAAAAAAGAGAAAGGGAAGGGTGCTATTTATATGAATACCTCAATTCAACCCTAGGTCAAGATCCGACTCAGACTTCCTCGAAAATTGTGCAATTTACCATGCACGAATCTCGGTGCACTTTACGGTCACCGGGAGCTTCGAACCCCTAAATCGGGAGATCCGTAAGTCCGCTTTCGGAACCGATCGCACCGCCGTTCACCGTTTTGCGACCTCTAGCACCTAAAAATACCCGCGAACCCCGGCGGTCAGCCCAGAAATTCTCGAACTTTCAATCCCCCCCCTATCAACTAAAAAGATTCAATTAAGACCAAAACGGAAAACCGGAAGGTCGAGGTATTACAAAATAAATAAGATAAACCAATAACATAAAAAGGTGAAAAAGTCTGATCGTAGAAGGGTCCCGTCCGATCGCCTCGAAAAGCATGCCGGCCACTTAGCACGGATTCTGATGCACCACTCACAGGCAAACTCTTTGACCCCCATTCCGGGAGATCCGAAAATCGGAAACCGAATCCGATCGCTTTGCCGTTCTCCGTTTTCCGAGCTCAAACGCAGAAAAAAAATACTCGCGGTCCAGGCCGGTCCATTGCAGAAAACACGGTGAAAGGTTTCCCTAACAATTCCGTCATAAAACGAAGGTATACAAAGGCATTAGAACGCCAGGATACTAGATGGTCTCTTACTGCGAGGAGGCGTTGGTGGCTCATCCTGTCGTGTGGAGAGGGACTTCACAATCATTGTATCGTTAATTGTTCCCAAACTGTGAATATATGAGCTCGCACTAGTGTTGATCTTGAATTTGCAAAAGATGCGCATTATGATCATTGGGAATGGAAGTCGCTCAGTAGGATGGGCATTTTCTACATACCTCGCCATCCTTGACCAAATTAGATAGGGAATGTTGAAGTTGGATCCCATAGCTGCTGTAGGATTCCCAAGAAGATAAAGAAACAGCATTCTATCCCATCAAAGAACTTTAGTTTGCATATTCGGCAAAATGTTGTAGCAAACTATAAAGTTCAAAAATCGATACTCAGGTCGAAGTTCTTTCGAAAGAATTGAATTCCCCGTCGACAGAGTATCTGGAAGACAAATTCCATTAACAACCACTCTCTAGGTTGTATTGCTGAAAACATGACCCTTTAGGCAATGAGCTCTATCAACCCGGGCCTTCATTCCTAACACCTCTCCAATTAATTGAGGTGTTATCTTTAGCTTTATATTTCTAACAGTTGTTAGAAATTCTCTTTGTCCTTCATCGAGGTCTACTAGTCTTGATGCATTCTGATAGAAGGTTCTCACCAAGTGGAGACAATAGCCTGTAGATTCCGGGAAGTTGCAAATAGGTGCAAGTCCCGATTGATCAAAAAGAGTACCAAACAATGCAGATCGCTCCTTAAGAGCTTTGACATTCACATGTCTTTCCCCGATGCATTCCCTCTTTTCAAAATCCTTAATTCTCTCAGAGCTTATATGCAGAAAATCCTTTGGAGGCGGCTCGCTTGCGAGTGGCTCTTCGATAGAGATACCTCGAGCACTACATCTCTTCCGAGCAACGCTCTTTCTCTTCATTTTGATTGGAGTTTGTTCCATTGGGGCTTTCCCTTTCTCTGCGGCGGTTGGCGGAGTCTTCACCTTTGAAGCAGCTGCAGGGGCTTTCCCCTTTGAGGCAGTAGGTGCAGCACGTGTTGCGCCTTCTTCCATAAGTTCATCCCAGTCCACTGATTCCGTCTCAGATTCTGTCTCAGATCCTGAATCCGAGTTGTCCTGAGTTTTCTTAGTCCTTTTTGGTTTGTTAGTTGCTCTTGTGTGTACCATGGCAACAAGAAGCACAATAATCCATGCAAACACCATTGTTGCTAGTGCTTAAGTAAGTGAAAAACCTGCGAGCAAAAACTCAAGAACACGAAAAATTATTTAATTTTCAAAAATTGGAAAAATTGTACCCAAACAATCATTATCGTGTAGAGAGACTAGGAATCAAGTTAGTTTTGCAAAAAAAATTTTAAAAATAGATCAATTCCATGATTTAGAAAAATTCTCATTATATGCCCTAAAATCGAATTTTTAGAAATCGAAGCCTAAAAATCCGTTAATCAAGAGTATACCAAGCATATAAACAAAACTAATCTACTCAGAGTTCTTATTTCAAAAGAAATTTGACCAAAAACTATCTAGAATTGAATTCGAATAATGATTTCCACTCACGTTATGAAGAACAATCCAAAACCTGTGAAAAAGTTGAGTTTTGATCAAAGATACTTACTTTAATCTGAAGAACTCGAGTTAGAAAGGCTCCAAATTGGTTGTTTTCTAGTGAGAGAAACTATGGAGACTTGGAAACAAAAGCTTGTGATAAAAAGAAATCAAAACCCTTTCGTTTCTTATAAAACCTAGCCGCGGTCCGGATCGGATCAAGAATCCAGTCCGGATTGGCTACCCGCAGAGAAGTTCTGCGTTCGGGATCCGGAACAGAAATTCCAGTCCGGATCGACTCCAACTTTTTCTTCAGAAAAATTTAGAAAAATTTTAGAAAATCAAGAAAAAGTATGTAAGCACTTTTATATGTCAATTTTAAACAAAAGCATCGTTCCATATCAAAAGAAATAGATTATGCTAAATCTATCAATAATATCCAAGTAATGAAACGAAGATTTATAAAAATTAAATCCTTTAAAGTTGATCAAGTACAAGAACATCTATCACGATCTAATGAGTAATGCGTTTATCAAATCATTAATTTTGCAAAGAAAATAAAGCACCAAGATCGATAGATGTTTGAAATCCCAAATAAGATAGATAATATATCTAGTCAATTTATTGTAAAGAGTGGCTCTTTGAGCATCTTTCAATAAAAATCCCACCTTATACCAACCTTGGAATTTGACAGAGTCAAGTATTCCAAAAAGCATTTTAACTAATCAACAAGAAAACCATGCTTTGTATACATGTGGTAGCTGCACACAGTACTCGGACGACCGAGGTGGTAGCTCTTTCCTCCATGTGGTGGTAGTTTTCACACTCCTCATTGGGATGTAACTCTTTCCACATCTTTTGAGCATAAATACTTTAATAAGCTCCCCCTCAATTGGCTATCAATTATTTAAGATATAAAGTATTCAACCAAAAATTGATCTCGTGTTCATACTTAACACAATTTTCAAATATGATAAAAACTATACCAAGAGATCATTCGAGAGAGAAATTGACTTTGATCAATTAAAAGTGAACTAATTGATATAAATGATCATTGCATCAAATGAATTATCATGATATTCAAACCATAATAAATTTCTCAAAAATATGGAAGGATGCAAGTAAAGTCAATTATACTAATGCTCAATTAATGTTCTATGTACAAGCATAGATAAAGAACACAAACACACAACAAAACCTAACCTAAGAATTGATTTCAAAAAGTGTTATTTCAAAGAAAGCATTCCAATTGCTTTACGCAAGTGAATAAAACGTTTTTGATCCAAAGGTTTTGTTAAAATGTCAGCTAATTGATCCTCAGTTGAAATATAAAATATTTGAAGAATACTCGATTCAACTAGCTCCCTTAGAAAATGATATCTAAGTTCAATGTGTTTAGTTCTTGAGTGCAACACAGGGTTTTTAGAAATATTTATAGCACTAGTGTTGTCACAAAGAATAGTTACCGAAGACGCAGGAATTCGGAAGTCGCTCAACACGCTTTTCATCCAAATGAGTTGGGTTGAACAACTACCTGCTGAAATATATTCCGCTTCGGCAGTTGAGAGTGCAATGCAGTTTTGCTTTTTACTATGCCATGCAACAAGGCAATGGCCAAGATAAAAACATGCACCACTCGTACTCTTCCGATCATCCACAGATCCTGCCCAATCGGCATCTGAATATCCTATTATATCGAGAGTTGTGCCCATAGGATACCAAATTCCGAAATTCAAAGTTCCTTTGACGTACCGGATGATCCTTTTCACCGCTTTCAGGTGAACCTCCTTTGGTGTTGACTGATATCTCGCGCAGATCCCAACACTAAAGGATATGTCCAGGCGACTAGCCGTGAGGTAGAGTAGACTTCCAATCATGCTGCGATAAAGCTTCTCGTCTACACTTTCACTAAGAGATTCACTTCCTAATCCCTTATTGCTAGTTCCCATTGGAGTCGGAAAGTCTTTAGAGTTTTCTAATCCAAACTTCTTGACCAACTCCTTTGCATACTTGGATTGACACAGATGGATGCCTTCATCATTTTGTTTCACTTGCAATCCAAGAAAGTATGTTAGTTCGCCCATCATGGACATCTCAAATTCGCTTTCCATGGTTTCCGCGAATTTTGAAGCATCATTGTCCCTTGTTGCACCAAATACAATGTCATCGACATAGATTTGTGCCACAATAAAGTTATCCTGATAATGCTTCACAAAGAGTGTCCGATCCGCTCCCCCTCGAGTGTAGCCCTTTTCCAAAAGGTGCTTTGTCAACCTTTCGTACTGTCACGCCCCGGGGTCGAAACTGCGACCCGAGCTCGCCAACAGATCCGCCACCTATGCCAAAGTCCGCATAGATTAAGCGTCCTACCTGCAAAACAAGTGCTACAGCTAACAGATATCAGAGCTAAGATAAAACTGCTGTATAACTAAAATCATCCACTGTACAACTGAAAATAATACAACAATGTCCATCTCCCAAAATGATAAATCATACAATATCCTCATATACAAAGGTCGAGACTCAACCGGGAGATACCTCCGATAAATACCACAGTGTACAGGCTCTCAATACATATCATATCCTCACTACATCAGTCTCTCAAAAGAGGAAAATAAAACGACTAATCTACTGAAGCTCTCCTCTGAAGGGGTATCGCTACTCTCCAAACATGGGTAGGGATCTAGCTCGCGACTCCCTCGCCTCGATCAACAACCGCAGAATCAGCAACACCCGCTAAGACTCTGCAAAACAAAGGAGAGGAAGGAAAAAGAAGGGGAAAAACCCCAGAGGGTGTGAGAACTACACCAAAGGAGGGAGTTCTCAGTGGGTACCACCGCCAGGACCGACGGTCTGCCCACCAAGTCCTCAAAAGACAAAAACTAACCAAAGCCGTAAAGACTAATAAAAAGAAGCTGGACCCTCTAAACAGCTATCAAGCCACTAAGCTTGCTATGACTGCCATGCCTGCTATGCCTGCCATGCCTGCCTATGCCTGCCATGCCTGCTATGCCTGCTATGCCTGCCATGCCTGCTCTACCTGCCTATGCCTGCCTATGCCTGCCATGCCTGCTCTGCCTGCCTATGCCTGCCATGCCTGCCATGCCTGCTCTGCCTGCCTATGCCTGCCATGCCTGCTATGCCTGCCCTGCCTGCCTATGCCTACTATGCCTGCCATGCCTGCCTGCCTGCCATGCCTGCCTATGCCTGCTATGCCCGCCTATGCCTGCCAAGCCTGCTCTGCCTGCCTATGCCTGCCTATGCCTGCTATGCCCGCCATGCCTGCCTATGCCTACTATGCCTGCCATGCCTGCCTGCCTGCCATGCCTGCCTATGCCTGCTATGCCCGCCTATGCCTGCCAAGCCTGCTCTGCCTGCCTATGCCTGCTATGCCCGCTATGCCTGCCTATGCCTGCCTATACCTGCTATGCATGCCTACTATGCCTGCTATGCCTGCCCGCCTGCCATGCCTGCCTATGCCTGCCCTACAACGGTCAATAACTCACAATGACCTTGGGACCACCGTACCCCCAAACGGTTCCCAACAACACTAGCACTGGTCCAAACACCGCCACTAGACTCCACTCGGTCCCCCTGACACGAGCGCAACTAAAAAGCAAATGTCTGTAATAAGCCCAATCTAATGCCACCAGTAGACACTGGTACTGCCTGCTCTGCCTGCCGCGACGGGTATGCCAGCCTACGCATAACACCGAAGCAAAGGAGTCTCAAGGACTCAAAGTCTGTCTGCCGCGCACTCCGGAGTGGCACTCGAGGGGAGCGACCCACACGAGTAAAGTATCTCAGTACCCAGTAACAAAAGTATCAAAATCAGCAGGACTGGATCATGACTCTGATCAAAGTGGGAAAACCCATCCACAAGAGAAATCGGATACCCAATCTGGTGCATAAATAAATGTCCGGTCAACCGCCCAATATCCGCGGTTGCCGCAAAGCCCCACAACTAATCCAACCTGTCCCAGACACCAAGTCCCGACTACACTACCCAGAACCCCTGCTCGAACCTGAGCAACACAGACCACCTGACTAACAAAGAAGGAGAAAAGGATAACATGGTTTCTCCTAAGTCAAGTTCCAAAAGTAGTGCAGCGGTAAAAGATGGCCTAACTACATGTCCATGCACGCATGCTTTGTTCTCAGAAATAATAAAAGTGGGTGAAGCATATAATAGTAAAGCATGCTAAAACATTCCTACTATGGTATACCAATCTCACCCAAGTGGGCCATTCCTTGCTTACCTCTCGCTCATATCGGTTGCACATCAAATACGCCTGTTATCAATCATAGAGGGATGATAACCCCACATGTGCACTTACATTCACCATGATATAAAAACCTTATACAGTTACTAAATTAAGCTTACCCACTTGAAGTGCTCAATCCAAGGCAAACCTGGAGTCGGTGAAGAGCGTGTCCACTTGCACGCACAATCAGCTGAACCCATAACCACGGTACATGTCGTGCAAACCTCGGCTCCTAGCAGTGTTCCAAAAATACTCGCGAACCCTCCTGGGTACAACAAAAGGTCCAAGGTTACACTTTATGCTAAAATATCCAAGTATACACTATCTGCTGGAACCAGCCCTGAAGATGTGCAATTTTCACCTGCAGAACGGACTCAGAAAAATCCACCAAAAAATACGGACGCGATCGTCGTGTCGAGCCCTTCGAAACGAGTACCTGCACGCCAAAATCCGAGTCCCGGAGGCCGAGTTACAAATTCCACAACGCGGAGAGCGCGAAAGTCCACAACAAACACAACTGTAGTACGCCGCACAGTAAAGGGGAAAGAAGTATACCTTGGGCGAATCTCAGCAAATTCCCCGAAAACACGATGGTAATCCTTGCGACGCGTAGATCCAAAGAGTGTAAAGGCACGACTTAATCCGAGCTCGCACAACAAGTTGCACGCAAAACGGTGCACACCGCCGGAGTCCGCACGCAAAACGGAGCACGGTGCCGAAACCCGCACACAAAACGGAGTCCGCATGCAAAACGGAACACGGTGCCGAAACCCGCGCGCAAAACAGAGTCCGCACGCAAAACGGAATACGGTGCCGAAACCCGCGCGCAAAACGGAGTCCGCACGCAAAACGGTGCACACCGCCGGGGTCCGCACGCAAAACGGTGCAGTAAAATACGGTCCCTAGCACAGATAAGAATAAGGGGTCAAATCCAATGTCCAAAAGGACGCCTCAAAACTGTGCCAAAAATACCGCAAAACTAACACACGGGACCTACCGCGACTGCGCCGCGCCGCCCAACCGCTCCGTTGGAAAACCTCGCGCGCTCCACGAGCCCCACGATGCACCGCCGCACCACCCATAACCCTCTCCCTCACACCCTCTCGCTCTCGGTTGGAGAAGAAGCAAAATGGGAGAAGAAAATGGTGCGCGGGGAGGAAAAGGAAGAAGAAGAGAAGGAAGAGAGGAGGGAGGGCTCCCGTGGACCGGGTCCACGGTGCACCACCCCCACAGCCCCCACAGACCGCCGGTCCACCGCACAGGGGCGCGTGCGCCAGGCGCAGGCGCGCGCCCCCTGTGCCACGCGGCACGCGCCACACAGGCGCGTGACACCGCGCCACACCGGGCGTGTGACACCGAGCGGATGCGTGTCCCCCCGCGTCCGCGCGGGCGCGAATGGGGGCACGCCACGTGGCGGCCCCCCGCGTCACCTCGCGCAGTCAGGCGCGTTTTCCCAACGCGCCTGTCTGCGCCGCCCTCGCGCCGTACACCCGAGCAGACCTCGGGATCCGCGCGCACCCCGGGATTCGTGCCGCGACGCCTCGAGATCCGTGGGCGCCTCGAAAAGCGCGCGCGCCAACCGGGCTCCGAAAAAAGCAAGTAAATAGTCCAATCTCAACGATTTCGCGCGCTGAATCCAAATACGGTGTCCGATTCTCCAAATTCTCACCCGAAAATTTACCGAAAGCCCCCGGAAAGCCCACTTGATCCGATTTTCACGCTGAGTCCATTTCTAAAGCCCGATTTACCAAATTCCAACTCTAAAGATTCCCGAAGACATCCGGAGAGGTGATCCTTTATCCAAATTTCGCCCCGAGTCCAATTTAATATCCATTGCGCGTGAAATCACTTCTAAGCATTCAATGGGGCCATCTGACTACTCTCGTGATCCAATTAACACACCGAGTCCAACAAAAGTGTCCAATTGGTGTACAACCGCCACCGACACGCCACAAAGGCCCCCAGAAGTGGCTGTCAACCAGTAATCACATCGGGGAAAACCAGGTCCTCACACGTACCATGCTCGCGGTGCTTGTTTTAGACCGTAAAGAGCATTTTTCAAATGAAAAACATGGTTAGGTAGTTTATGGCCAATGAAACCTTTCGGTTGAGCCACATAAACTTCCTCATTCAAAAACCCATTTAAAAGGGCGCTCTTAACGTCCATTTGAAAAAGTTTGATTTTAAAATGACAAGCAATTGCAAAGAGGATGCGAATTGACTCGAGACAAGCTACCGGGGCGAATGTCTCACCAAAGTCTATACCTTCTATTTGCAAATAGCCCTGAGCAACTAGGCGTGCTTTGTTCCTGATAAAGGTACCATCCTCGTTTTTCTTATTCTTGAAACTCCACTTAGTACCAATTACAATGTGTTGCTTCGGAGGCTTTGTTAGTTCCCAGACTTTGTTTCTTTCGAACTGATGGAGCTCTTCCTGCATTGCTTCAATCCAGTAATCATCCTGAAGAGCTTCATCGACGTTCTTTGGTTCTACTATGGAGACGTACCATGCGACTACACAAACCAATTGTCTCCGAGTCCTGACTCATTCTTGTGGGTCTCCAATAATATTTGATTCTGGATGATCCTTGGAGATACGTAACGTTTGAGGTAATGGAGTACTCGGAGGTATGTGTGATGATTCCTGCATATCAGATAAACTGGAAGAACCATTAGATGCATCAACATTATCGGAAGAATTATTATGAGAAGATGCATTTACAGGAGTATCATCATCAAGAGACATATTGTGACGCCCCACTTCCCAGGGGGTCACCCATCCTAGAACTACTCTAGCTCTAGCACGCTTAACTCTCATGTTCCTCTTGGATCTTGCTACCATCCAAAATGCTATAGCCGGATTAGAGATTTAGTCCTATTATATTATTTATATATAGGACTAATACAAATTCCGGGGGTGTCACATTCTTCCCCCCTTTAAGCCCTGACGTCCACGTCAGGCTCAAGCACACTCACAAGCACCAGGCGATGTGAGACTCGTCTCGCTAGCCTTAGCCGACCTTGTAGGGAGCTGCACTCCACCTACAACGGTCATTAGCTGGGGAGCCACACTCTACCCGCTATATAACCCTGGCTCAGCCGAGACTCATCTCACATTTCCGGCTGGTGAATGGCTCCGATACCAACTGTGACGCCCCACTTCCCAGGGGGTCACCCATCCTAGAACTACTCTAGCGCTAGCACGCTTAACTCTCATGTTCCTCTTGGATCTTGCTACCATCCAAAATGCTATAGCCGGGTTAGAGATTTAGTCCTATTATATCATTTATATATAGGACTAATCCAAATTCCGGGGGTGTCACACATATCAGGGGTAGATTTATCAGATGCATAATGAAAAGCTTCATCTACTTTAACATTAATAGATTCTACCATCGTTTTAGATTCGAGGTTAAATACCCGATATGCTCTACTATTTGTAGAATAACCCATGAAAATCCCTTCGTCACTTCGAGAGTCAAATTTTCTATGATTTTCGCGATCACGTAAAATGTAACAGCGACTCCCAAAGATACGGAAATATTTGATATTCGGTTTTCTACAAAACCATAGCTCATATGGTGTATGTAAAGTTCCCGGGCGCAAATACACACGATTGATTATGTAGACGGCGGTGTTCACTGCTTCAGCCCAAAAATATAACGGGAGTTTCCGGCTATGAAGCATAACACGTGCCATCTCTTGTACTACCCTGTTTTTGCGCTCGATTACACCATTCTGTTGAGGTGTATAGGGTGCCGAGAATTCATGTTTTATGCCATTGGAAGTGCAACAATCAATGAATTTAGAATTTGTTAAGGATTTTGTTTTGGCGCATTTCGTGAAAGTATTGAGTCTTGAAGATTGAAGGTTAAGAAGTTTGGATTACATATCTCAATCTCAAGAAAGAAGAATTCAAAAGGATCAGGTATGTTTAACTAATTAATTTTGATGATCCGAATACTTCTTATAGTGTAGAAACACTTGGATGAATTTCTAATTGCATAAAAATCAAAAACTGGACATGGGACATGTTCAGGATCTGGATCAGACATTTCAATCCGGATCCCGAAGGGTGTTGTTTCATACGCAAATCCAATCCGGATCCAAGCCATTTCTGATCCGGATCCCGAACATTGGTTTTTGCTGAAATGTATGAACGATCCGGATCAGGCATTTCAATCCGGATCCCGAACCTTTGTTTTCTGGGAATTGTCTGTTTCGTTACGACAATCCGGATCGCCGTAAATCCAATCCGGATCGTCGTCCTGTAAAATTCCAAAAAAGGTTAGTTTTTGACTCTTATCCTCTTCCAACGGTTTCTAACCTATAAATAAACCCTATGATTCTTTTTCTAAGAAAAAAAGCCGTATAAGCCTTAAAAATCAATAAATCAAAAGACGGCCATATAAATCCACCTATAGAGAAGAAAGGAAATCAATAGATTTAATCCTATGTTTCTTCATCTATATTGATTGATTTGATTCTAGGTTTTCATACTCATATTTTGAGTAGAATCAAATCAATGAATACTTAGATGGTATTTCCGATCTATTTCTAATCTAAGTATTCGGCGGATCATCACCACCCAAAAACAAAGATTTCCCCAAAATCGGCGCGTGGACTCGCGTGGCCTTGTGGATTCAAGGTGCAACCGCTTTCGTGGATTCGGAGCGAAGTACGTTCGTCGATTCGAGACGTGCTACTGGGTGAAGACCGTGGATTCGGTCGGACGTCGTGGATTCGACGTTGGACGCCGTGGACTCAGCGTTGGACGCTAATCGTGGATTCGAGCAGCGTTGCGGAGCGAGTGGAGAATATCTACTAGGAGCGTATGGAAAATGGTCGAGTCGTCTGTGAGTACGGTATATCACCTTTGTATGTGTTATAATTCTAGTGGATTTCACCGTGTTATCGGTCCCGTGGTTTTTTACTCCGGTGTTGGAGTTTTCCACGTAAAAATCTTGCGTGTTATGTTTTCATTTCCGCATTGGGTTTTATTACGCAATGATTTTTGAGTGTTTATTGTTTACACCTATTCACCCCCCTCTAGGTGTTTTTTCCCCTATTTAGATCATTATTTACATAACCCGACAAGTGGTATCAGAGCGGGAATAGGGTAGTAAACAATGGCTGAAGGTGGAAACATCAACAGACCTCCGTTTTTCGATGGAACAAATTATGCCTACTAGAAAGTACGGATGAAAGCATTTCTTATTTCCATCGACGAACGGGTGTGGAAATCTATCGAGTTAGGATGGTCAAATCCAACTGAAGTTATTGTTGATGTTCACACCATCAAACCTAGGTCGAAATGGACCAAGGAAGAGACAGACTTATCTTCTTACAATGGCAAAGGAATCAATGCTTTATTTAATGCCTTGTCTCAAACAGAATTCTCTCGCGTCTCGGCATGTGAGACTGCGAAAGAAATCTGGGATGTTCTTCAAGTTACACATGAGGGAACTAACCTTGTGAAGATTCAAAAGCTGCAAATGCTTACGAGCAGATTTGACTCTATTTTCATGGCAGAAAATGAATCATTCACAGACTACTATACACGATTGCAAGACATCGTAAACACATGTGCTAACTTGGGAGAGAAGATTCCAGAATTTAAAATTGTAAGAAAGATCTTAAGAACTCTTCCTGAAAGATTTCGTTCCAAGGTTACGGCCATTGAAACTATTAAACACCCGGACGAAATCCGTGTAGAAGAATTAGTTGGTTCATTACAAACATATGAAATGACATTTCCTACTAACTATTCTTCTGGAAAAGCATCTACTTCTAAGTCTTCAGGTTTTGCGTTGAAAACTACAAAAGAAGAAGACGCGGATTCATCCTCCTCAGGCGATGACGAGAACCTATCTATGGAGGACTTTGAGAAGCAGCTTGCTCTCTTGACAAGAAATTTTTGTCGAAACTTTCGAAGGGGTAATTCAAGTAAAACTTCATCCTCCGGAAAGTGGAAGAAAGGCAAAGGCTTTTCAAGCCAAAAGTCAAGAAAGCAAGAAAGTTTTTCAAAGGATAAGAAAAGCTCAGAAGGACAAGTCCAATGCTTCAAGTGCCGAGGATACGGCCATATCTCAACGGAGTGTCCGAATAAGAATCCGTCCAAGAAGAAGGCGATGCAAGCCGTCACTTGGGATGACACCTCAACGACAAATGAGTCATATTCAAGTGATGAAGAGAACAACGCAACGGCATTCCACGCGTCCACATCTTCACCCTTCATATGCTTAATGGCAAGTACATCCAATTCATTGTCCAACTTCTCCCAGATTGAAAAAACTGCAATGGACGACGAACCGAGTAACTCTGAAGGTGAAGATTTTGCTCTTGCCTACCATAAGCTTTTGAGGGATTCAAAGAAACTGGCAAAGCAAAACAAGAGTTTGAGAGGGAGATTGCAGGATCTCGAAGAAGAAGCAAAAAGGGCAACTTCTCTCTCAAACGCTCTTGAAGCGGAAAGGGATAATCTGATTAAAGTAAATGTTTCCCTTCAAGAGTCCAATGAACATTTCAAGAAGAATTATGTAGATATGGTGAACAAAGCGAATTACTTCTTGAAGCTCTACGGCGAGGCTCGACAGGAAAAAATGAAAATGACGGAGACCATTTTCCAACTCAATGATGATTTAAAGCAATTTTCTTCTGGAAAGAGTAAGTTGGATAAGATGCTTGGTCTTGGTCAAACAAACAAATTCGGCCTCGGATACAATCGAACTGAAGACAAGTTTAGTTCGGTTGGGACAGTGTTTGTGCCTCAGTCGGTATCTCCTCCTCCGACACCGGAATTCACGACAAGCAACGACAACAAGCCTACTTCACCCTCTTCGGGATCGTCAAGCACTAAGGTATGTTTTCGTTGTGGTTATGCAGGGCACATAAGAAGAAATTGCAAGAATGGAGCGAAAAGAACAAATCAAGCACATCTTGCAACTACTACCAATGAGTTCATTTCCCGCAAATCAAAGAAGGATCTTTCAAAAGGAAAGAACATTGGTAGTACATCAAACAAGACGACGACGTCAAGGAAAAGCGATGGATCAATCAAGACGCTTTCACCAAAGGTATCAACTTCACAATCGTTTCCGACGTACTCCAAAACTCGAAAGGTTTGGGTACGCAAAGGTGAAATCTTTCCTTGTCTTGTTGTTCATACTTCTTTACACGGTTATGATAATTCGTCTTGGTACTTGGATAGTGGTTGTTCTCGTCACATGACCGGTGACAAAAACAGTTTTCAAACTTTAGAGAAAATCTCCGGAGGACATGTTGTTTTCGGAGACGGTCGTTCTTCCAAAATTGTTGGAAAGGGAACAATCGCTATTCCTGAAGGCCCGGTTTTGAACAATGTTTTATTTGTTGAAGGCCTAAAGACTAACCTCATTAGTATAAGTCAACTTTGTGACAATGGGTTCTCAGTTAATTTTTCCTCTATAGAATGTGTTGTAACTGATAAGGACCAGGTATTCTTTTTAAAAGGGGTTAGATCGGAAAATAATTGCTATGTTGTTTCAAACAAAGTTTCTGAAAAATGTAACCTAGTTTCTTTGGATAATGAAACTGTTTGGCATGAAAGACTAGGTCACATGAACTTTAAAGAACTAGCAAGGATTTCAAATAAGAACGTGGTTAAGGGGGTTCCTAAACTTTTATTTAAAGAAAACATTGTGTGTGGTGGTTGTCAAAAGGGAAAACAATCAAGAGTTGCACACAAGAACTTGAACCACGTCGGTACCAAACGGCCCTTGGAATTACTGCATATGGATTTAATGGGGCCGGTTCGTCAACCATCTTTAGGAGGTAAATGGTATATTTTTCTGTTGGTTGATGATTTCTCTAGGTATTCTTGGGTAACTTTTTTAAAAGAGAAAACGGATACTTTCGACTCTTTTCATGAGGTTTGTCATCGTATTATGAATGAAAGAAATGAAAAGATTGTTCGTGTTCGAAGTGATAGAGGTGGAGAATTCATTAATTCAAAGTTTATTAATTTTTGCACTTCCAATGGGATAAAACATGAATTCTCAGCACCCTATACACCTCAGCAGAATGGTGTTGTTGAGCGCAAAAACAGGGTTGTTCAAGAGATGGCACGTGTGATGCTTCATAGCCAGAATTTGCCGTTATATTTTTAGGCTGAAACTGTGAACACCGCTGTCTATATAATTAATCAAGTGTTTTTGCGCCCTGGAACCTTAAATACATCATATGAGCTGTGGTTTAGTAGAAAACCAAATATCAAATATTTTCGTATCTTTGGGAGTCGATGTTTTATTCTGCGTGATCGCGAAAACCTTGGTAAGTTCGACTCGCGAAGCGACGAAGGGATTTTTATGGGTTATTCTACTAACAGTAGAGCATATCGGGTATTTAACTTGGAATCTAAAACGATGATAGAATCTATAAATGTTAAAGTAGATGAAGCTTTCCACTTTGCATCTGATAAATCTACCCTTGATATGTCTCTAGATGATGATACTCCTGTAAATGCATCTTCTCGTAATAACTCTTTCAATAAAGTTGATGCATCTAATGGTTCTTCAAGTTTATCTAATGTGCAGGAATTATCACATGTACCTCCGACTACTCCGTTACCGCAAACGTTACGCATCTCCAAGGATCATCCGGAATCTAACATTATTGGAGACCCACAAGAAGGAGTTAGAACTCGGAGACAGTTGGTTTGTGGAGTCGCATGCTACGTCTCCATGATTGAACCAAAGAACATCGATGAAGCTCTTCAGGATGACTACTGGATTGAAGCTATGCAGGAAGAGCTCCATCAGTTCGAACGAAACAAAGTCTGGGAATTAACGAAGCCTCCAAAGCAACACAACGTGATTGGTACTAAATAGATTTTCAAGAATAAGAAGAACGAGGATGGTACCATCATCAGGAATAAAGCACGCTTAGTTGCTCAAGGCTACTCTCAAATAGAAGGTATAGACTTTGATGAAACGTTCGCCCCGGTAGCAAGACTCGAGTCCATCCGTATCTTATTCGCGATTGCTTGTCATTTTAAAATAAAGTTATTTCAAATGGACGTTAAGAGCGCATTTTTAAATGGGTTTTTAAACGAGGAAGTTTATGTGGCTCAACCGAAAGGTTTTGTAGACTATAAACAACCTAACCATGTTTTTCGTTTGAAAAAGGCTTTTTACGGTCTAAAGCAAGCACCGTGAGCATGGTACGAAAGGCTAACAAAGCACCTATTAGAAAAGGGCTATACTCGAGGGGGAGCTGACCGGACTCTCTTTGTGAAGCATTATCAGGATAATTTCATTGTGGCACAAATCTATGTCGATGACATTGTATTTGGTGCAACTGGAGATAATGATGCTTCTAAATTCGCTGAAACCATGGAAAGCGAATTTGAGATGTCAATGATGGGCGAACTGACATACTTTCTTGGATTGCAAGTGAAACAAAATGATGATGGCATCCATTTGTGTCAATCCAAGTATGCAAGGGAGTTGGTGAAGAAATTCGATTTAGAAAACTCTAAAGATTTTCCGACTCCTATGGGAACTAGCAACAAGAGATTAGGATGTGAATCTCTTAGTGAGAGTGTAGACGAGAAGCTTTATCGCAGCATGATAGGAAGTCTACTTTACCTCACGGCTAGTCGCCTGGATATATCCTTTAGTGTTGGGATTTGCATGAGATATCAATCAGCACCAAAGGAGGATCACCTGAAAGCGGTGAAAAGGATCATCCGGTACATCAAAGGTACACTGAATTTCGGAATTTTGTATCCTATGGGAACAAGTCTTGATATTATTGGATATTCAGATGCCGATTGGGCAGGATCTGTGGATGATCGGAAAAGTACGAGTGGTGCATGTTTTTATCTTGGCCATTGCCTTGTTGCATGGCATAGTAAAAAGCAAAACTGCATTGCACTATCGACCGCCGAAGCAGAATATATTTCAGCAGGTAGTTGTTCAACCCAACTCATTTGGATGAAAAGCGTGTTGAGCGACTTCCGAATTTCAGCAGCTTCGGTAACAATTCTTTGTGACAACACAAGTGCTATAAACATTTCCAAAAATCCTGTGTTGCACTCGAGAACAAAACACATTGAACTTAGATATCATTTTCTAAGAGAGCTAGTTGAGTCAAATATTCTTCAACTTTCCTACATTTCAACTGAGGATCAATTAGCTGACATTTTAACAAAACCTTTGGATCAAAAACGATTTATTCATTTGCGTAAAGCAATTGGAATGCTTTTCTTGAAATAATCTCCTTTTGAAACCAATGCTTAGGTTAGGTTTTTGTTTTTATGTTTTTATTCATTATCTATGCTTAGACATAGAACATTAATTGAGCATGTGTATTATTGACTTTAATAGCATCTTTTCGTCTATTGAGAAATTTATTATGCTTTGGATATCATAATAATTCATTTGATGCAATGATCATTTATGTCAATTAAATCATCTTTGTTTTGATCAAAGTCAATTTCTCTCTCAATGATCTCTTGGTATAGGTTTTATCTTATTTGACTATTTAGTCGAGTATGAAATCGAGATCAATTTTTGGTTGAATACTTTATATTTTAAATAATTGATAGCCAATTGAGGGGGAGACAAAGAAAAAGTGTTATGCTCAAAAGATGTGGAAAGAGTTACATCCCAATGAGGAGTGTGAAAACTACCACCACATGGAGGAAAGAGCTACCACCTCGGTCGTCCGAGTACTGTGTGCAGCTACCACATGTATACCAAGCATGGTTGTTCGAGTTGATTAAATAAAATGTTTTTTGGAATACTTGACTCTATCAAATTCCAAGGTTGGTATAAGGTGGGGATTTTTATTAAAAGATGCTCAAAGAGCCACTCCGTACTAAAATTTGACTAGATAAATTATCTAACTTATCTGGGATTTCAAACATCTATTGATCTTGGTATTTCATTTTCTTTACCAAATTGATGATTTGATAAAGGCATTACTCATAAGATCATGTTAGATGTGATTGAAGTTGTTCAACTTTAAGGGATTTAATTTTTATAAATTTTCGTTTCATTTGTTGGATATTGTTGATAGATTTGACATAATCTATTTCTTGTTGTATGAAACGATGATTTTCATTTAAAGTTGACATGCATAAGTGCTTACATACTTTTTCTGGATTTTGTGAAATTTTTCTGAATTATTTTGAAGAAAAAGTTGGAGCTGATCCGGATTGGACAAGCCGATCCGGATCCCGAACGCAGGTATTTCCTGCGGGTAGCTGATCCGGAATGGATTCACGATCTGATCCGGATCGCGGCTAGGGTTTTATATAGAACAAAAGGGTTTTGATTTCTTTTTACTTCAATATTTTGTTCCTAAGTCTCCAGAGCTTCTCTCTTTAGAATTCATCTATTTTAGAGGCTTCCAAACTCAAGTTCTTCGATTCTAAGTAAGTTTTCTTGATCAAAATCTCGGTATTTCACAGTTTTTCATGTTTTTCCTCAAAACATGATGAAAATCTTGTATCTTTTTCGTTTTGGATTGGTTTTTGATCAAATTTCTTTTGAAATAAGAACACTCTAGGTAGATTAGTTTTGATTATATGCTAAGTATTCTCCTGATTAACGGATTTTTAGGCTTCGATTTCTAAAATTTCGATTTTAGGGCATATAATAGGAATTTTTGAAAATCATGGGTTTGATCTATTTTTAAAATTCTTTTGGCAAAACTAATTTGATATCTAGTCTCTCTACACGATAATGATTGTTTAGGTACATTTTTGAAAATTTTTGAAAATAAACAATTTCTCGTGTTCTTGAGTTTTTTTGCTCGCAGGTTTCTAAATCACTAACGCACTAGTAGCAAAATGGCGTTTGCATGGATAATCTTCCTTTTGGTTGCAATGGTGCACACGAGAGTGACTAATAAATTGAAGAGAGCAAAGAAACCTTTTAAAAAGGGAGAATGTCTTCTTGTTGAAGATTCAGAGACGGAATCAGAAAAGGATGAAGTGAATTGGGACGAGTTGGTGAATGAGGAAGCGACGCCTGCTAAGACGACACCCGTCTCATCAAAAAGAAAAACTGCCATGGATAAAGGAAAAGCACCAATGACCTCTTCATCCATCTCGATAAAAAGAAAAAGACTTGCTAGACGGCTTGGACGAGCGCGAGGTATTGAAATTAATGAACCAGTGACTCCTGATTCTCCACCTCGCTTGGAAGAAGTGTTCGTTAATACTTACCGTCTTAGGGCATTTGAACATCGAGAATGCATCGGCGAGAGACATGTCAATATTGGTGCTCTTCGTGATCACTCACCGGAATTCAGGACTTTAATAGAACAAGCCAATCTTATTCAAGTTTCCAGATTCCCTGAATTGCTTGGATATTGTCTGCACCGAGTGAGAACTTTTTACACAAATTCAAGACATCTTCAGGAAGATGATCACGGCTCTATGCAGTTCTATACAAACATCCAAGGGACAAGACTCAAGATAACTCCGCAGTTAATTGGGGAAGTCCTGGGGATGCAATCAAGCAGATCAGGGTTGAACTACTTAACTGGAAGAAGCTTAACGAATGCCTTGTGGCAAACAGTTATCAAAGGAATATGTTTGGAAGGCACTGAATCAACGGAGAAATCTGTTAAGTCCAAGCAACTTCGGCTTGAATACCGGTTTCTCAATTTCATCACATGTTATAACATTCTCCCAAACATGCAGACAAAGGTTGTGAGATGGGATCGAATGCTATTTTTGTATCTTCTAGGACACCCATCTGAAGCAATAGGATTGAACATGAATATCCCATACATTATCTGGAACAGGATGTCTAGATATGTTGAGCATCCTCATCCTACCGAAAGACTTCCTTTTCCATTGATCATTATGAGGATCTTGAAGAAGTTCCAGATTGACGTCAGCTCAACATCCTATCAACATTGCCTAGGCATGATAAATGAATCCACTATTGTTATGTCTATTCATAAACTGCCACATGTCACTACGGCTCCCTCATCCGGAAAGAAACCTTGTGTCGGCACCTCTGCGTCTCCGTCCCGGCAAACACCCGCACCAGATGATGAAGCGTCGGTCACCTCAATTTATAAACAGCAACAACGCTTATCCTTTGAACAAGAAAAAATCACGAAAGAACAGAGGCGTATTTCAGAGGAACTTGAAATCATCACCGCATCTCAAATCACATTGACCAAGACAGTCTCTTCGATGAAGAAGTTGATGAAGAAAATGTTGTCGAAAATGGGATGCAGCGCCTCAGATGACTCAGACTCAGATGATTGATTTCTGCTCTAACTCTCATTTTTTTTTTGCAGGCTTTTAGTATTTTTGTTTAGTTCTCAGGTTTTTCACATTTTCTGAACTTTTAACTCTTCATTCTTTTGTAATTTTGGCTAACTTTTGTGACAAAAAGGGGGAGAGAGAAACGAACAATGATCATCACTAATGGTTTTGAACTTTGAACTTTGAAGGTAAGTATATCAACTCAACTTTGGTTTTGTATGATCATCACTAATGGTTTTGAACTTTGAACTTTGAAGGTAAGTATATCAACTCAACTTTGGTTTTGTATTGTGACTGCATGCATGTCTCGACTAACTATTCGACTAACTATTTGGGCATGTAATATTACTAACAAGTTGTTTGATTACTAACGAAGTTATGACATTTGGAATTTTATAGCTTAGAAGATATGTCGATGTTTGATTGTGATCTTATTACATATCTGAATTTGTAAATGTCATGGTGAGTATAAACTCTATCTCTGTTAGGTTTTGAATGCTAAATATGTAGAAATCTAGAATTTAAAAGTCTCTGTTTGCCTTTAAATATTTAAAATTTGTCAATTTTGGCAAAAATGGAGAGATAGTGGGTCAATAGTGGGCCCAGAGATATTGACTTTTGATCGGGGTCTGATCTGGAAAATCTGAGATCACCATTGCGATCGTTTCGTCGAAACATAGAAGTTTCATATTCATATATTTTCGATCCGACGGTCGGATCTTCCAGAAATCAGAAATCAAAAAGTGGGCCCCCGCGACTTAAGTGAATAGTAACCTTTGAATTTTTAACTCCTTGTGATCATGAATGGTCGAACCACTATCTAGAATTTAACATAGGAGTATGAGTAATGGATCCTAGCTAATTTCGACGTTCTGAGCGCAATGGTACTGTCGATTTCGCGTTTGGCGACCCGGGTGCATCGAAGTGCGTGCCACGCGTTATATTGAGTCGAACCTTATGGAACGACTTTTAATCCGGGCGTCGAACGAACCAAACAAATACGCTACCTGACAGGTCTCGACGAGCCGGACGTCGTGGCGAAGTCTGTTTCGCAAAACGGCGACCGGATTGTCTCGAAATGCGTAGAAAGTGATCAAAATGCAACAATTTCTAAACAAAAGGTAATATTTTATGTGCCTAAGTGCTAGGGCTTGTAACCATAAGGGGTTTTGGGCATTTTGCACCTAATAAGAGGATCTCGGAGCTTTGTGTTTAGGTGTGAATGGAGCTTGGGGGTTTTTGGGTTTAAGAATCTTTTATTAAACTCTATATTGCCTCTTAGACTTCTTGTAACTGCTCCACTCGTGTCCTTTGGTTCCCTGCTATCCTTAAAACCGAGCCCGGAGTGAAGGGGGAGCCAAAGAACACCTTCATTGCTTTTTCCAAACCGAGAGAGATAGAGAAGGAGAGAAAGAAGGGAAGTTGAACCAAACTCCTCCAAGCTTTGATCTAGAGTGCTCTGGGGGACTTCCTTGGTGTCGGTGGACCTCCCTAGGTGCTGTCCGAGGAGGCGCGAAGAAGAAGAAGAAGAAGATAACCGGCTTCCTCCTTCTTCCCCGAGCTCGGCCAAGGTGAGGGTTTCGAACCAGTGTATGTTAGCCCTCTAGACCACGCGCAGTGGTTTCCTTGGCCCTAAGCATCATCCCAGCAAATCCCCGAGCCCCCATGCACCACGGTTGGCCGGCGGCCACAATGGGTCGCCGGAAACCTAGTTTTCCTCCGCCTCGAGGGAACTCAGCACCCCTTGCACCAAAACGGCCCAAATTTAGGTGCTTGGACTGTAGGAGGAAAGGACCAACTCCACCAAATTTGGTGGAGTATGGTTGAACCAATTAATGGCAGTTTTATGCCCTAGTTCGGGCTTTTTGTTGCACTCGGCCGAGCCTCGTGCTCCGGCGCCGGCGAGCCTCTCCGACGCCGGCCACCTGCCCAGAATCCTTGTTGGGACCAAGAGGATCCCAACCATGCGGTTGCATGGCTCCCATGCAAGCCGAGGAAGGCGCGGCCGAGTTGGGTTCGAATTTGCACCAAGTTGCGGCCGCCGGCGCTCAGGCCATCTCCGGCCGGGGTGAGTTGGTCGGGAAGCTTGCTGGGACCACAAGGAGTCTATCCATGCAAGTTAGAGAGCTTCATAATGCTTCTATCAAAATCCGCCATTAACGGGGTGAAGCTCCAAACCGAGCTTTGCTCCCCGCCGCCGCCGCCGCACCCCGGGGCCAGCCACATGCATGGGAAGTCTCAGTGAGGTAAATAGCACCTGCTTGTGCTTTTATTTTGATCCCAGAACCTCCTGTTGAATGATCACGATTTTCAAGAAAAGGAGCTCCATCTTCTTCGCGGGCTCGGCCAACTCTTGGTGCAGACCTGCACCTAGGTTAATGTAAAATGCTCCAAATACTCTTTAGAGTGGTTTGGTCCATCTTGGTTAGGCCAGGTGCAGAAACCACAGAGAACCCAATTCGGATTGTGCTTGTGATTGTGTGTGTGAGTCATGCCCACCAAGTGTTTGTATAAATGCATGAATGAAGAAATAATGGGAATTTGATAAAACTGTAAATATGAAACTTGCTTATAATGATCCCTGAGCTTGATGCTCACCTCAGATCAAAAGGGATTCTGTGTGGAATAAAAGTTGGAGCAAGATGAACTTGTATGTTTGCATGATAATGGATCTTCTTGATCCAACAGATCTGGGCTGCAATTAAGGTGAGCCCTGTGATCCTTGCAATATTGAAAGACCTTTTCATATACAAAGTTTGCTGGTTTGAAGTTTAAATTAAAAGATATAGTAGAATCAACATAAACAATAATGTTGGAACAAACCTTATTCTAGGCTGTTAGCGAAGCTGCGACAGTGCATTCCTGGCTATTTTGTGGTCACTGAACGCGATGCTCGCGTTAGAAACAGTGTTTGAAGTCTCGAGAAACAAAATTCATTTGGGCTATGTTAGAGAGAGTTTTTATGACCCGAAGTTTTCCTCGGGCACCGTGCTGCTGCAAATTGGTGAAAACGGTGTTCAGCAAGACATAAGTAACCTGCTGGAAGTGACGGAATGTTAAAATGATTTTCCAGTTGAAAGAACGAGCGAAAACAGTGCTCAAAAGGCACTAAAGTGTAATTTTGGAAACTTTAGGGGTTTTAATGCAAAATAGACAATGTGTACTGGTTAGTAAAATGTTTAAATGATTCCTAAGCTTTTCGTTGGGAATCCATCGGCTTTCGTTGAGCGGAAATCGGATGACAGTCCGAGAATCGCAAAATCGTCGATTTCACGGTATCTGGGTTACAATTAGAATAACTAAGAGGGTTTTAAGTTGATCTGGGCTTAGGTTAGAGTTAGCGGGACTGAATTGATCCCTGATTGGTGATTTTTGATCCAGGTTGATTCAGTTTGCACCTGGAGTTGAGCATTTAGAGGATTACAGATTAATTGCCTGCGCATTGACAGGTGGGTTATCTTCGGTCCGGGTTT
Source organism: Tillandsia leiboldiana (assembly GCA_029204045.2). Classification (NCBI taxonomy): domain Eukaryota; kingdom Viridiplantae; phylum Streptophyta; class Magnoliopsida; order Poales; family Bromeliaceae; genus Tillandsia; species Tillandsia leiboldiana. Next base: position 30,037,960 of record CM055066.1, on the reverse strand, counting down.
TATCAGTTCGGCCCTCTGGGGCGCGATACTGGATTGGACCCCTGTTTTTGATAGCTTAAACATTACTTGAGCCTGCCTTTCTTTGATTATATTATATCTGCTATCTGCCTGATCTATGCCTGTTATCTGTTCTATTTTGCCTTACATGATTGTCCATAGCACCTCTAGCATTTATACTTTTACTCGGACATTTTCATGGTCGATTAGTGAGCCTGTTTGTTCTGCTGATCAAATGATACATCTCTGAGCACATAGATTATTTAACTGAGGTTTTACCCCGCTTCGTAGGGTCGCCGGAGTCTGTTCTTGTTTGATAGGACAAAGGCACTGCTCTGCGAGGTTTGGACCTAAACCCAAGCTTCGTAGTGTCGCCTGAGTCTGTTCTTGTTTGATAGGACAAGGGCAATGCTCTTCGAGGTTTGGACTTTTCAAACAGTTTTCTTAAAATATGTGTTTAAGTTTTGTATCATTTGGTTGGTTTGTGTGGTTGAGTTGAGATTATCTGTGAGCTTCTGTTGAGAGATATTTGCCTTGATCTTGCATATGAGTTGAGATTTATTGCTGATGTGTCCTGCATAATGTTGAGTTTCAGTTGATCTTGTCATTGCATCCCAGTGGGGATTTCCCGGCTTGTTGCCGATTACCCGGTCAGTGGACCGTGAGCTTGAGCATTTGCATATGATTCGCCCGCACCGTTGTACTTCACGAATATCAGCGGATTTGCTACCCGTAGCGATGTCTTTACCGGTAAGTGGTTAGCTGAGGCAACCCGTGACCCTAGTTTGGGGAATGTCAACCAGGTGGTGCCAAGAGGGCAGCCTTGCCTGAGGTCTTGTGAAGGCCAATATGGTAGCTTGTGATTGGGTCTTTGCGTTTTCATCTATTTGATGCATGAGTTGTTAAGTTGCTCTATATGATTCTATGTGATGCCTCTGATTATAGTTCCATTGTTTCATCTGCTGATTGTCCTAACTCCTTGATGTGTTGATTATCCTGATACATGTTTTAATTCTGCTAAAATTATCTCCTATGCTTGTACCCAGATTATGAGTTTTTACTTCTTTACAGCACCAGTTATATATCTGCTTTACCCTAACCCTGATCTATTACTATCCTCTAGCATTGTATACCAGTAGGTACGATCTGCTATTTCTCGGCTCGTCGTGCGCCACTGGGATACACTCCGGTATGTCTCACACCCTCGGGTGACTGTTTTCAGGTCGAGCGGGTGTTGAGATGTCGGACGAGTTGGTGAGATCACGAGATAGAGCTTGACCCTGGACAGCCGATAGATCAGTATTTAATTGTTTGTTGTATCAAATGTAATGCAATGTAATTGAGAAGTTATTGATGTTGTAATTTAATCTTGCTTAGTAGATGTACGTAGTGTAGTACTGGTTGTATGCCAAGTGACCGTGCATATAAGAAAGGGCTCAATCCCTAGTGGATTGGGACTCTTCTATATATGTGGCGGTCTGTTGCGCCCTGGCTGGTTTAAACTCTGATTTCAAAAAAAAAAAAAAAAAAAAAAAAAAAAAAAAAATTTAGACGCTGGTTTTTTAAACTCGGGGCGTGACAGATTAGATGGTATCAGAGAATAGGAAACGCAATGTCTAGGTTGGCTAGGAACGAACCATAGGATGACTCGTGTTACGAGAGAGCGCTGGGTAGTGTTCTAAGCCTGATAGGTCAAAACAGAAGTTGTGGGTTGACCGTACTAAAGTAAATTATTAACTATTGCAGTTATGGCTCGCACTCGGCGTGGTGCTGGTGTGTCAAGGGACTGGCATGGGTCGGGGGGCTTGCCCAAGCAACTGTCTGAAAGTGGGGGCCCAGAGATCCCCGACAGAATGCAAAGATTCGAGGATCAGTTGGCTCAAATGGCTGCAATGATACAACAGTACTGCAGCGGGAGGCCACTGTTCCTGCTGTCCTGCACCACCTGCAAGCACCAGCCTCTGCGACTGAGGACCTCCTGTTCCTCCTGCATCAGTACCACCGGCTGAATCGGCTGCATCTGAAGCCGTTGCTGCAACTGTGTGATGCTCCCGGGTGGCAGGGGGTAACATCCTAACAATCCTGCGCCCTGGAAGCTGCCAGAGCAACGTACAAGGAAGAAAGATCACGAGTCAGGGGAGTCCTGCTGGAGTTTAATAAATTCAAGCCCCAAGAAGTCTCAGGCCGTTAAAAGGACCCCTGGGCCCTTGAAGAATGGCTAACCACATGGAAAAGTCTGTTTAGAGATTTGGACACTTACGGAGCAAGACAAGGTGACACTGGGGTACATTGCCTCGGTGTCAGCGCAGCATGTGGTGCTGCGCTACCAACGCCACAATTTTGCTTCTGATGCACCTAAGTGCCTACCTGGGAGCAATTTAGGGGGCTCTGTACCACCGCTACCAAAAGGAGACAGCACAGAGAAGGCATGGAGCGGGACTTGGAAAACATGCGCAAGGAGACCACACCCTGAGGGAGTACGAGAAGAATGTACGAAATTGCTGACCTGGTGGACACAATGCGGTGCAGGACGAGCGTCGCAAGGTTAGATCATTCACTCAAGGCCTGCGACCCGAGATCCGTCCGTCAGTTGTCTTCACCTTTGATCACCGACTACGACGAATGCATCGAGCGCTGCCTTGCCATTGAGGCTGAATTAAAAATCTCCCGGGCTGACCGGCGGGCAGCTATGGATAAAGGAAAAGGGATGAAGCGACAGTTCGCTGGAAATGGGGAGGGTCATCTGGATCAAATAGAAGACCCCTTAGACCCCACAGGAAATCAGAACCAAGGCCAGTGGTTTTCGGACGTTCAATCGACAACATAGGGCGAGGCATTGCGCTACGGCGGGGCAGATCATAACCCATGACTTGCGACATGCACCACGGAAGATGCTATAATTGTGGTCAGCCTGGCCTATCTCTGGCTAACTGCCCGCGGGATCTGCTGCTAACCCACCAGCATGGTCTGTGCCACCTCTCTGCTGCACCGACCTCCAGCGCCAAACCAGAGCGGGCTGCCTCAAGTCGTCCTTCATCGCGCCACACTGAGGGACCCGCCAAGTGACGGGAGGAGGGTCTATGCTCTGACACAGCATGGCAGAGCCGGTCAGGGGAAGGCCCATCGAGGTCAGCATTGAAATGTTTGAAACACTGAGTAATACAGTTTAATACTTAGAAAACTGATATTTCGGGTGTTTTAGAAAACTTTTAAAGTATGTTTTGTTAAGTGTTCGGGGATGAAATTGTTTACAATAGTGGAGGGAGTAGAAATACTAGAATTTAGAGCTCCTCTGGTTTCCTTTAAATAGTTTAAAATTTGTCTATGTTGCAAAAATGGAGAGATAGTGGGTCAATATGTGGGCCCA
>CM055066.1:29977228-30034496 GCA_029204045.2 Tillandsia leiboldiana | reverse complement strand
TTACCCCGCGAGTTTGGAAAGGAGAAGGATCTCCCACGGCGGCGCGCGACGGCGGCTGGGGGTCGGTTCACCCCGGGCTCGGCTGCGGCTTCACAGAGGAAGTTTCCCAACGGACTGATCAAGTTGAGTCCCTCCCAACACTCCTCTTATACCAAGAACCCCGAAGATCAGAAACTCTTGATCTCTTTCTTCTCTTCTCCGGCGTGCGTGGTGGCGGAGGCCCGTGCGGGAGGCTCCGGGAAGCGCGGAGCAGAGGGGAGGATTTTTGTTGTGAGGTGCGGCTGGGCAAGGTTTTAGGGTTTCATGCATGGACCCTAGCTCGATGCAAGTTACTTATAGATTTGGCGATCTTGCATTTTAAGTCCCTCCAAACAATTTATTTGCTGATAAGTCCTCCACAGCAACTTTAACTCACTCAGGTCCTTCTCCCAGAAACAGGCACGCAAAACGAGCAACATCGATAGGGTCTTATGTGCAAATATCCCCTTTTTCACCTAGTTTCACGCTTTTTGAGGCGATCCGCTCGTCGAAACGAAAAATGACTGCGCCATGACGTCCGGCTCGACGAGAACCCATTAGTAGCGATTTCTGATTTTCGAGAAACTGTCCGGATAAAATCTCGGTCCATAAAATACTGTTCCGGAATACAGTTTTCGCGCTTTTTTCGAGACTCTAGGGTCGTCGTACGGAGATTCTGTCAGCGCCATTGCGTCCCGAACGCCGAAACCGTTTCGAAACGCCTACCTGAAGTGCCATGTTCGGTTTCCAGCCAGCGAATTGGTCAACGTTGTGTCCGTCGGGTTCCGAAACTATGGCTACTGTTCACCTACAGTAACAACTCAATTCCACTGTGCGCAGAGCACTGGTACAATGGTCGCGAGTATTTGCTCGCTCGCTTCTTTATTCGGTTTCGGAAGATCCGACCGTCGGATCGAAAAGTGCTGAATATGGATCTCGTTCAGTTCGTGGGGCGAGCGCAACGGTCGATCGGATATCCAAGATCATGTTCCGGATTAGAAAAAAGTGGCCTTTTTGCCTCGTAAAACGTGCAACTTGCACACTGGCGATTGCCATATGGCCAACAGGGGTCTTTTGATTCAAAAACCAGGTCAAAATTAACTTTTAGACTATTTCTTTAAAAATAAATATTTCGTGTTTCTACATCACTTACAACTTAAAAAGTTTCGTCCCTGAAACTTACAACTTAAAAAAATGTTTTATTCCCGGAGCATACAACCTGAAGTCATACTTCGTGGAATGCTCAAAAAGTTCAATCGGGGGCTACAAGTGAGTCGCAAGTTGTCCAACTCTAAGGCTACTAATTTAGATCCATCTGATACTCCCCATTACAGGCAGAGTATTTCCTCAGTTCTTTCGGCAGTCCGTTGCCTGCAGCCAACGTGCTTACCAAAAGAACAGGGAAATACCATAGCTCTGTCGCCAACAACTAGTTGGGGCGCGATTCCTATCAGAAGGTATATCACATACCTCCCAACACAATTTTAGTGTTAAAAACATAACCTTATCAAGGATTACTACCCCCTCGTGGTCACAACTATCACCATGACTAACACATAGGCGAGTCCACGTCGATCCACGCAATCTATGCAAAAGGTGGGGTCAATTTTGCATCCGTCCCAAACAGGGTTACCATCGGCCCATAGGCCATTGAATTATGACACCGGGGACACTAAAGGATCAACAACTTGTTCAACCTCTAAGCAAACTGTGAGGCTAGTGCAATATTAGCAGTCATCTACTGCTGCGCCATCAGTGACGATTACGACAAGAACAGTGATTTAACCTTTAATCACGTACTGATCCGAGGCTCATCTTGCTCCATTCAAACATCAAGCCCACAGCCGAAACCATGACTGCGGCTAACCCTGCACTAACAACGATCCCAAACCAGAGTGCGTACGACTAATAACCGAAACAACGATATGCAAATCACTAAGGTTAGATCTGCTTCCTCGCCCGCAAGCGCACTAGAATTTTCTCGAGTGCTACATCACTCACACCTTAAACGAAGTTTCATCCCCCGAAGCTTAAATACGCCAGGAATCCAATACATGGGGAATGTGGCCAAACATGTTTTCCGACTTGCGCTTCCCATTGGCCTTGCGCCCCTCGTGATCTGTACTGTTTCACAATCACAACTCGCAACCCACAGCCTCAAGACTATGCCTTGGTCATGGGGAGCTGGCGACAAAACCCAAGAAGCACAGTCCTACTTCCGTCTTGGCACCTGAGGTGGTGCGACACTCTGATTAACCTCTACCGCTCGGTCCCAATCCATTGCCCTTCCAAGCACCATGCACTGTCGAGCTGCATACCCCCAGACCAAACGATCACCTTCCCACTAGGAGTATTCTAAGCTCTAGGTCCGCTCAACAAAAAGAAGGAGTCAAGCCCAAATGAACAAGATTTGCTAGCCCCGGTGTCTCTTTTCTCAACCCTAGGGGGAATCCCAAGACCCCACCGTGACGATTCCTGCACCCATCGTAGTGACCACAGCAAAGAGCCGAACCATGGGTAACAACCGTAGGGGAAGAGTCTCATGCCTACCCCTACCCTATCCAAGATGCAAAAGAATCGGCGACTCTCTGCGGTAACCTAAAACCCGTTGTCCTGGAAGGTACAATTTTAGGGCAAGAGAGACTACCCACGTACTCACCGACGACAAAACGGCCGCTTCACTAACAAACCACGGCGTGATTACCCTACCATCAGTCGCCGTTACTAACGACGACCAAAGCGTTGGCAGAGGAAAGGGTTCGAAAAACATCACCCGGCGCAACGATCTGCTGTGATAACAGCCGCACCTAGCGCATGAACACCTGTTAGCAGGCCCACCGTGTCCCACGCTGGTTGCTTAAACCATCGTTCCTAGCAACCATCAATACCTCGGTGGCTGCCGGCCTCGTTCCCATCCCCCATAACAACACCACTGCACGAGCCAAAACACACACCTCAACCAAACGCGACAACCGGGCTAACCCGAGAAACAAAACTTAAAACCGCACTCACACACCACACACGTGCTCGGTGAGGTTGGCCAGATTCCCCGCCATCTCCCGCAATTGCTGCCGCAGGAGCGGTTCTCCGCGGCCGTCGACGTCGTCGCGTCGGCCTCTGCGTCCCGGCCGATGATCTAGTACGGGCCATGTCTGTCACACATCCAAGAGTCAACTCTAGACTACCCTACTGACAACAAACCATAAAGTGAGAGAAAGGACTCAACATTTCCCTCCCCCCCCCTCGGGCAGTCACGTTCTACAGTCCTATTGCCCTACCCATTTCATTCATGTGTAGGCAAGTGAGGTGTTTCCCGCGGATGTCGGCACTAACTGTTGTGGATTGGAAAGACAACGCTCTGATACCATTAATCTGTCACGCCCCGGGGGGTTTGTTTTAGCGGAAATGATTCATAAAAGTCGAATATTTGACGTGTAAATTTTTTTTGTTTACAAGAGGACCCCCTCTTCCCCGGCACGTGCCCAGACCCGCCACACATACAGGATCCCTCTGCAAACGGACAGAGTCTCCCCTGTACGTGCATGGCCGTAGCGTTCGGTACATGTTCCAACATACACAACCAATCAATCACAACAGTTATTCACAAACAGCCAGCATTCTAAACTAATACAAGAAAAATATATGGCCGATCAATTTGGAAAGGATAAATCCACAGTTTTGAAAGAGCGCCTACCCGGCGCTTACGTTTTGAAAGCTAGTTTCGAAATCAGCATAAGTCCACAAGGTTTGAAAACGGTGCCCACCCGACACCAAGTTTTGAAATCCCTTTCGCAATCCATAAATCCACAGGGTTTTGAAACCAGTGCCCACACGACACTTAGAATTTAAAAACGGTTTTCGCAATCTTTTCTTTGACTTTTTGCCTTTTTGATTTTTCAAACGGCCAAATAGAAATATAAGGAAAGTAACGCACAAGGGGCACTAAATGCAACCCGTACTGACATCCATGCCGACCCCACGAGGGTATCGCGAACCTCTCACATAACTACAATGGAATGAAAAGCGAGAATGAAAGAAGAAATACAGTCCGGGGTCCCCAGCGACCCAGCTGCTCCTGTCCCGTCCTCACCAACCGCCTACCTCTCCCCCGTCTGAACCCTGTCACGAAGTGGGATGTCAGTGACGTAAAAGTAGTAGAGCAGGAGAATATAATAAAACAAACCGTGAAGACAACCGGAGAAACCACCCCCCTCAAGGATGGAAAAGCAACCCTGTACACCTGTATCCTGTAATACCCGGACACGTCGGACAACTAAACCGACGGCCCATACCGTACCTGCAGAAACCCGACCACGTCGGACAACTAAACCGACAGGTCGCACCGCTCGCACCTCGGCGCCTCAACCCCACCACTAATAAGGGGCCCCACTACGTCACCTCGTGGGTATACACGGGTCATAGACCACTTTTCCGGAAAAGCGCACCCTTTGCGGTGGCCAAACCGCGGGTGCGCGTGTTGCAGCCTCGAGCCAAGTAACCGTAACCACCATCATGTCAGCAGCATAATATATATAACAAGAGTAAAACGACAACATGTATAATCAAAAGTAAAACCGTAGCATATGCGATCAGAAGTAACCCGCTATCATGTATAATCAACGTCAAGGCAATAATACGTGCACTCGAAGGTAGCCCGGCCACATATAATTATCAAAAGAAGGACGACCGTCGGAGACCGACGCTAAACACTATGAAGAAACCCGCTAACATGCATAAGTTATCACCCATCAATATTTAACCCCAGTACACTTAGAATTGACCCCGCCCAACATGATAGAGCTAGATGCTAGGACAAAGGAAATAAAACCCACCTGAATGTAGGCCGATCCCGAACTCCCGCTAGACTACCGGGAGGCTGGTGCTGAACTGCTGGGCCCTGAACAGAGATTGTAGTCAGAACTAGACTCACACATACCCATCCCGACAACACTACGGCAACACAACGCTAACACGGAATAATATAGCCAATTTACGGAACAAGGTCCGATTCCCGCTCAACAAGAGCCCATGGAACTCTAACCAAAATGCCTAGTGGGTAAATAATTACTGTCTGAAGACAGCCTTGATGCTACAATTGCATTTAGGTACCGAATACAATCTGAATTGTATAAAAACCATGGGTTGATACACCGTTCTAGTCCGTTCTTGAAATCCGGGACGTTTTAGACTAAACCGTAAATTGCAGTAGGTGGATCTCGCTGCGAGCTAACTCGTGCTCACATGTTTGAGTGGACACGCAACCTGAAAATATAGTCGGGCCCATGATCTCTTAGTGTCCAGTTATTAGTTATGCAATATCTTAACTTAGACTTGATCCAGTTGGGGTCTAATTAAGGCATGTTATCAAGGATTTGTCCAGAAGTGGGGTGCTCACCTGAGACGCGCCGGAGGTGGCCGGAGGAGTCACCGCAGCAAGGTGGTACTCCTCCAAGGCTCGGACTAGGGTTCTTCTCTGCACCAGAGGTAAGCACAGGTTAGAGGGGGGGGTCCCCAGGGGTGTCTTGGTCCAATCTGGGTCGAGCTCCGGCGGCCGGAGGCGGCGGCGGCCGGAGGTGAGCCCGAGAGGGCGACCTCGGTGCAAGGTTTGGAGCCGAGTTGCAGGGGGTATTCTAGATCAAAATAAATTCATGGTGAGCTTCAGTAGGGTCTGTAGATCTCACCTGGTGGTTGGCCGGAGTCCCGGAGCACCGGGGATCGCCGGAGAGGAGGAAAAGACCGAGCTCGGGTGCAACTCTGCACAGCAAAAGCCCGACGTTAGGGAGGCCATGCAAGATGATGGGAGGGCTCTCACCGACCACAGAGACTCACCTGGGTTGTTCCCGGTGACAGAGGAGCGCCGGCAAGGCGGCGCCGGAGGAGCTCGGGAAAGCCTCAAGGCCTCCAATGGCGGTTTCCGGCGCGGTGGCTCCGGGCCAGAGCAAGATGGACCCGAAGCTTCGTCTCGGAGCCACAAAGCTTGGTGCAGTGGTGGCCGGCGACGGGAGGTCGCGGCGGCGCCGGACGGCGGCTGTCGGCCGAAGTGCCAACTATCCGGTTTCTAGGGCACTCTCGCACGGACCCGATCTTGATCCGGTCGCCCTCCAGCTTCGTGGGGGTGCTAAAGTCGACGAGAGGACACGAATCCACGGTGCTAATCTGATTTTTGTCGGTCGGATGCACCTGTGAGAAATCCCGACCGATTAGTGGTATTCCGGCAATACCTCGCTCCCGCCGGCAACCGGATGGACGGCGACGGCTGGGATAACATGAGGATGATCCCCTCAGTGTCAGGAACATGATGCTAGGGTTTATGGACCAACTTAAAACAATTATTTTCAAACTTACCCCGCCGGAGTTTGGAAAGGAGAAGGATCTCCCACGGCGGCGCGCGACGGCGGCTGGGGGTCGGTTCACCCCGGGCTCGGCTGCGGCTTCACACAGGAAGTTCCCAGACGGACTTGATCAAGTTGAGTCCCTCCCAACACTCCCTTACCAAGACACCCGAAGATCAAGAAAGTCTCTTGATCTCTTTCTTCTCCGGCGGCGTGGTGGCGGAGGCCGGTGCGGGGAGGCTCCGGGAAGCGCGGCAGAGCGGAGGAGTTTGTTGTGAGGTGCGGCTAGGGCAAGGGTTTTAGGGTTTCATGCATGGAACCCTAGCTCGTATGCATAGTTACTTATAGGATTTGGCGATCTTGCATTTTAGTCCCTCCAAACAATTTATTTGCTGATAAGTCCTCCACAGCAACTTTAACTTGCACTCAGGTCCTTCTCCCAGAACAGGCACGCAAAACAAGGCAACATCGATAGGGTCTTATGTGCAAATATCCCCTTTTTCACCTAGTTTCACGCTTTTTGAGGCGATCCGCTCGTCGAAACGAAAAATGGACTGCGCCATGACGTCCGGCTCGACGAGACCCATTAGGTAGCGATTTCTGATTTTCGAGAAACTGTCCGGATAAAATCTCGGTCCATAAAATACTATTTCGGAATACAGTTTTTGCGCTTTTCGAGACTCTAGGGTCGTCGTACGGAGATTCTGTCAGCGCCATTGCGTCCCGAACGCCGAAACCGTTCGAAACGCCTACCTGAAGTGCCATGTTCGGTTTCCAGCCAGCGAATTGGTCAACGTTGTGTCCGTCGGGGTTCCGAAAACTATGGCTACTGTTCACCTACAGTAACAACTCAATTACACTGTGCGCAGAGCACTGGTACAATGGTCGCGATTATTTGCTCGCTTCTTCATCGGTTTCCGGAAGATCCGACCGTCGGATCGAAAATTGCTGAATATGGATCTCGTTCAGTTCGATGGGGCGAGCGCAACGGTCGATTCGGATTTCCAAGATCATGTCCAGATTAGAAAAAAATGGCCTTTTTGCCTCGTAAAATGTGCAACTTGCACACTGGCGATTGACCATATGGCCAACAGGGGTCTTTTGAATTCAAAAATCAGGTCAAAATTAACTTTTAGACTATTCATTAAAAATAAAATATTTCGGGTTTCTACAGGTGGTCTCAGGAAAATGGCATATGGGGCCAAGACCTGCATGGTCAAACAAGGTCCCAAACAGTTCCTTCTGTTCCTTCAGAGCATCGACATTGACGTGTCTTTCGCCAATGCATTCTCTTTTCTCGAAATCCTTTATCCTTGTTGAGCTTATAAAGTCTTGTGGAGGGGGCTGGCTTGCCAGTGGTTCTTCAATTGAGATACCCCGAGCACTTCCTCGTTTCCTTGCAACATTCTTTCTCTTGGTTTTAGGTGGAGTTGCTTCCATCGGTGCTTTCCCTTTCTCAGCGGTAGTAGGTGGGGTTTTTGCCTTGGACGTTTCTGCTGGGGCTTTCCCTTTTGAAGCAGTAGGAACTGTCGCTTCAACCACCAACTCATCTTAGTCGATTGATTCAGTTTCTGATTCCGTCTCGGAGTCATCTCGAGTTTTCTTTGCCTTCTTAGCCCTCTTAGGCTTGGTCGTTGCTTTCGAGTGAACCATAGCAGAAAGAAGAAATATGATCCAAGTGATTACCATTTCTACTGTTCGTTGTGAGAGACAAGTCCTGTGAACAACAACTCAAGAACACGACAAAAATTATTTATTTTTAAAAATTTGAAAATTTGTACCTAAACAATCATTATCATATAGAGAGACTAGGAATCAAATTAGTTTTGCAAAAATAATTTTAAAAATAGATCAATTCCATGATTTTTGAAAATTCCTATTATATGCCCTAAAACCGAATTTTTAGAAATCGAAGCCTAAAAATCTTTTAATCAAGAGAAAACCTTGCATATAATCAAAACTAATCTGCCCAGAGTTCTTATTTCAAAAGAAGTTTGATCAAAAACAAATCACAAACGGAAAAGATATGAGATTTGCATCACATTTTGAGAAAAATATAGAAAACCTGTGAAAAACCGAGATTTTGATCAAGAAAACTCACTTGGATTTGGAGAAAATGAGTTCGGAAGGCTCCAAAATACTTGAATTCTAGAGAGAGAAGCTCTGGAGACTTTTGAACAAAAGATTGTAGTAAAAGAAATCAAATCCCTTTTGTTCTTAATAAAACCCTAGCCGCGGTCCGGACTGCCTGAAGAATCATGTCCGGATCGGCTACCCGCAGGATTTTCCTGCGTTCGGGGTCCGGATCGGCTTGTCCAGTCCGGACCGGCTCCAAACTTTTTCTACAGAAAAATTCAGAAAAATTCCAGAAATTCCAGAAAAAGATTGTAAGCATTGTTGTGTATCAACTTTAAATAAAAATCATCGTTTCATACAACATGAAATAGATTATGCCAAATCTATCAAAAATATTCAACAAATGAAACGAAAATTTATAAAAATTAAATCCCTTAAAGTTGAACAACTTCAATCACATCTAACATGATCTTATGAGTAATGCCTTTATCAAATCATCAATTTGGTAAAGAAAATGAAATACAAGATCAATAGATGTTTGAAATCCCAAATATATTAGATAATGTATCTGGACAATTTGTTGAAGAGAGTGGCTCTTTGAGCATCTTTCATTAAAATCCCACCTTATACCAACCTTGAAATTTGACAGAGTCAAGTATTTCAACATGCATTTTATTTAATCAAACTTGAAAAACCTTGCTTGGTATACATGTGGTAGCTGCACACAGTACTCGGACGACCGAGGTGGTAGCTCTTTCCTCCATGTGGTGGTAGTTTTCACACTCCTCATTGGGATGTAACTCTTTCCACATCTTTTGAGCATATTACTTTTCTTTGACTCCCCCTCAATTGGCTATCAATTATTTAAGATATAAAGTATTCAACCAAAAATTGATCTCGATTTCATACTCGACTAAATAGTCAAATAAGATAATAACTATACCAAGAGATCATTGAGAGAGAAATTGACTTTGATCAAAACAAAGATGATTTAATTGACATAAATGATCATTGCATCAAATGAATTATTATGATATCCAAAGCATAATAAATTTCTAAATGCGTGAAAAGATGCAGTTAAAGTCAATATAACTAATGCTCAATTAATGTTCTATGTACAAACATAGATAAAAAACAAAAACACAAAAATAAAACCTAACCTAAGGATTGGTTTCAAAAAGAAATTATTTCAAGGAAAGCATTCCAATTGCCTTTCGCAAATGAATAAAACGTTTTTGATCCAAAGGTTTTGTTAAAATGTCAGCTAATTGATCTTCAGTTGAAATATATGAAAGTTGAAGAATATTTGATTCAACTAGCTCTCTAAGAAAATGATATCTAAGTTCAATGTGTTTTGTTCTTGAGTGCAACACAGGGTTTTTGGAAATGTTTATAGCACTGGTGTTGTCACAGAGAATCATTACCGAAGTTGCTGAAATTCGGAAGTCGCTCAACACACTTTTCATCCAAATGAGTTGGGTTGAACAACTACCTGCTGAGATATATTCCGCTTCGGCAGTCGAGAGTGCAATGCAGTTTTGCTTTTTACTATGCCACGCAACAAGGCAATGGCCAAGATAAAAACATGCACCACTCGTACTTTTCCGATCATCCACAGATCCTGCCCAATCGGCATCTGAATATCCAACAATATCTAGACTTGTTCCCATAGGATACCAAATTCCGAAATTTATGGTTCCTTTGATGTACCGAATGATCCGTTTCACCGCTTTCAGGTGAACCTCCTTTGGTGCTGATTGATATCTCGCGCAAATCCCAACACTAGAGGATATGTCCGGGCGACTAGCTGTGAGGTAAAGTAGACTTCCAATCATGCTGCGATAAAGTTTCTCGTCTACATTCTCACTAAGAGATTCACTTCCTAATCCCTTATTGCTAGTTCCCATTGGAGTCGAAAAATCTTTAGAATCTTCTAATCCGAATTTCTTTACCAACTCCTTTGCATACTTGGATTGACACAGATGGATGCCTTCATCATTTTGTTTCACTTGCAATCCTAGAAAGTATGTCAGTTCGCCCATCATAGACATCTCAAATTCGCTTTCCATGGTTTCAGCGAATTTAGAAGCATCATTATCTCTTGTTGCACCAAAAACAATGTCATCGACATAGATTTGTGTTACAATGAAGTTATTTTGATAATGCTTCACAAAGAGAGTCCTGTCTGCTCCCCCTCGAGTATAGCCCTTCTCCAAAAGGTGCTTCGTTAACCTTTTGTACCATGCTCGCTGTGGTGACCCTGATCCCCGTGTAGCTTCTCCCATGAACCGTGGTGTAGAACACCTAGTGTTGGTGTATCTGGCCCATAGTGCATCAAAGGGATGCCACAGATGGACCCTGTGTGATTTCCACAGCTGGATTGGCCTTCGGCTGCATTTGCCGAATTTTCGAAATTGTTTTGGGCCAAACAGAGGATGGATTTTGACTCAGCGCGGAAAAACGCTTGAAAACGGCTATTTGCTTGTTTGATTTGGAATCCGGATGCCCAAAAACGGACCCCCGGAAGTTTTCGCTGAATTTCGGTGCATGGGAGGGGCCGTGGACCGCCGGCTGCCACGTGGCGGCTTGTGATTGGGCCGGTCCGCAGCGCTCAGTCCACAGAGGGGAGCGGCTGGGTGCACGGACCCGGCGCATGGACACGTGGCGCCGCCTGATTGGCGGGCTCGTGAGGCGCGGTCTACAGAATTTGCGCGGCGGTGCATGGACCGGGGCGGGAGGACACGTGGCATCCCCCGGTTGGTCGGTGCACGCGGCGCGGTCCACGGAACCTGAATTGGGTGCGTGGACCGGGTGCACGGGACACGTGTCGTCACGCCATTCGCGGGCTCACGAGGCGCGGCGCACGGAGTCGCGGACGGGCGCCTCGGGGCGCGTGCGTGGCAGGCGGCCAGAGCGGCGCCCTGCCCGCACGTGTGACTGCGACAGTGGCAGGGCCACGTGTCACCCTGCCACTGGCGGGCGCCACCTACCCGGTTTGACCGGGTAGGTGCCACGTGGCGGCAGCTCGCGCGCCCCGCACAGCTGTTTGCTGTGCGGGACACGCGTCGGGCCCCGGGAGGGCCACGTGGCCGCTCCCGGCGCGCCCCGCACAGCTGTTTGCTGTGTGGGTGACGTGGCGACACGAGATTTTTCTGGGCGGCTACAGTAAACTGCCCTTGCGCCCGGATTCGGGCGCCCGAAAGTTCGGGTGCGCCCGAAAGTTGGGATATGTTGGGAATTTTCCCATTTATTTTTCTGCGGCCTATTTAAAGGCCCGAGCTCTCTTCTTCTTCGACTTTTTGGCACTTCCGAGCTTCAAACCGACTGGAGTTCTTCACCAAAGTTGATCCTTGCGCAGTGTAACTTCCATCTGCAGAGTTTGAGATTTTTTTGGGGCACACTTTTCGAGATCCTCATTTTCCTGGCGCGTCGCGACGTTCTTTCTTCGGTGCTTCTTCCGTCGCTCTTCGGTGCACGAGCTCTCCCGGCCTACTCCGACCATCTTTTTGAGCGATTTCTTCGCCGTTGGATTCGTAACAGGTAAGGCTACGATTTTGGTTTCTTCCACATTTCCTGGTTTCATGCTTTTCGAGGAGTTTTTCTTTGCTCACTGGGACACTGGTTTGCTGTGAGGATTTGTGAGGGCAGCAGCTTCATCCGAGGAGATCTCCGCGCACGAGTGTCAGATCAGGACGTGCTTATAGACTTTTTTCATCTACTCGATGCGAGGATCATCGTGGATTTTTCTTGGAATTTTTGGAGACCTTCCCGAAGGTATACACTTTTCCTTTTATCTGTACAAGAGTTTATAGTTGAATGGTTTTGGGATTTTGCGCACCGATACTGTGGAAATTGTAACTTGGCCTACGGTGCTCAGAATTGGGTGTGTAGGTACTTGTTTCGAAGCTATCGACACGAAGATCGCAGGAAAATTTTATTTGGAATTTTTCGAGCACATTCAGCAGGTGAAATAACCGCATCTTTGCGACTGAAATTTCAGTGTTGTGTTTCTTGGCCGATTTTGGGATTTCAGTGTAACTGTAGCCTTATGTTGTACCCAGGAGGGATTGTGGACTGTGCTGGACCTGTTGGACATAGAGTTGTTATTTTTCTGGTTTTCTCAGCTGTACGACTCCGGACAGTTAGCGTCTTTAGGTGGGTGGCTTTGCTTTCAGGATCTATGGACTGTGCTCTAATTCTATTGTTATAGAATCATGCATGATAGTGATTGGACTTGGGTAGCATGCTAGAGTGTAGGAATTGTTGTTCCTTGTATTATCTGTCGATCTTGTGATCTCTTACTTCCTTCTATCATGTTAAATATTTGTTATCTTGGAACCTAACCTAGCACCCCCGTCATATTTTGCATGTGTAACCAGACCAGTAGAAAACCCTCACTTGGGCTAGGGTTATTTATGTTTAGACATCTATACTTTATGTTTCATTCCTGGACTTAGTGTTATCCTCGCCCGGGTAGTGGGCCGAGCGGTCGGGACTTCTTTTAGTGTGGGATGCATTTGCACTCGTGCTTGGGAGCCGAGTGGAGTCTGGTAGATATAGTGGTTCGCTTGTCTGTACCGGAAACCGTTTGGGGTAAATGGTGGACCCGGGAGATCTTGTTTTTCCCTGTTTGGGTTGTCGCCACTGTGTTAGTGGCAGTAGTTCACTAGTGTTAGCTGAACCTAGAACCCTTTTCGACATACACATGATTTTAGTCTACCAATGTTTTCTTCCAAGCATCGAAGGGCTGTTGGAGTCTGTTCTTGTTTGATTGGACAAAGGCATCAGCCCTTCGGGGTTTGGGTAAAACACTTATTTTTCTAACTGTTTTTCTAAAAAGAACTAAAATCATTGAATATGGATTTCCTCCAGATCAAAATAATTTTCAATAACAAATGTCACCTTTTTCCTGTAAATCTCCCCACTCGAAAGTATTCGAGTGATCCGGGTTCTAGGGGCCGTTCCTTTGTCGGGACGAAAGCCACGGGGGCCGAGCCTGGAACCTGTTCTTGTTTGATAGGGTTGTAGGTGTAGGTCTCCCGGGACTTTCGGGCCCTGTTGGTGTCTTCTGCGATGTGTACCGTGATCATTGTGTTCCCGAGCTATAAGGGGGTCGGGAACTTCGATAGGCGGAGCCTAGAGTCTGTTCTTGTTTGATAGGGTTCTTAGCACCGGTCTATCAGGTTTTCGAACCCTTATGGTGTCGATCTTTCCTGTGCGTTTAGTGTTCTGTTGTGGGAGCCGTCTGGTGGACGGTAGTCCTGGCTGTGGAGTATCTCCAGCCAGTGTGTTTGTGCTGTTAGCTTTTGGAGAGGCTAGTGTCTCGTGTTTCGTGTGAGCTGATCAGCTGAGTCGTCGAGAGTGCTCCGACTGTTGTGCGAGATGTTTGAGGATTGAGTCTTTCCGTTCAGTGCATGAACGTGGATTTTGACTATAGCCTGCAGTGCCACCTTGAGCTCGACAGAGTGCGCGGATACCCTTGTCCTCGTTGGGGTCGCTCCCCTCGAGTGCCACGTCCGGGGTGGGTCTGCACATTGGTGTCGCGACTTGTCGACGCCGTCCCTCTGACTGTACCAGTTAGTGGCAGTTACGGACGCCGTCCCTCTGACTGTGCCAGTTAGTGGCAGTTACGGACACAGTCCCTCTGGCTGTGCCAGTTAGTGGCAGCTATGGACATACCTACGTTAGACCCGTCCTGTTGAGAATGTTCGGCAGTAGGTAGGCGCAGGTTTGACTGGACCCTATGCGGCAGTCAGTGTAGATTGGGTGACTGTACTTTGGGAGTTAGTAGATGCATCATGTTTCCATCTGTTCCACTTTTTGAGCATCTAGATAGAGGCATAGTAGCTGTAGAGTTACTTTTCCAGCAGTTTACTTTCAGCTATGATATCTGTATAGTATAGTTGATCTTTTGCAGGTTAGTCGCTTCGTTTATACGGGGCTTCCCGTATGGGCGGCGGATCTGTTGGCGAGCCCAGGTCGCAGTTTCGACACCGGGGCGTGACACTTGCGGTGCTTGTTTTAGACCGTAAAGAGCCTTTTTCAAACGAAAAACATGGTTAGGTAGTTTACAGTCTACAAAACCTTTCGGTTGAGCCACATAAACTTTCTCATTTAAAAACCCATTTAAAAATGCGCTCTTAACGTCCATTTGAAAAAGTTTTATTTTAAAATGACAAGCTATCGCAAATAGGATACGAATGGACTCGAGTCTAGCTACAGGGGCGAAAGTTTCATCAAAGTCTATACCTTCTATTTGACAGTAGCCTTGAGCAACTAAACGTGCTTTGTTCCTGATGATGGTACCATCCTCATTTTTCTTGTTCTTGAAAATCCATTTAGTACCAATCACATTGTGTTGCTTCGGAGGCGTCGTTAATTCCCAAACTTTGTTCCGTTCAAACTGATGGAGCTCTTCCTGCATTGCTTCAATCCAGTAGTCATCCTGAAGAGCTTCATCAACGTTCTTTGGTTCGATTAAGGAAACGTAACAAGCGAATCCACAAACCAACTGTCTCCGAGTCCTGACTCCTTCTTGTGGGTCTCCAATAATATTAGATTCAGGATGATCCTTGGAGATGCGTAATGTCACGCCCCGGGGTTGAAACTGCGACCCGGGCTCGCCAACAGATCCGCCATCTATACGGAAACCGCCGCACAGACGAAGCGACAACTCAGCAAGTCAGATCTATAGCTAAAAATATGTATCAGAGCTGAAACTAAACCAAAAGCTATAGAATAAACTGAACATCTGGAAAAGTAAAAACTCGAATAGTACACAAATCCTCAAGGTACAAAGTCACACAGAATGTCCAGTACAAAAGTGGAGACATAAAATACACCGGGTACATCTACCTCAGACTCTCAAAGCTGGTAAGGAACTGATCGGCCGCGTCCTCACCTCGAGCTGCTGCCTCCGCGCGAACCATGCCGGAACAGCCGCCTCCACCTGTCACCGCAGCGGGTGTGAGATCTACTGCAACAGGCAGATCTCAGTGGGTACCGACGCCAAAGCCCACGGTATGCCCACTAAGTCTGCTGGAGACAAAACCAGATAGACAGATAGATAGATAGATAGTGTATGAATGCTGGAAATGAATCTACCACTATATGTCTCAATTCAATGCTCGAAGGAAACAACATTTAAGAACATACACTACAACCACCCGCTCTAGTCGCCCAATCTCAGCGACTCCCACATAGGCTCCAGTCAAGCCTGCGGTGCTCGTCGACCAGGAACGCACCTGCCCATTACCACACATCCCAATGCTGACGGGATTTACGTGGGGCGTCCTGTCAGACTATCCCAATCTCACTCAGGTATCCATTTGGTAACTCGGCCAGTGGTATGTAGCCATCTGGTAACTCGGCCAGTGGCAAGTACCCATCTGGTAACTCGGCCAGTGGTACGTATCCATCTGGTAACTCGGCCAGTGGTACGTATCCATCTGGTAACTCGGCCAGTGGCAAGTACCATCTGGTAACTCGGCCAGTGGTACGTATCCATCTGGTAACTCGGCCAGTGGTACGTATCCATCTGGTAACTCGGCCAGTGGTACATATACATCTGGTAACTCGGCCAGTGGCAAGTACCCATCTGGTAACTCGGCCAGTGGTACGTATCCATCTGGTAACTCGGCCAGTGGTATGTAGACATCTGGTAACTCGGCCAGTGGTACGTAGCCATCTGGTAACTCGGCCAGTGGTACGTATACATCTGGGGCCAGGGCATGCCACCACCTGGTAACTCGGCCAGGGCATGCCACCACCTGGTAACTCGGCCAGGGCATGCCACCACCTGGTAACTCGGCCAGGGCATGCAACCACCTGGTAACTCGGTCAGGGCATGCAACCATCTACGCATCTCATCTGTGTCAGAAAGCGGCCTATGCAGGCTATGATCCACGATCAAACAGATCAGCAACTCGGTGCTCAAGGCACAACTTAGTCAGAATAAGACTCCACGACTCAACAGGAAATGCCCAAATCCTCACATAATCTGTCGGAGAACCCTCTACGACTCGATCTGCTAGAACCCCAAAACCCTCATAACTAAGTGGGAAAAACCACCTCCACTATCACTCAGAGGTACAGGACTCATGATCTAGAATAATCTCATCAGAAGCTCTAACTCAAATGACACTATAACTCTTCCCAAGGCTCGAAAAGAGACCCCTCGGCCCCCAGGCACGAGGTCAGAAACACCCTGAACCAAAGCCATAACCCTGGCGAATTCCTGATTTAAAACCGCATTTAAAGAAAGCCGCTTTTTCCTTAAAATGGGTTTTCTCGATTTTTGAAATGATCAGGGTGCAAAATAAATGCCAAAAGAACATACAGCCGAGTATCATATAGGATCAGGAGTCTACTAAAAATGATCTGGGGTTCCCACGAATTTTACAGAAAATTCCAGGCAACTATCAGATTAAAACTGTGAAAATAGCATGATTATTATAATCAAATTGCATTCAATAGCTTTTAAGGGCATTCTATACATTTCGGATAAATTCCGACCCACCTGGTACGCTTTCCGCAGGCAATTGCTGAAGTCGGTGAAGTGCCGGAACCTCGGCTGACGAAATCTCGAAAATCGTGCCGCAAATTCCAGAAAAAAAACTCCTCGAAAGCTCCAACTAAAATTCTTGAGTTCTCACAAAAATCATGTGCGCCACGGCTCGCTCCACGGCCACCATACAGTACGCACCGAAGCTCTCGCTCCAACTATACAGATAAATCCAAATCTAGCATCAATAGGCAACTCACTGCACCCTGAGAAGCTCCAACAGCACATTAATGAATTAATGCTCACTCAACCAATAAATAGCACAACCAAGCTTCCAAGCATCAATACCATACACACACCAAGTCCACCACATACCATCAGCCCACATAATTAGAAGCTCAGAGCACACATTAAATTCTTACTTAGCACCAACACTTAGCATTAGCCCACATCAAGTCCATCATAATATTTATACACAAGCTTCAGCACTTTTAACTACTTGCTCCCAGCACACAAAATGCATGAACATATGAATGCTTAGATGTTCCAAATAAATCCAATAGCTTGCAGCATAAATAAAGTTACATGATCACATACACCGCTCCCTTAGCTCCAAGCACACACACACACACCCACAAGTCCACTGCACACAACCTGCTCACACATGCATTTCCCAAATTGCACAGGTGAAAATCCATATGGCGCACGCACTGCCTCGGGCTTCGCACAGCACCCCGGCAAGAAGATCGCCACAGAAGTCGGTGTCCTGAGAGAGACAAGGGGAAAAAGAGAAAAAAACATCAGCCCCTGCTAAGCGCGCTAACCGCTCGCCGACAACAGTCCGAGCTCGCGCGCTGACCGCGCACAGCAGCCGCGCGCGCCGCCCCAGGCGGCCGCGCGCGCTGCCTGCGTCAGCCGCGCACAGCGCGCGGCCTTGCGGCCAGCACAGCGCCTAAGTGGCGCTCCAGCGTGCTCGCCGCGCCCCCGCGTGGCAGCCCAGCGCGCAGGCCGCGCGCCCCAGCGCGCTCGCTGCTCGGCCGCGCAGCGCGCTTGGGCGCCCACACCCACTTGGGCGCCCGACTGCGCCCGCAGCGCGCCCTCGCCGCGCGCTCCCGCTGCGCGCGCCCATGTGCGCCCGCGCGGCCCACCGCTGCGACAATCCAACAGCCCTCCTCCCTCAGCCGATCCACAGCCATGGACAAAAAGTCCAACAACAACAAACAAGCTCTAAAACCCAATCCAAGAAAAATCCAAGAACCCAAGCATCGTTAAAAACAAACTGCTACAACCTACCTTGCTTGGCGGTCAACGTGCGCGCTCCGCTCCGCTCGGCTTCAAGGAGGAGGTCCAACAGAAAACTCTCATCCATTTCATCTTTTCTCTCTTCTCTTATCTTCATCCCTTTCCTCTGTTTCTACTCACTTCCTCTGCTTCAACATAAGAAGAAGATGGTGATGATGACGTGGAGGAAACAATTTAATTAAGGGGGGGACAAGCATTAAAGGTGGTGGTTGGCATACAATAAATGCACCTACATAACCTCTTGCAAACTTTCTCTCTACTCCACTCATCACAGGCTACAACCCCATTAACTAAATTAATTAAATCAATTAATTAATTAATTCATTTTAGCCAACTCCAAGTCATTTTTTGCCTTCGGGGTCTCCGCACCGGCCCGAAACCTCCCGAGCTCCGCTGTAATCTGAAAATACACACGTCCACAACTTTTTCTCCCCAAAAAGCTCAACCGTGGAGTCGGTGTGCTCAAACCAAAAACCGGCTCCCAAAACTGCCAGTTCCAACTCACTTTTCCCCTTCGGATTCTCCGCGTCAGTCCGGAACCTCCCGAACTCCGCTGTAAACACGAAGTACACCTGATCCAAGTATTCCCAAATTTTCTGCACTCCACTACGAAGTCGAGGCTTCCCCGAAGCCAGTCCTCTAACGGCGGACAATGCCCGGAAAACCCCGAATCGACCTGGGGCTTCCGCGTAGATCCGAGTCGACCCGAACTCAACTGTAATCCAATATGGAACACGCTCGTGGCGATTTCTCCGCACCACGCCATCTTGCGAGGTCGGCGCGCCATCCGAAATTCCGGTATACTACACGTAACGTTTGAGGTAACGGAGTACTCGGAGGTACATGAGATGATTCCTGCACATCACATAAACTTGAAGAACCATTAGATGCATCATTATTATCGGAAGAATTGTTATGAGAAGATGCATTTGCAGGAGTATCATCATCAAAAGAGATATCAGGGGTAGATTTATTAGATGCAAAGTGGAAAGCTTCATCTACTTTAACATTTATAGATTCTACTATCGTTTTAGATTCCAAGTTAAATACTCGATATTCTCTACTGTTCGTAGAATAACCCATGAAAATCCCTTCGTCACTTCGAGAGTCAAATTTTCTAAGATTTTCGCGGTCACGTAAAATGTAACACCGACTCCCAAAGATACGAAAATAATTGATATTCTGTTTTCTACAAAACCATAGTTCATATGGTGTATTTAAGGTTCCCGGGCGCAAATAAACTCGATTAATAACATAGACTGCAGTGTTCACGGCTTCAACCCAAAAATGTAACGGTAAATTCCGGCTATGAAGCATAACACGTGCCATCTCTTGTACAACCATGTTTTTGCGCTCGACTACACCATTCTGTTGAGGTGTATAGGGTGCTGAGAATTCATGTTTAATGCCGTTGGAAGTGCAAAAATCAATGAATTTAGAATTTATGAATTCTCCACCTCTATCACTTCTAACACGAATGATCTTTTCATTCTTTTCAATCATAATACGATGGCAAATCTCGTGAAAAGAATCAAAAGTATCAGCTTTCTCTTTTAAAAATGCTACCCATGAGTATCTAGAGAAATCATCAACCAATAAGAAAATATACCATTTACCTCCCAAAGATGGTTGACGTGTCGGCCCCATAAGATCCATATGCAATAATTCTAAGGGCCGTTTAGTACCAACGTGGTTCAAGTTCTTGTGTGCAGTCCTGGATTGTTTTCCCTTTTGACAACCACCACACACAATGTTTTGTTTAAGTTAAAGTTTTGGAACCCCCTTGACCACGTCTTTGTTTGAAATTCTAGCAAGTTCCTTAAAATTTATGTGACCTAGCCTTTCATGCCAAAGTGTTTCATTATTCAAAGAGGCTAAGTTACAGTTTTCAGAAATTTGATTAGGAACAACATAACAATTGTTTTCAGATCTAACCCCCTTTAAAAAGAAAACATGGTTGTTATCAGTTACAACACATTCAACAGATGAAAAATTAACTGAAAAACCATTGTCACAAAGTTGACTGATACTTATGAGGTTAGTCTTAAGGCCTTCAACAAATAACACATTATTCAGAATCGGGCCATCTGGAATAGCTACTGTTCCTTTTCCAACAATTTTGGAAGACTGACCGTCTCCGAAAACTACAAGTCCTCCGGAGATTTTCTCAAAAGTTTGAAAGCAGTTTTTATCACCGGTCATGTGACGGGAACAACCGCTATCCAGATACCAAGACGAATTATCATATGCATGCAAGGAAATATTAGTAACAAGACAAGGGAAGATTTCACCTTTGCGTACCCAAACCTTTCGAGTTTTGGTGTACGTCGGAAATGATTGTGAAGTTGATACCTTTGGTGAAAGCGTCTTGTTTGATCCATCGCTTTTCCTTGACGTCATCGTCTTGTTTGATGAACTATCGAGGCTCTTTTCCTTCGAATAATTTGCATTAGATTTTCGAGGAATTACCTTTTTTGTAGTCGTTGCAAGAAGTGCTTGAGTTGAGCGTTTGGCTCCCATCTTGCAATTTCTCCTTATGTGCCCTGCAATACCACAACGAAAACATACCTTGGTGCTTGACGATCCCGAAGAGGGTGAAGTAGGTTTGTTGTCGTCGTTTGTCGTCAATTCCGATGTCGGAGGAGGAGATACCGACTGGGGCACAAAGACTGTCCCACTCGAACTAGGAATGTCTCCAGTTTGAGTGTATCCGAGGCCGAACCGATTTGTTTGACCAAGACCAAGAAGCTTATCCAACTTACTCCTTCCAGAAGAAAATTGCTTTAAATCATCCTTGAGTGGGAAACTGGTCTCCGTCATTTCCAATTTTTCCTGTCGAGCCTCGCCGTAGAGCTTCAAGAAGTAATTCGCTTTGTTCACCATATCTACATAATTCTTCTCGAATTGCTCATTGGACTCTTGAAGGGAAACATTTACTTTAATCAGATTATCCCTTTCCACTTCAAGAGCGTTTGAGAGAGAAGATGCCCTTTTTGCTTCTTCTTCAAGATCCTGCAATCTCCCTCTCAAACTCTTGTTTTGCTTTGCCAGTTTCTTTGAATCCCTCAAAAGCTTATGGTAGGCAAGAGCAAAATCTTCACCTTCAGAGTTACTCGATTCATCATCCGTTGCAGTTTTTTCAACCCGGGAGGAATTGGACAATGAATCTGAAGTACTTGCCATTAAGCACATGAAGGGTGAAGATGTGGTGGACGCGTGGAATGCCGTTGCGCTCTTTTCTTCCTCACTTGAAGACGACTCATTTGACGATGAGGTGTCATCCCAAGTGACGTCTTGCATTACCCTCTTCTTGGACGGATTCTTATTTGGACACTCCGTAGAGATATGGCCGTATCCTCGGCACTTGAAGCATTGGGCTTGTCCTTCTGAGCTTTTCTTATCCTTTAAAAAACTTTCTTGCTTTCTTGGCTTTTGGCTTTAAAAACCTTTTCCTTTCTTCCACTTTCCGGAGGATGAGGTTTTACTTGAATTACCCCTTCAGAAGTTTCGGCGAAAATTTCTTGTCAGGAGAGCAAGCTGTTTCTCAAAGTCCTCCATAGATAGGTTCTCGTCATCGTCTGGGGAGGATGAATCCGCGTCTTCTTCTTTTGTAGTTTTCAATGCATAACCTGAAGACTTAGAAGAGGATGCCTTTCCCGAAGAATAGTTAGTAGGAAATGTCATTTCATATGTTTGTAAAGAACCAACTAATTCTTCTACACGGATTTCGTCCGGGTGTTTAATAGTTTCAATGGCCGTAACCTTGAAACGAAATCTTTCAGGAAGAGTTCTTAAGATATTTCTTACAATTTTAAATTCTGGAATCTTCTCTCCCAAGTTAGCACATGTCTTTACGATGTCTTGCAATCGTGTATAGTAATCTGTGAAAGATTCATTTTCTGCCATGAAAATGGAGTCAAACTTGCTCGTAAGCATTTGCAGTTTTTGAATCTTCACAAGGTTAGTTCCCTCATGTGTAACTTGAAGAACATCCCAGATTTCTTTCGCAGTCTCACATGCCGAGACGCGAGAGAACTCTGTTTGTGATAAGGCATTAAATAAAGCATTAATTCCTTTGCCATTGTAAGAAGATAAATCAATCTCTTCCTTGGTCCATTTCGACTTAGGTTTGATGGTGCGAACATCAGCAAGAATTTCAGTTGGATTAGACCATCCTAATTAAATTGATTGCCACACCCGTTCGTCGATGGAAATTAAAAAGGCTTTCATCCGTACTTTCCAGTAGGCATAATTTGTTCCATCGAAGACCGGGGGTCTGTTGATGTTTCCACCTTCAACCATTGTTTACAACCCTATTCCCGCTCCGATACCACTTGTTGGGTTAACTATAAACGGATCTAAATAGGGGAAAAAACACCAAGAGGGGGGTGAATAGGTGTAAACAATAAACACTCAAAAATCTTTGCGATATAAAACCCAATGCGGAAAAATAAATAACACGCAGAGATTTTTACGTGGAAAACTCCAATCCGGAGTAAAAAACCACGGGACCGATAACATGGTGAAATCCACTAGAATTAACACACGTACAAGGTGATTTACCGTACACACTTACGACTCAACCTTTTCCATACGCTCCTAGTAGATCTTCTCCGCTCGCTTCGCAACGCTGCTCGAATCCACGATTAGCGTCCAACGCCGAATCCACGGCGTCCAACGTCGAGTCCACGACGTCCGACCGAATCCACGGTCTTCACCCAGTAGCACGTCTCGAATCCACAAACGTACCTCGCTCCGAATCCATGAGAGCGGTTGCACCTTGAATCCACAAGGCCACGCGTGTCCACGCGCCGATTTTGGAAAAATCGTTGTTTTTGGGTGGTGATGATCCGCCGAATACTTAGATTAGAAATAGATCGGAAATACCATCTAAGTATTCATTAATTTGATTCTACTCAAAATCTGAGTTTGGAAAACCTAGAATCAAATTAATAATATAGATGAAGAAACATAGAATTAAATCATGTATTTCCTTTCTTCTCTATATGTGGAATATTTAAGGATTGATTGGATTCCTTCCACTTAGCGTCATACCCTTAAAAGATGAAATAAAGGGTCTATTTATAGGTTAGCAAACTTGTGGAAGAAGATAAGAATAAAAAACTAACCATTACTGGAATTTTACAGGACGACAGTCCGGACAGGAGTTGGCGGTCCGGACTGTCTCAGCGAAACAGACAATTTCCAGAAAAGACGACATTCGGGGTCCGGACTGAAATCCACGGTCCGGACTGTTCATGTTTTTCTTACAAATTCCACGTTCGGGGTCCGAACTGAAATTCCAAGGGTCCGGACTGGAATTATGCACGAACTAACCTATGTTCGGGGTCCGGGCTGTAAAGCCCGATCCGGACTCTGAACATATGGAATGTCCAGTTTTTGATTTTTATGCAATAAAAAACTCATCCACGTGTTTCTACAAACTTATTTAATTAAATGTACCTGATCCTTTTGAATTCTTCTTACTTGAGATTGAGGTATACGATCCAACTTTTTCATCTTCAATCTTCAAGACTTAACCGATTTCACGAAATACGCCAACTCAAATTCCGTAACAGTGATCACGGGGAGTGAGTGGTGTTTGGGGAGCTGGAGGCGTTATTGATGGATACCCACCCGTGGTATTTGTGACTCCTGGTGGATTTGAGCTAGTTTCGAGGATGAAACTTTCCTTAGTGGGGGAGGATGTGAAGACCCGGAATTCCCACTTATGGATCACTATTGCCTCTGTAGCTTCTGGAGGCCTATGTGGCGCGTCGACGGGGTTTGTGCACAATTCCGACACAAGTGGGGGACTTCGGGCTTAAATGGATCACGTGGGTGATCAGATGGCCCCGTCGAATGCCTAGAAGTGGTTTTACGCGCAATGGATATTAAAATTGGACTCAGTGCGAAGTTTGGACCAAGGAACACCTTTCCGGATGCCTTCGGTAATTTTTAGAGTTGGAATTTGGCAAAATGGACTTTGGATTTGGATTCAGCGCGCGAAAACGATGAAAATGGACTATTCACTTGTATTTTTCGGAGCCCGGATGACGCGCGCAATTTTCGAGGCTTCTTGGTACTATTCCGGCGGCGGCGGGCAGCGGCGGCGGCGGCGGGCAGCGGCGGCAGCGGCGGAGCGCGGCGCGGGCAGGTGCGCCGTCCACCGCGGGGGCGTGCACCGGTCGCGGGCCACGTGGCGGATCCCGGTTGGCCGGCGCAGGGGGCGCGGTCCACGGGAAAAGGCGCGGTGTACGGTGGACCGGAGGGTGACACGTGGCGGTGTGTGGTTGGTGCGGTGTAGCACGCTCGGTCCACGGAGCTAGCTGGGGAGCGCCTCGGGAAGCGTGCGTGCAGAGGCGCAGGCGGCGGGCGCAGGGCGCACGTGGGCGCGTTGACGCACTGTTCCCGCGCGTGGGCGGCCACGTGTCGGCGTCTGGGGGCGCCACGTGTCGCGTTGTGAGCGGCGGGCGTTGCTGTCGCCTGTTTGGCGGGCGACGTGGAGGCCCAGGGGAGTTTCGGGCTGCTACAGTGCGCGCCCAGGGAACTTTCGGGCTGCTACAGTGCGCGCCCGAAAGTTCCTTGCGCCCGGAAAATAGGACACATTCGGTATTTTCTGAATTGTTTCCTGGAGCCTATAAAAGCGATCCGAGCTTCTTTCTTTCCCCTTTTTTCGACATTTCCGAGCCTCCCCTCGCCATGGCGCCTTCAGCAAAGATGATCCCCGAGCTATGCTGCATCCATCTGCAAAGTTTTGAGATTTTTGGTGGCACGCTTATCGAGGTTTCCTTTTTTACGGCGCGGCGCGACGCTCGTCCATTTGGGTTCCCCTTCGTCACGTTTCAGTGCGCGAGCTCCCCCGGCCTACTCCGACCACATTTTCGAGCGATTTCTTCTCCGCTGGATCCGAGACGGACAGATCTACGATCTAGGTATTTTCAGCTTTCCCTCATTTCGCGCTTTTCAAGGTGTTTGTTCGAGCTTA
Source organism: Tillandsia leiboldiana (assembly GCA_029204045.2). NCBI lineage: Eukaryota > Viridiplantae > Streptophyta > Magnoliopsida > Poales > Bromeliaceae > Tillandsia > Tillandsia leiboldiana. The sequence continues at coordinate 30,009,277 of CM055066.1, read as the reverse complement.
CTGTGACCCTATTTCTGTGATGGAGATTTGGACAGCGGCGTGGTTTTTCGGCGATATCTCCGCAACCGGGCATCGTATGGCGACGTGCTTGTACACTTTTTCATCTACTCGACGCGAGGATTGTCACAGTGTTTTTATTGGATTTTTCTGAAGCTTGCCCGAAGGTATATTTTTTGCCCTTTATCTATGCAAGGAAATACAGATGTGTGGTTGTGTGTTTGTGAGCGCCCTGTATTGTGGAATCTGTAACTCGGCCTACGGGGCTCGGAATTTGACGTGCAGGTACTCGTTTCGAAGGTATCGACGCGTGGAACGCGATAGTAATTTTGTTGGATTTTTCAGAATCCGTTCTGTAGGTGAAAACTGCACATCTTCGGGGCTATTTTCTGATGTTGTATACTTGGTATATTTTTGGAATAAAAGTGTAATGTTGGACCTTATTGTTGTACCCAGGGGTGTTTTCAAGTGTTGCTGGACCCGATGGATCTATAGACTTTGATTTCAGGGTACTTTTAGTTGTTTGGAGCCAAGGCTTGCGCGACATGTACCGAGGGAGCAGCTTCAGCAGATTTTGGGATTGTGAGCGTCTACACTCTCCACCGACTTCAGGTTTGCCTTGGTTTAAGCGCTTTAGGTGGGTAAACTTAGTAATGGTAACTATTTAAGGGTTTATATGCATATTATGCCTTATGGGAGGTGTAGTAGTGGATGTTCATGTATGGTTTGGATAAGTGCACTTGTGGGGATGCCACCCCTCTATGACTGATAGCAGGCGTAGTTGATGTACAACCGGTATGAGCGAGAGGTAAGCAAGGAACAACCTACTTGGGGGAGTGTGGCATACCATAGTAGGAATATTTTAGCGTGCTTTGCTAATATATGTTTCACCCACTTCTATCGTTTCTGAGGACAAAAGCATGCTTGTATGGTCATGTAGTTAGGCCATCTTTTACTGCTGCACTACTTATTGGAACTTGACTTAGGAGAAACCATGCTTTTCGTTTCTCCTTCTTTGTTAGTCAAGTGGTCAGTGTTGCTCGGGTTCGAGCAGGGGTCTGGGTAGTGTAGTCGGGACTTGGTGTCTGGGACAGGTTGGATTAGTTGTGGGGCTTTGCGGCAACCGCGGATATTGGGCGGTTGACCGGATATTTATTTATGCATCAGATTGGGTATCAGATTTCTCTAGGGGACAGAGTTTCCCACGATTTGAGTACTTTTGCATCTGATTGAGGACCGGGGTATCAGATTTCTCTAGTGGACAGAGTTTCCCACTATTTGAGTACTTTTGCATCTGATTGAGGACCGGGGTCTTCTTTAGTGGTTGGGCTTTCCCACTTTGATCAGAGTCATGATCCAGTCCTGCTTTTGTTACTTATCTCACCGGCGCGGATATTGCCCGGTGATACTTTACTCGTGTGGGTCGCTCCCCTCGAGTGCCACACCGGAGTGTGCGATCGGACGGTTAGAGTTGCCGATCTGTACTTACTTTTGGTTGCGATCGGACGGTAATAGTTGCCGATCTGTTACCTAGGAGTCCTTGAGACTCCTATCCCTGATACTTTACTCCTGTGGGTCGCTCCCCTCGGGTGCCACACCGGAGTGTGCGATCGGACGGTTAGAGTTGCCGATCTGTACTTATTTTTGGTTGCGATCGGACGGTCCCTCGAGTGCCACACTGGAGTGTGCGATCGGACGGTTAGAGTTGCCGATCTGTACTTACTTTTGGTTGCGATCGGACGGTAATAGTTGCCGATCTGTTACCTAGGAGTCCTTGAGACTCCTATCCCTGATACTTTACTCGTGTGGGTCGCCCCCTCGGGTGCCACACCGGAGTGTGCGATCGGACGGTTAGAGTTGCCGATCTGTACTTACTTTTGGTTGCGATCGGACGGTAATAGTTGCCGATCTGTTACCTAGGAGTCCTTGAGACTCCTATCCCTGATACTTTACTCGTGTGGGTCGCTCCCCTCGGGTGCCACTCCGGAGTGTGCGATCGGACGGTTAGAGTTGTCGATCTGTTACTTACTTTTGGTTGCGATCGGACGGTAATAGTTGCCGATCTGTTACCTAAGAGTCCTTGAGACTCCTATCCCTTATCGGTGTTATGCATTGGCCATCATACCCGATTCGTCAGGCACAGCAGGCAGTACCAGTATTTCTGGCGTTACTAGATTGGGTTTATTACAGATGTTTACTTTAATGTTGCACTCGTGTCAGGGGGACCGAGTGGAGTCTAGTAGCCGTGTTTAGACGAGTGCTAGTGTTGTTGGGAACCGTTTGGGGATCGACGGTTGTCCCAAGGTCATTATGAGTTGTTGACCGTTGTACGAGAGGCGTAGCAGGCAGTGCCAGTGATTAGTGGTCCATCGACTGGGTCGATTGTGCACTTCATGTGCTAGAGGTTGCATACCATTCTTTGTTTCTCCCCTTTTGGGCTTTTAGATACAGGCATGATAGCTGTTGAGAGTCTCCATGTGACGCCCCACTTCCCAGGGGGTCACCCATCCTAGAACTACTCTAGCTCTAGCACGCTTAACTCTCATGTTCCTCTTGGATTTTGCTACCATCCAAAATGCTATAGCCGGGTTAGAGATTTAGTCCTATTATATCATTTATATATAGGACTAATCCAAATTCCGGGGGTGTCACATTCTTCCCCCCTTTAAGCCCTGACGTCCACGTCAGGCTCAAGCACACTCACAAGCACCAGGCGATGTGAGACTCGTCTCGCTAGCCTTAGCCGACCTTGTTAGGAGCTGCACTCCACTCACAACGGTCATTAGCCGGGGAGCCTCGCTCTACCCGCTATATAACCCTGGCTCAGCCGAGACTCATCTCACATTTCCGGCTGGTGAATGGCTCTGATACCAACTGTGACGCCCCACTTCCCAGGGGGTCACCCTTCCTAGAACTACTCTAGCTCTAGCACGCTTAACTCTCATGTTTCTCTTGGATTTTGCTACCATCCAAAATGCTATAGCCGGGTTAGAGATTTAGTCCTATTATATCATTTATATATAGGACTAATCCAAATTCCGGGGTGTCACACTGCAGCTTCCTTATTTCCGTCTTTACGGCTTTGGTTAGTTTTTGTCTCTTGAGGACTTAGTGGGCAGACCGTCGGGTCTGGCGGTGGTACCCATTGAGAACTCCCTTTTTGGTGTAGTTCTCACACCCTTTGGGGTTTTTCCCCTCCTTTTTCCTTTCTCTCCTTTGTTTTGCGGAGTCTTAGCGGGTGTTGCTGATTCTGCGGTTGTTGATCTAGGCGAGGGAGTCGCGAGCTAGATCCCTACCCATCGTTGGAGAGTGGCGGTACCCCTTCAGAGGAGATCTTCAGTAGACTAGTTGTTTTAGTTTTCCTCTTTTGAGAGACTGATGTAGTGAGGATATATTATGTATCGGGAGACTGTACACTATTGTATTTATTGGAGATACCTCCCTGTTGAGCTATGAGTTTTGTATCTGAGGTTATTGTACGATTATCATTTTTGGGAGGTGGACATTGTTGTATTATTTCCAGTTGTACAGTGATTGATTTTAGTTTTACAGCAGTTTTATCTTATAGCTCTGATATTGGTTAGCTGTAGTACTTTTCTTGCAGGTAGGACGCTTCGCCTATGCGGGGTTTGGCATAGGTGGCGGATCTGTTGGCGAGCCCGGATTGCAGTTTCGACCCCGGGGCGTGACAAAAACACCCATTAGAATTATTGCATATGGATTTAATGGGGCCAACTCGTCAACCTAGTTTGGGTGGAAAATGGTATATTTTTCTTTTGGTTGATGATTTCTCTAGATATTCTTGGGTAGAATTTTTAAAAGAGAAAGAGGATACTTTTGACTCTTTTCATGATATATGTCATCGGATTATGATTGAGAAAAATGAAAAGATTGTCCGTGTTCACAGTGATTGAGGTGGAGAATTCATTAATTCAAAATTCATTGATTTCTGCTCTTCAAATGGCATAAAACATGAATTCTCTACACCTAATACACCGCAGCAAAACGGTGTAGTCGAGCGCAAAAATAGAGTTGTTCAAGAGATGGCACGTGTTATGCTTCATAGCCGGAAACTTCCTTTATATTTTTGGGCTGAAGCAATTAACACTGCTATCTATGTAATCAATCGCATCTATTTGCGCCCGGGTACTTTGAATACCCCATATGAGCTACGGTTTAATAGAAAACCTAATATCATATATTTCCGTATCTTCGGGAGTCGCTGTTACATTTTACGCGATCGAGAAAATTTTGGAAAATTTGACTCTCGAAGTGATGAAGGAATTTTTATGGGTTATTCTACAAATAGTAGAGCATATCGAGTATACAATCTTGAATCAAAAATGATGATTGAATCAATTAATGTTAAAGTAGATGAAGCTTCTCATTTGTCTTCTGATAAATCTACTCTTGATATGTCTCTTGATGATGAATCTCCTGCTAATGATATTGTATCTTTGCATGATAAATCTTCTGAAAATTTTGATGCATCTCATGGTTCTTCTAGTTCATCTAATGTGCAGGAATCATCACAAATTCCCCCGAGTATTCCGTTACCTCAAACACTACGAATCTCCAAGGACCATCCGTAATCAAACATCATTGGAGATCCTCAAAAAGGAGTTAGGACTCGGAGACAATTGGAATGTGGAGTCGCATGCTACGTCTCCATGGTAGAACCAAGGAACATTGATGAAGCTCTTCAGGACGATTATTGGATTGAAGCAATGCAAGAAGAGCTCAATCAATTCGAAAGGAACAAAGTCTGGGAATTAACGAAGCCCCCGAAGCAACAACATATAATCGGTACAAAATGGATTTTTAAGAATAAGAAAAATGAAGAAGGTAGCGTCATTCGGAACAAAGCACGGTTAGTTGCTCAGGGTTATTCACAAGTTGAAGGTATAGACTTTGATGAAACTTTTGCCCCGGTAGCCCATCTCGAGTCAATTCGTATTTTATTTGCTATTGCTTGTCACTTTAAAATAAAACTTTTTCAAATGGACGTTAAGAGCGCGTTTTTAAATGGTTTTCTAAATGAAGAAGTTTATATTGCTCAACCGAAAGGTTTCATTGATCATAAATTTCCAAACCATGTTTTTCGATTAAAAAAGGCTCTTTACGGTCTAAAACAAGCACCGCGAGCATGGTACGAAAGAATGACAAAGCACCTTTTGGAAAAGGGCTATACTCGAGGGGGAGCCGATCGGACACTCTTTGTGAAGCATTTTCAAGACAATTTCATTGTTGCACAAATCTATGTCGACGACATTGTGTTTGGTGCTACAAAGAATAATGATGCTTCAAAATTCGCCGAAACAATGGAAAGCGAATTTTAGATGTCCATGATGGGCGAGTTGACATACTTTCTTGGATTGCAAGTAAAACAAACTGAAGATGCCATTCATTTATGTCAATCCAAGTATGCAATGGAGTTGGTCAAGAAATTCGGATTAGAGAACTCTAAAGACTTTCCGACTCCTATGGGAACTAGCAATAAGGGACTTGGATGTGAATCTCACGGAGAAAAAGTAGACAAGAAACTTTATCGAAGCATGATTGGAAGTCTACTTTACCTTACGGCTAGTCGCCCGGACATTGCCTTCAGTGTAGGGATTTGCGCGAGATGTCAATCTACACCGAAGAAAATTCGCCTAAAAGCGGTGAAACGGATCATCCGGTACATCAAAGGTACGCTAAATTTTAGAATTTGGTATCCTATGTTAAGGAATTTGTTTTGGCGCATTTCGTGAAACTATTAAGTCTTGAAGATTGAAGATGAAAAAGTTTGGATCATGTAACTCAATCTCAAGAAAGAAGAATTCAAAAGGATCAGGTATGTTTAAGTAATTATTTTTGGTGATCCGAATACTTCTTATAGTGTAGAAACACTTGGATGAATTTTTAATTGCATAAAAATCAAAAACTGGACATGGGACATGTTCAGGATCCGGATCAGACATTCCAATCCGGATCCCGAAGGGTGTTTGTTCATACGCAAATTCAATCCGGATCCAAGTCCTTTTCTGATCCGGATCCCGAACATGGGTTTTTGCTGAATTGTATGAACGATCCGGATCAGGCACTTCGATCCGGATCCCGAACCTTTGTTTTTCAGGAAACTGTCTGTCTCGTTACTGCAATCCGGATCGCCGAAATCCGATCCGGATCGTCGTCCTGAAAAATCCCAGAAAAGGTTAGTTTTTTATTCTTATCTTCTTCCAACGGTTTCTAACCTATATATAGACCCTTTAATTCATCTTTTAGGGTATGACGCAAAAAGCGAAAAATACGACCGAAATAGAAAAATCCATATATAGAGAAGAAAGGAAATACTAGATTTAATTCTATGTTTCTTCATCTATATTATTAATTTGATTCTAGGTTTTCCAAACTCAGTTTTTGAGTAGAATCAAATTAATGAATACTTAGATGGTATTTCCGATCTATTTCTAATCTAAGTATTCGGCGGATCATCACCACCCAAAAACAACGATTTCCCCAAAATCGGCGCGTGGACTCGCGTGGCCTTGTGGATTCAAGGTGCTACCGCTCTCGTGGATTCGGAGCGAGGTACGTTCGTGGATTCGAGACGTGCTACTGGGTGAAGACCGTGGATTCGGTCGAAAGTCGTGGACTCGACGTTGGACGCCGTGGATTCGGCGTTGGACGCATATCGTGGATTCGAGAAGCGTTGCGGAGCGAGCGGAGAAGATCAACTAGGAGCGTATGGAAAAAGGTTGAGTCGTCTGTGAGTACGGTATATCACCTTTGTACGTGTTATAATTCTAGTGGATTTCCCCGTGTTATCGCTCCCGTGGTTTTTTACTCCGGTTTGGAGTTTTCCACGTAAAAATCTCTGCGCGTTATTTATTTTTCCGCATTGGGTTTTATATCGTAAAGATTTTTGAGTGTTTATTGTTTACACCTATTCACCCCCCTCTAGGTGTTTTTTCCCCTATTTAGATCCAATTATATATATAACGCAACAAGTGGTATCAGAGAGGGAATAGGGTTGTAAACAATGGTTGAAGGTGGAAACATCAACAGATCTCCGTTCTTCGATGGAACGAATTATGCGTACTGGAAAGTACGGATGAAAGCCTTTTTAATTTCCATCGACGAACGGGTGTGGCAATCAATTGAATTAGGATGGTCTAATCCAACTGAAATTCTTGCTGATGTTCGCACCATCAAACCTAGGTCGAAATGGACCAAGGAAGAGATAGATTTTTCTTCTTACAATGGCAAAGGGATTAATGCTCTATTTAATGCTTTGTCTCAAACTGAGTTCTCTCGCGTCTCGGCATGTGAGACTGCGAAAGAAATCTGGGATGTTCTTCAAGTTACACATGAGGGAACTAACCTTGTGAAGATTCAGAAATTGCAAATGCTTACGAGCAAGTTTGACTCTATTTTTATGGCAGAAAATGAATCTTTCACAGACTATTACACACGATTGCAAGACATCGTAAACTCATGTGCTAACTTGGGAGAGAAGATTCCAGAATTTAAAGTTGTAAGAAAAATATTAAGAACTCTTCCTGAAAGATTTCGATCCAAGGTTACGGCCATTGAAACTATTAAACACCCGAACGAAATCCGTGTAGAAGAATTAGTTGGTTCTTTACAAACATATGAAATGACATTTCCTACTAACTATTCTTCGGCAAAGGCATCCTCTTCTAAGTCTTCAAGTTATGCTTTGAAAACAACAAAAGAAGAAGACGCGGATTCATCCTCCTCAGACGATGACGAGAACCTATCTATGGAGGACTTTGAGAAGCAGCTCGCTCTCTTGACAAGAAGATTTCGCCGAAACTTTCGAAGGGGTAACTCAAGCAAAACTCCATCCTTCGTAAAGTCGAAGAAAGACAAAGGTTCTTCAAGTTTCAAACCAAGAAAGCAAGAGGGTTTTTCTAAGGATAAGAAAAGCTCAGAAGGACAAGTCCAATGCTTCAAGTGCCGAGGGTACGGCCATATCTCAACGGAGTGTCCCAATAAGAATCCGTCAAAGAAGAAAGCGATGCAAGCCGTCACATGGGATGACACCTCATCGTCAAATAAGTCATCGTCAAGTGATGAAGAAGATAACGCAACGGCGTTCCACGCGTCCACACCTTCACCCTTCATGTGCTTAATGGCTAGTACATCCGAGTCATTGTCCAACTCCACTGTTGAAAAAATTGCAACGGACGATGAATCGGATAATTCAGAAGGTGAAGACTTTGCTCTTACCTACCATAAGCTTTTGAGGGATTCAAAGAAACTGGCAAAGCAAAACAAGAGTTTGAGAGGGAGATTGCAGGATCTCGAAGAAGAAGCAAAAAGGGCATCTTCTCTCTCAAACGCTCTTGAAGTGGAAAGGGATAATCTGATTAAAATAAATGTTTCCCTTCAAGAGTCCAATGAGCAACTCGAGAAGAATTATGTAGATATGGTGAACAAAGCGAATTACTTCTTGAAGCTCAACGGCGAGGCTCGACAGGAAAAATTGGAAATGACAGAGACCATTCTCCAACTCAAGGATGACTTACAGCGATTTTCATCAGGAAGGAGTAAGTTGGATAAGCTTCTTGGTCTTGGTCAATCAAACAGATTCGGCCTCGGATACAATCGAACTGAAGACAATTTTAGTTCGGTTGGGACAGTCTTTGTGCTCCAGTCGGTATCTCCTCCTCCGACACTGGAATTGACAACAAACAACGACAACAAACCTACTTCCCCCTCTTCGGAATCGTCAAGCACCAAGGTATGTTTTCGTTGTGGTATTGCAGGGCACATAAGGAGAAATTGCAAGATGGGAGCCAAACACTCAACTCAAGCACTTCTTGCAACGACTACCAAAAGGGTGATTCCTCGAAAATGAAATGCAAATTATTCGAAGGAAAAGAGCCTCGGTAGTTCATCAAACAAGACGACGACGTCAAGGAAAAGCGATAGATCAGACAAGACGCTTTCACCAAAGGTATCAACTTCACAATCATTTCCGACGTACACCAAAACTCGAAAGGTTTGGGTACGCAAAGGTGAAATCTTCCCTTGTCTTGTTACAAATATTTCCTTGCATGCATATGATAATTCGTCTTGGTATCTGGATAGCGGTTGTTCCCGTCACATGACCGGTGACAAAAACTGCTTTCAAAATTTTGAGAAAATCTCCGGAGGACTTGTAGTTTTCGGAGACGGTCAGTCTTCCAAAATTGTTGGAAAAGGAACAGTAGCTATTCCAGATGGCCCGATTCTGAATAATGTGTTATTTGTTGATGGCCTTAAGACTAACCTCATAAGTATCAGTCAACTTTGTGACAATGGTTTTTCAGTTAATTTTTCATTTGTTGAATGCATTGTAACTGATAAGGACCATGTTTTCTTTTTAAAGGGGGTTAGATCTGAAAACAATTGTTATGTTGTTCCCAATAAAATTTCTGAAAATTGTAACTTAGCCTCTTTGAATAATAAAACACTTTGGCATGAAAGGCTAGGTCACATAAATTTTAAGGAACTTGCTAGAATTTCAAACAAAGACGTGGTCAAGGGGGTTCCAAAACTTTCACTTAAACAAAACATTGTGTGTGGTGGTTGTCAAAAGGGAAAACAATCCAGGACTGCACACAAGAACTTGAACCACGTTGGTACTAATCGGCCCTTAGAATTATTGCATATGGATCTTATGGGGCCGACACGTCAACCATCCTTGGGAGGTAAATGGTATATTTTCTTATTGGTTGATGATTTCTCTAGATACTCATGGGTAGCATTTTTAAAAGAGAAAGCTGATACTTTTGATTCTTTTCACGAGATTTGCCTTCGTATTATGATTGAAAAGAATGAAAAGATCATTCGTGTTAGAAGTGATAGAGGTGGAGAATTCATAAATTCTAAATTCATTGATTTTTGCACTTCCAATGGCATTAAACATGAATTCTCAGCACCCTATACACCTCAACAGAATGGTGTAGTCGAGCGCAAAAACAGGGTTGTACAAGAGATGGCACGTGTTATGCTTCATAGCCAGAATTTACCGTTATATTTTTGGGCTGAAGCTGTGAACACTGCAATCTATGTTATTAATCGAGTTTATTTGCGCCCGGGAACTTTAAATACACCATATGAACTATGGTTTTGTAGAAAACCAAACATCAAATATTTTCGTATCTTTGGGAGTCGGTGTTACATTTTACGTGACCGCGAAAATCTTGGAAAATTTGACTCTCGAAGTGACGAAGGGATTTTCATGGGTTATTCTACAAATAGTAGAGCATATCGGGTATTTAACTTGGAATCTAAAACGATCGTAGAATCCATAAATGTTAAAGTAGACGAAGCTTTCCACTTTGCATCTGATAAATCTACCCCTGATATCTCTCTTGATGATGATACTCCTGTAAATGCATCTTCTCATGATAATACTTCCAATATTAATGATGCATCTAATGGTTCATCAAGTTTATCTGATGTGCAGGAATCATCTCATGTACCTCCGAGTACTCCATTACCTCAAACGTTACGCATCTCCAAGGATCATCCTGAATCAAACATTGTTGGAAACCCACAAGAAGGAGTCAGAACTCGGAGGCAGTTGGTTTGTGGATTCGCTTGTTACGTTTCCATGATCGAACCAAAGAACGTCGATGAAGCTCTTCAGGATGACTACTGGATTGAAGCAATGCAGGAAGAGCTCCATCAGTTTGAACGAAACAAAGTCTGGGAATTAACGACGCCTCCAAAGCAACACAATGTGATCGGTACTAAATGGATTTTCAAGAACAAGAAAAATGAGGATGGTACCATCATCAGGAACAAAGCACGTTTAGTTGCTCAAGGCTACTCTCAAATAGAAGGTATAGACTTTGATGAAACGTTCGCCCCTGTAGCTAGACTCGAGTCCATTCGTATCTTATTCGCTATTGCTTGTCACTTTCAAATAAAACTCTTTCAAATGGACATTAAGAGCGCGTTTTTAAATGGGTTATTAAATGAGGAAGTTTATGTGGCTCAACCGAAAGGTTTTGTAGACTGTAAACTACCTAACCATGTTTTTCGTTTAAAAAAGGCTCTTTACGGTTTAAAACAAGCACCGCGAGCATGGTACGAAAGGTTGACAAAGCACCTTTTGGAGAAGGGCTATACTCGAGGGGGAGCAGACAGGACTCTCTTTGTGAAGCATTATCAAAATAACTTTATTGTTGCACAAATCTATGTCGATGACATTGTATTTGGAGCAACAAAGGATAATAATGCTTCTAAATTCGCTGAAACCATGGAAAGCGAATTTGAGATGTCAATGATGGGCGAACTGACATACTTTCTTGGATTGCAACTGAAACAAAATGGTGAAGGCATCCATCTGTGTCAATCCAAGTATGCAAAGGAGTTGGTAAAGAAATTCGGATTAGAAGATTCTAAAGATTTTCCTACTCCTATGGGAACTAGCAATAAGGGATTAGGAAGTGAATCTCTTAGTGATAGTGTAGACGAGAAACTCTATCGAAGTATGATTGGAAGTCTACTCTACCTCACAGCTAGTCGCCCGGACATATCCTTTAGTGTTGGGATCTGCGCGAGATATCAGTCAGCACCAAAGGAGGATCACCTGAAAGCGGTGAAACGGATCATCCAGTACGTCAAAGGAACTGTTAACTTCGGAATTTGGTATCCTATGGGAACGAGTCTTGACATTATAGGATATTCAGATGCCGATTGGGCAGGATCAGTGGATGGTCGGAAAAGTACGAGTGGTGCATGTTTTTATCTTGGCCATTGTCTTGTTGCATGGCATAGTAAAAAGCAAAACTGCATTGCACTCTCGACTGCCGAAGCGGAATATATCTCAGCGGGTAGTTGTTCAACTCAACTCATTTGGATGAAAAGCGTGTTGAGCGACTTTCGGATTTCAGCAACTTCGGTAACTGTTTTATGTGACAACACTAGTGCTATAAACATTTCAAAAAACCCTGTGTTGCACTCAAGAACAAAACACATTGAACTTAGATATCATTTTCTTAGAGAGCTAGTTGAATCAAATATTCTTCAAATTTCCTACATTTCAACTGAAGATCAATTAGCTGACATTTTAACAAAACCTTTGGATCAAAAACGTTTTATTCATTTGCGTAAAGCAATTGGAATGCTTTCCTTGAAATAACCTCTTTTTGAAACTCTTGTTTAGGTTAGGTTTTGTTTTTGTGTTTTTGTTCATTATCTATGCTTAGACATAGAACATTAATTGAGCATGTATATTATTGACTTTAATAGCATCTTTTCGTCTATTTAGAAATTTATTATGCTTTGGATATCATAATAATTCATTTGATGCAATGATCATTTATGTCAATTAAATCATCTTTGTTTTGATCAAAGTCAATTTCTCTCTCGATGATCTCTTGGTATAGTTTTTATCTTATTTGACTATTTAGTCGAGTATGAAATCGAGATCAATATTTGGTTGAATACTTTATATCTTAAATAATTGATAGCCAATTGAGGGGGAGTCAAAGAAAAGTAATATGCTCAAAAGATGTGGAAAGAGTTACATCCCAATGAGGAGTGTGAAAACTACCACCACATGGAGGAAAGAGCTACCACCTCGGTCGTCCGAGTACTGTGTGCAGCTACCACATGTATACCAAGCAAGGTTTTTCAAGTTTGATTAAATAAAATGCATGTTGAAATACTTGACTCTGTCAAAATTTCAAGGTTGGTATAAGGTGGGAATCTTAATGAAAGATGCTCAAAGAGCCACTCTCTTCAATAAATTGACTAGATATATTATCTAACTTATCTGGGATTTCAGACATCTATTGATCTTGGTATTTCATTTTCTTTACCAAATTGATGATTTGATAAAGGCATTACTCATAAGATCAAGTTAGATGTAATTGAAGTTGTTCAACTTTAAGGGATTTAATTTTTATAAATCTTCGTTTCGTTATTTGAATATTTTTGATAGATTTGGCATAATCTATTTATTGTTGTATGAAACGATGATTTTCATTTAAAGTTGATACACAAAAGTGCTTACATACTTTTTATGGATTTTGTGGAATTTTTCTGAATTTTTCTGATGAAAAAGTTGGAGCCGATCCGGATTGGACAAGCCGATCCGGATCTCGAACGCAGGTATTTTCTGCGGGTAGCCGATCCGGATCGGATTCACGAACTGATCCGGATCGCGGCTAGGGTTTTTTATAGAACAAAAGGAGTTTGATTTCTTTTTACTTCAATCTTTTGTTCCAAAGTCTCCAGAGCTTCTCTCTCTAGAATTCATCCGTCTTGGAAGCTTACAAACTCAAGTTCTTCGATTCTATGTAAGTTTTATTGATCAAAATCTCGGTTTTTCACAGTTTTTCATATTCTTCCTCAAAACGTGATGAAATTTCTGTATCTTTTCCGTTTTGAATTAGTTTTTGATCAAATTTCTTTTGAAATAAGAACTCTGGGTATATTAGTTTTGATTATATGCTAGATATTCTCATGATAAACGGATTTTTGGCCTTCGATTTCAAAAAATTCGGTTTTAGGGCATATAATGGGATTTTTCGAAAATCATGCGATTGATCTATTTTTAAAATTCCTTTTGCAAAACTAATTTGATTCTTAGTCTCTCTACACGATAATGATTGTTTGGGTACAATTTTTTTCGAATTTTTGAAAATTAACAATTCTTCGTGTTCTTGAGTTGTTGCCCACAGGACCTTATTTCTCACAAGGAACTTGTAGCAATGGTGATCACCTGGATCATCTTTCTTCTGGCTGCCATGGTGCATACAAGAAATCCTGTCAAGCCTAAAAAGGCAAAGAAGGCAAAGAAATCTAGGGATGATTCCGAGACGGAATCTGAAACGGAGTCCATTGATTGGGATGAGCTTCAAGTTGAAGCAACTACTCCCACTGCTTCGAAAGGGAAAGGCCCGGCAGAAACATCAAAGGCAAAGGCTCCGCCCACTGCTGCTAAAAAAGGAAAAGCTCCAATGGAAGAGACTCCTGTGAAAACAAAAAGAAAAAGTGTTGCCCGCAAGAGAGGGAGTGCTCGAGGAATTTCCATTGAGGAGCCACTTGCTAGCCAGCATCCTTCACATGATTTCATCAGCTCTGCAAGAATCAAGGATTTTGAAAAACGGGAGTGCATTGGCGAAAGGAATGTCAATATCAAAGCGCTGAAAGAACGATCTACACTCTTTGGGACTCTGTATGAACAGACTGGTCTTGGCCCCATCTGTAGTTTCCCTGAGTCCACTGGGTATTGTCTACATTCGGTAAGAATGTTTTATCAAAATGCTTCAAGTCTAATTGATCACGAGGACGGACGTCGGGAATTTCAAACATTGGTTAAAAATGTCAAGATCAAAGTCACACCTCAACTGATTGGAGAGGTGCTAGGGATGAAGGCCAGAGCGGATGGACCTCATTATCTGAAGAGTCAAATCTTCTCCACCAACTCCTGGAGAGTGGTAGTTGATGGAATTTGTCTTCCAGATACTCTGTCGACAGGAAATTCGGTCTTTTCAAAAGAGCTTCGACCAGAGTATCGCTATGTGAACTTCAATTTTTGCTATAACATTCTTCCTAACATGAATACAAAGGTTCTGCGATGGGACAGAATGTTATTTCTTTATCTTCTTGGACACCCCACAGCGGCAATGGGAGCAAACTTAAACATTCCTTACCTCATCTGGTCAAGGATGGCACGCTATGTGGAACATGCTCACCCTACAGAGAGACTCCCCTACCCAATGATAATTATGCGCATCTTTCAGAAATTTAAAGTCGACACACGTGCGAGCTCCTACATGTACAGTCTAGGAACAATCAACGAGTCGACAATAGTGAAGTCTCTCTCCACGAAACAAGATGAAACCTCATCACCTCCTCGCCGACAAAGAGCACAACCACCAGCGGCAACTTCTGCACAACAAGCAACACCTCCAGTCCCACCAGTACATGCAGCACAACAAGCACCTCCATCAACTTCCGATGATGCATCGGTTACCTCAATCTATAAAGAACAAAAGCGTCTCTCCGACGAGCAAGAACGCATATCTAACAAGTTCGTTGAGGTGACGGAGAATCTTAGAGAGGTTAAGAAAGAACAATCTTCAATGAACAAGAGGTTAAAGAAAATCTTTCAAATACTCGGGTGTGTTAGTTCCGAAGAATCTGAATAATTTTTTTTAACTTATCTTTCTCTTGTGCAGGTTTCTAGTTCTAGTTTTAGTTTTCACACTTTCTGAACTTTTAACTCTCCTTACGTTTTGTATTTTTGGCTTGATTTTGTGACAAAAAGGGGGAGAGAGAAACGAACAATGAATGATGAACAATGATATGTGAACTCTGAACTTTGAACTATGAAGGTAAGTATCACAACTTGTGGTTTTGTATTGTGTTTGAATGCTTGCCCCGACTAACTATTTGACTAATTATTTGGGCATGTACTATTACTAACAAGTTGTTTGATTACTAACAAAGTTATGACATCTTGAATTTTATTGCTTAGAAGATATGTCGATGTTTTATTGTTGATCCTATTACATATCTAAATTCGTAAAATGTCAGAGTGAGTATAAACTCTATCTCTGTTAGGTTTTGAATGCTAAAAATTCTTGAGGTATCTAACGATCTTGTTTTGTCAAAAATTGCTTCTTTTTGCAGAGAGTACATATGTCTAAGTCTAGAGTCTGTTTTAGGAGTTTGTCTCATGTATTTTATTTTGGATCTCCATAGTAAATTTTTGTTGTATGGTGATAGCAACAAAAATATCTTTTTGAATTTTCTTTAGTGGATTTGTGTTTTGGCACGAAACCGCCAAAGGGGGAGAATGTTAAGGAATTTGTTTTGGCGCATTTCGTGAAAGTATTAAGTCTTGAAGATTGAAGATGAAGAAGTTTAGATCATGTAACTCAATCTCAAGAAAGAAGAATTCAAAAGGATCAGGTATGTTTAACTAATTATTTTTGGTGATCCGAATACTTCTTATAGTGTAGAAACACTTGGATGAATTTTTAATTGCATAAAAATCAAAAACTGGACATGGGACATGTTCAGGATCCGGATCAGACATTCCAATCCGGATCCCGAAGGGTGTTTGTTCATACGCAAATTCAATCCGGATCCAAGTCCTTTTCTGATCCAGATCCCGAACATGGGTTTTTGCTGAATTGTATGAACGATCCGGATCAGGCACTTCGATCCGGACCCGAACCTTTGTTTTTCAGGAAACTGTCTGTCTCGTTACTGCAATCCGGATCGCCGAAATCCGATCCGGATCGTCGTCCTGAAAAATCCCAAAAAAGGTTAGTTTTTTATTCTTATCTTCTTCCAACGGTTTCTAACCTATATATAGACCCTTTAATTCATCCTTTAGGGTACGACGCAAAAAGCGAAAAATACGACCGAAATAGAAAAATCCACATATAGAGAAGAAAGGAAATACTAGATTTAATTCTATGTTTTTCATCTATATTATTAATTTGATTCTAGGTTTTCCAAACTCAGTTTTTGAGTAGAATCAAATTAATGAATACTTAGATGGTATTTCCGATCTATTTCTAATCTAAGTATTCGGCGGATCATCACCACCCAAAAACAACGATTTCCCCAAAATCGGCGCGTGGACTCGCGTGGCCTTGTGGATTCAAGGTGCTACCGCTCTCGTGGATTCGGAGCGAGGTACGTTTGTGGATTCGAGACGTGCTACTGGGTGAAGACCGTGGATTCGGTCGAACTTCCTGGACTCGACGTTAGACGCCGTGGATTCGGTGTTGGACGCATATCGTGGATTCGAGAAGCGTTGCGGAGCGAGCGGAGAAGATCAACTAGGAGCGTATGGAAAAAGGTTGAGTCGTCTGTGAGTACGGTATATCACCTTTGTACGTGTTATAATTCTAGTGGATTTCACCGTGTTATCGGTCCCGTGGTTTTTTACTCTGGTTTGGAGTTTTCCACGTAAAAATCTCTGCGCGTTATTTATTTTTCCGCATTGGGTTTTATATCGCAAAGATTTTTGAGTGTTTATTGTTTACACCTATTCACCCCCCTCTAGGTGTTTTTTTCCCTATTTAGATCCAATTATATATATAACCCAACATCCTATGGGCACATCTCTCGACATAATAGGATATTCGGATGCCGATTGGGCTGGATCAGTGGATGATCAAAAGAGCACGAGTGGTGCATGCTTTTACCTTGGCCATTGTCTTGTTGCATGGCATAGTAAGAAGCAAAACTGCATTGCTCTCTCGACTGCCGAAGCGGAATACATTTCAGTGGGAAGTTGTGCAACTCAATTGATTTGGATGAAAAGCGTATTGAGCGACTTCCGAATTCCTGCGTCTTCGGTAACAATTCTTTGTGACAACACAAGTGCCATTAATATTTCAAAAAACCTTGTGTTGCACTCAAGAACAAAACACATTGAACTTAGATATCATTTTCTTAGAGAACTAGTTGAATCAAGTACTTTACATATTTCTTATGTTTCAACTGAAGATCAATTAGCCGATATTTTGACAAACCTTTGGATCAAAAACGTTTTATTCATTTGCGTAAAGCAATAGGAATGCTTTCTTTGAAATAACAATTTTTGAATCTTTGCTTAGGTTAAGTTTTGTTTTGTGTTTTTGTTCTTTCTTTTTGTTTGTATATACAACATTAACTGAGCATTAGTTAATTGACTTTAATTGCATCCTTTCATATTTTAAGAAATTTATTATGATTTGGATATCATGATAATACATTTGATGCGATGATCATTTATATCAATTAGTTCATCTTTAATTGATCAAAGTCAATTTCTCTCTCAATGATCTCTTGGTATAGTTTTTATCTTATTTGATAGTTAAGTCAAGTATGAACACGAGATCAATTTCTGGTTAAATACTTCATATCTTAAATAATTGATAGCCAATTGAGGGGGAGTTTATTTATTAAAGTTTCATGCTCAAAAGATGCGGAAAGAGTTACATCCTTAAGTGGAGTGTGAAAACTACCACCATATGGAGGAAAGAGCTACCACCTCGGTCGTCCGAGTACTGTGTGCAGCTACCACATGTTTACCAAGCATGGTTTTTCTTGTTTATTAAATAAAATGCTTTTTGGAATACTTGACTCTGTCGAATTCCAAGGTTGGTATAAGGTGAGATTTTTATTGAAAGATGCTCAAAGAGCCACTCCCTACAATATAAATTGACTAGATAGGATTATCTAATTTATTTGGGATTTCAAACATCTATCGATCTTTGTGCTTCATTTTCTTTACTAAATTGATGATTTGGTAAACGCATTACTCATTAAATCATGATTGATGTTTTGAACTTGTTCAACTTTAAAGGATTTAATTTTTATAAATTTTTGTTTCATTGTTTGGAAATTATTGATAGATTTAGCATAATCTATTTCTTTTGATATGAAACGATGATTTTTGTTTAAAGTTCATATACAAAAATTGCTTACATACTTTTTCTGGATTTTCTGGAATTTTTGGAATTTTTTCTAGAGAAAAAGTTGAATCCGATCCGGACTGGATAAATTCGATCCGGATCCCGAACGAGGGATTTTCCTGCGCAAAGCCGATCCGGACTGAAATCCAACCTGATCCGGACCGCGGTTAGGTTTTAATTGAAACGAAAGGTTTTTCGAATCTCATTCTCTTCAATCGTTTATTTCTTTATTCCTGGTGTTTCTCTCTCTAGAATCCAACAGCTCTTGGATCTTTCCAACTTGTTTTCTCTCAATTCAAGTAAGTTCTTTTGATCAAAATCACCGTTCTTCACTGTTTTTTTTCTATTTCTTCAAAACGTGAGTGAAATTCATGCTACGAATTCAATTCTAAATGATTTTTGATCAAATTTCTTTTGAAATTAGAACTCTGGACATATTAGTTTTGTTTCTATGCCTTGTATTATCTTGATTAACGAATTTGTAGGCTTTGATTTCTAAAAATTCAGTTTTAGGGCAAAATTTCAGATTTTTCTAAAAACATGGAATTGATCTATTTTTAAATTTCTTTTTGGAAATCTAACTTGATTCCTAGTCTCTATACACGATAATGATTGTTTAGGTATTTTTTTCAAATTTTTGAAATTAAATAATTTTTTCGTGTTCTTGAGTTTTTGTTTGCAGGATTGTTGATTTCAAACATTACATCAGCAATGGTTGGCACACGAGCGTCAATTAAAAAGGAGCAAGATAGAGCAAGTCAGGAAGAGACGAAGAATGTCCTTCAAAATGATTCAGAATCAGACGAAGAAGATTGGGAAGAAATTTGCAGAGAAATACAACAGGTTGTTGATGCTGAAGAAAGGTTTGACTTAAAGAACAAAAAGCTGATGAAGTCTTGCTCAACGACCAAGCAGTATACTAGGCGAAAGAATCCAAGGGGCAGTGGAATTCAGATTAATGAACCCCTCGCCAGAGAACAATCTCTTCATAGAGAATCTTCATGGACTGAAGGTAGAAATGCACCATCTGCATCCTCCCTACCCCCTTCGACCTCCAAGAAAAACACCACAGAGGATAATATATTTATGACCTCCATCCGACAAGAACAGAGGAGATTGTTTGTAGAACAAGAAAGAATGTCCATAGACATACAACGTATCACTTCTGGACAACAACAGATGAAAAGAAAATGTTCAAAAATATCAAGAATGCTCAAGAAAATTTTAAACAAATTGGATTGTAGCAGCTCAGACAGGTCAGATCTAGATTGACCATTTGATCTAATGTTCATCTTTTCTGCAGGTTTTTCTGATTAAGTTCTTTTCTTTTCTGAACTTTACCTCCCTTTATTGTAATTTTGGCTACTTTTCTGTGACAAAAAGAGGGATAGAACACCTAAAAACTGTACTAAGTGGTAGTACTTGTGGTAAGTAAGTAGGTAAGTACTTTGGTACTTTGTGGAACTTTTGCATGATGAAGTAAAGATAAGTATGAATACTTGTGTACTTTGAGTACATGCCCCGACTAACTATTTGACTAACTATTTGGGCATGTAATATTACTAACAAGTTGCTTGATAACTGACACGTTTATTAACTTGTTAATTGTTTTGACATGATATTTAGATTGTTAATACATAGGGATATGTGAATCTTTGTTTGCTAAACTTTCATACATATCTGATAATTAATGTCATGGTGAGTATAAACTCTATTTCTCTGATTGATTTTTGAATGTTTAAATTCTTGAGGTATCTAACAATTTCTTTTGTCAAGAATTATTTCTTTTGCAGAGAGTACAAACGTCTAAGTCTAGAGTCTGTTTTAGGAGTTTATCTCTTGTATTCATCTTATTTGGATTTTTCATGTAAATTTTTGTTGTATGGTGATAATAACAAAAATATCTTTTAGAATTTTTTAAGTGGATTTTTGTTTTGTCACGAAACCGCCAAAGGGGGAGATTGTTAAGGATTTTGTTTTGGCGTATTTCGTGAAGTGGTATAAGTCTTGAAGATTGAAGATGAAGAATCGTGGATCAACTACATCAATCTCAAGAAAAAATGCATTCGGAATGATTAGGTACGTTTAACTAAATAATTTTGGCGATCCGAATACATTTGATTAGTTTAGAAATACTTGGATAAGTTTTCATTGCATAAAAATCAAAAACTGGACAAGTTGGATGTTCAGGATCCGGATCAGACCAATCCAGTCCGAACCCCGAACATAGTTTAGTTCATGAGTCCGGACCCCGAACCTTAATTCTGCAAAATTGCATGAACAGTCCGGACCTCCCCTGTTTCAGTCCGGACCCCGAACTGCGTTTTTCAGAAAATCTTCTGAAAAAAGACGACAGTTCGGATCAGACTTAATCCAGTCCGGACCGTCATGCGGGAAAAATTCTGTTAAGCCAGTTTTTTATTCTTATCCCCTTCCAAAGATTTCTAACCTATAAATGAACCATAATTTCATCTCTTAGGGTTAATGAGAATTAATCGATTTTAATCGAAAAATCGATCGGGAAAAATAATAGAAAAATCCACAAATATAGAGAAGAAAGGAAAACACGATTAAACTTATGTTTCTTCATCTATATTGTTCAATTTGATTCTAGGGTTTTGAAGCACCTATTTTTCGTAGAATCAAATTGAAAAATACTTAGATGGTATTTCCTTATCTATCTTTGATCTGAGTATTCAGAGGATCATCACCAAACAAAACAATGATCTATCTAGGCGTGCCGCATTGGCGAAGACCGTGGATACGGTTGGACTTCGTGGATTCGAAGTTGGACGCAAATCGTGGATTCGAGGCGCGTCGTGGAGCAAGCGGAGAAGATCAACTAGGAGCGTGTGGAAAAGGTTGAGTCGTAGGTTTACGGTAAATCACCTTGTACGTGTTTTAATTCTAGTGGATTTCGCCGTGTTATCGGTCCCGTGGTTTTTTACTCCTGTGACGGAGTTTTCCACGTAAATCTTGCGTACTTTATTTATTTTCCGCATTGGGTTATTTTTACGCAACGATTTGGTGTGATTATTGTTTTTACCTATTCACCCCCCCCTCTAGGTGGTTTTTCCCCTATTCAGATCAATATAATCCATAACCTACAGTTCTTAACTCGCCCAAGGGATGGGATGAGTGATTGACATGTCTTCTCTCGGTGGCGACTATGTTGGCTGCAGACAACATAGTGCTACAGGAGTGGGGACATGCCTTTGACTTTCGCTAGATTGGGTCGAGTGTTGTTTGTTACGGCATTTTGGTGTTGGCATATTTCGTGAGTCAAGTCAGTGAGTTGAGTCGGAGTCTTAAAGGGATCAAATTGTCAATCAGCAATCAAAGACTTAGAGAAGATTCAACAAGAGCTCAAGTTGACACTCAGTGTCTTGAGTCTTGAAAATTGAAGTTGAAGAATTGTGGATCAGTTACTTCAATCTCAAGAAGAAAGTATTCAAAAGGATCAGGTATAGTTAACTAAATAATTTTGGTGATCCGAATACTTTCTTATAGTGTAGAAACACTTGGATGAATTTTTAATTGCATAAAAATCAAAAACTGGACATGGGACATGTTCAGGATCCGGATCAGACAGTCCAATCCGGATCCCGAAGGGTGCTTGTTCATTGGCAAATCCGATCCGGATCAAAGGTCATTTCGATCTGGATCCCGAACATGGGTTTTTGCTGGAATATATGAACGATCCGGATCGGGCATTTCAATCCGGATCCCGAACCCTGTTTTTTTGGAATAGCCTGACTCGTTATGACGATCCGGATCACAGTAAATCCGATCCGGATCACCGTCCTGAAAATTTCCAGATAAGGTAAGTTTTTGATTCTTATCTCTTTCCAAAGGTTTCTAAACTATAAATAGACATTTAGGGTTTCTCAAAAACGTGGTGAGCACGGCCGATTAATTTATAAAACACTTGAGAGCAACCCTAGAGGCTAGGTTTTTATCGTTCTTCGTTATAGCCTCTTTTTAGGTCAATTCGACGGTTCTTTCAAGAACATATCTTTTGTCGAATTGATCTAATCTTTGCTTAGAGATTTCTTCTACGGTTCCTCAATGAGAATCTAAGCAAAGGATCACCATCGAAGACAATATTCTTACCGGCTGAGTTTGCGTCGTGGATTCGACGTGGCATCGTGGATTCGGTGTGCTAAAGGCGTTTCGTGGATTCGAAACGTGTGCTCGTGGATTCGAGTGGCGTTCGTGGATTCGAATGTGTGAAGTGGACGTGAAATCGTTGGAGCGCAAGGTCCGAAGAAGTTGAAGGAGGGGTTAAATCCGTGGAGACGTTAATCACCTTGTTATTCTTCTTTTCTTAGTGGATTGTTATTGCGTGGACATCCAATCGGTGAGCGCAAGGTCCGAAGAAGCTGAAGGAGGGGTTTGAGTCCGTGGAGTCGGTAATCACCTTGTTATTCTTATATTCTTAGTGGATTGTTATTGCGTGTTGGTCCCGTGGTTTTTCTCCTGGATTGGAGTTTCCACGTATATCTCGGTGTGCTGTTTTTATTTTCCGCATTGGTTTTTATTTTGCACTGAGATTTGGTTTTATAAGTATTACACCTATTCAACCCCCCTCTAGTTGTTTGATAGTACCTATTTAGATCCTTGTGGATCCCCAAAAACCTACAATTGGTATCAGAGCGGGTTTTAGGTTTATCTATCATGTCGGGTGAAAGTGGTAATATTTTTAGACCTCCTCTTTTTGATGAGACTAATTATGCTTATTGGAAAGTGCGGATGAGGGCTTTTCTCATTGCAATTGATGAGCGGGTATGGCAATCCGTGGAATATGGTTGGGTGCATCCTGTTGAGGAAGTAGGAAATTCTACTACCCCAAAACCTCGCTCTAGATGGTCCAAAGAGGAACTCGAAAGATCTTCTTACAATGGGAAAGGTATGAACGCTCTTTTTAACTCTCTTTCCTCGACTGAGTTCACAAGAATTTCCGCGTGTGAAACCGCGAAGGAAATTTGGGATATTCTCAAAATTACACATGAGGGTACTAATCTTGTAAAAATTCAAAAGCTCCAGATGCTTACAAGTCAATTTGACTCTATTCATATGGAAGAGCATGAATTGTTTACAGATTATTACACTAGACTTCAAGATGTAATAAATACATGTGCTAATTTAGGAGAAAAGATCCCGAAGTCGAAAATTGTAAGAAAGATACTTCGGACTCTTCCGGAACGGTTTAGGGCAAAGGTTACCGCCATTGAAACCGTTAGTCATCCGGATGAGATGAGTGTAGAGGAATTAGTAGGTGCTTTGCAAACTTATGAAATGACTTTTCCTACTAATCAAGTTTCTTCCAAGTCTTCTTCTAAGCTTACAGGTATTGCATTCAAATCAACAAAGGAAGAAGATAGCGAATCAAGTTCCGACGATGAAATCTCTTTTGCCGATTTTGAAGAACAATTGGCGCGGATCACAAAGAAATTTCGTCGGAAATTTTGGAAGAATCGAACCAATGGATCTTCATCCACGAAACCATCTAAAGGATCATCGGGTTCTAAATCCTCTAATCTCAAAGGCGTTGCAAAACCTTCTAAAGAAAAAGAAAAAGATGATTTCGAAGGGGAAATCCAATGCTATCGATGCAAAGGCTACGGCCATTTTTCAACGGATTGTCCTTCTCCGAAATCATATAAAAAGAAGGCTTTGCAAGCGAAAACTTGGGACGATTCTACCTCTATTGAATCGACCTCAAGTAAAGAGGAAAAAGCCGTTGCCTTACACGCCTCTCAAATTCCCTCCTCTAATGTTTGTTTATCATCTTTAATCACTGACTCTATTCCTTTGATTTTGCATGAAACATCAACATCCAACGGAGAGTCATCAAGTGAGGGGGAGTCGGACGAAGAAGAACTCGTTGAGGCATATCAACAACTTCTTACGGAATCAAAGAAGATGGCCAAACATATTAAGAAGTTGAGGAAGCAACGACTTGAAGTTCAAGACGAGAATCAAGCTTTAAAGATAAAACTTCATGATCTCGAGGAGGAACGAGAAGGCTTATTGGATAATAATGAAATCCTCCAAGAAAAGCTAAACCAATCGGAGACAAACGCTACATCATATATGGACAAGATTGGTTTTCTAGAAAAGCAGTTTGAGGAAATTCATGTCACCAACCAAGCTTTGACCAAGCAAGTTCATCCACTCAAATCCGACATACAAAGGCTTTCAACCGGTTTCAAAAACTTTGACGTTATGTCCGGATTAGGTCAAACAAGCAAGGTTGGTTTGGGTCTTAAAAAGGATCAAACTGTGCATGCTTCAAGTTCCACATTCAAATTGAAAGGAAGAACGTGTCACTTATGTGGACTTGAAGGACATTTGGTGAAGAATTGCCCGAAAAAGAGAAAGAAGAGTCCTTCGGCAACTTCATCTACGGAGCGAACTCAACGGAATCAAAAGACACATCAAGTCAAAGGAGTTCACTCAACCCACCAAAGGTCCGAGCCACAATATCAATCATACAAGTGGATCACTACGAGGCAAAGACCTAAGGTGGACCAACAGTCAAAGCGGACAACCCCCGGCCACAACGAATCAAGACAATCCAAAATCCAGCGATTTTGGATTCGGAAAGGTGATATCTTTCCTTGTCTTAAGTTCTAAATAGCTTATGACTGTATGTAATGCTTTGATTGGTTTTCCCTTCATATCTTTCTTAATCTTTGCATTACATGTTTTTCAATGCTCTTCGTTTTTATACTTTGTTTTTGAACAAAAGGGTTTTTACTGAACAAGTGCATTGAATAAATAGGGCTTCACGTTTATTCACTCCAAATTAATTTTATTTGGATTATCAACTTTACTCCATAATCATAATTTTGAAGATACTTCATTATAGGAGTTTTTGATATTATAAGCATCAAATTTTAGAAATCATGTGTGATCTTTAGATGCTTAATCTATCTCGGTTGTGTGAATTCATTGTGATAAACGTGAGACAACCGATAGACTAAAATTTGGGATTTAATTCTTTCACGTAAGAGATTGCATTCTTACAAGGGTAATGAAATGATTTGCAAAAGATGTGGAAAGAGTTACATCCGAAAGCAGTGTGAAAACTACCACCACATGTTGGAAAGAGCTGCCACCCCGGTCGTCCGGTCTGTGTGTGAAGCTACCACATGTTATGGATGCTTGAAAATTATTTATGAAATTTTGTTTAGTTGAAGCATTCGGAGATTTAAATTTAAAGCTCTTATTTTGAACAATCTCCTGGTTGGTATAAGGTGGGATAGTTGAAAGATGGTCAAAGAGCCACCCTTAGGTATTTTAGTGCTTATCTCAAATTTGAAAGGGTAAAATTCAAAATTGATGTCATTTGGAAATCTCTGTAAGTCATCTTTGTAAATCCGTTACATCTTGATAGACTTTGGATCTCAAGACTATTTTTGATGACTTGTGTTTGACGAATATAACATGAAAAACTGTTTATAATGTTTTATCTTTGTTTTTCATGATTTAGGAGTAAATCTTTTTAATTTTGTGAAATTAATTGGATTGAATGGCATCTGTGTGAATTCATTGTTTAAAGCACTTAAATTGATTTCTTGATGGAATACAAATCGGTATTTGAAAAGATTCTAAAATCTGGATTTGTTTCAAGAAATTATTTGATTTTTGCTTTCTGGTACAGGTACGTAATCTGCATTTTTGTTATATACCGGAACTGAGCCTTTATCTCTCTTTCTCTATGAACTAATGCTGTTAGTGATTTCCTTTTGTCTAGTATGTTCACTGTTTGACAATTTGTGACAAAAAGGGGGAGAACAGAAAATAATGATCGTATCACAAAGGGGGAGAACATAAATGCTCAAGACAGGGGGAGAACATGGAGAACATGGAGAACATGTTAGAGATGCTCAAGATAGGGGGAGATAAAGAAAAGATTGAAAGAGCCGAAAAACAAAAGAACCAAAAGGACGAATCAAATGTAGGATTTTAATTTCTAACGACTAACGTTTGATTTTGTTTGGAGTTTTGTTTTGCAGGAATTACATCACTTTAAGACTCCAAGTCCTAAGTCATAGAGTATGTTCTAGGACTGTTTGGTTCAAATGTAATTTTGTATTTATTGGATCTTTCACGCAAAGAAAATCAATGTTTTGGTGATAACATTGAATTTCGACTTTTTGGTTTAAGATGAGTGACTTGAGCGCTTTTATGTATTTTTGGGTTTTGTCACGAAATTGCCAAAGGGGGAGATTGTTACGGCATTTTGGTGTTGGCATATTTCGTGAGTCAAGTCAGTGAGTTGAGTCGGAGTCTTAAAGGGATCAAATTGTCAATCAGCAATCAAAGAGTTAGAGAAGATTCAACAAGAGCACAAGTTGACACTCAGTGTCTTGAGTCTTGAAGATTGAAGTTGAAGAATTATGGATCAGTTACTTCAATCTCAAGAAGAAAGTATTCAAAAGGATTAGGTATGGTTAACTAAATAATTTTGGTGATCCGAATACTTTCTTATAGTATAGAAACACTTGGATGAATTTTTAATTGCATAAAAATCAAAAACTGGACATGGGACATGTTCAGGATCCGGATCAGACAGTCCAATCCGGATCCCGAAGGGTGCTTGTTCATTGGCAAATCCGATCCGGATCAAAGGTCATTTCGATCCGGATCCCGAACATGGGTTTTTGCTGGAATATGTGAACGATCCGGATCGGGCATTTCAGTCCGGATCCCGAACCCTGTTTTTCTGGAATAGCCTGACTCGTTACGACGATCCGGATCACAGTAAATCCGATCCGGATCGCCGTCCTGAAAATTTCCAGATAAGGTAAGTTTTTGATTCTTATCTCTTTCCAAAGGTTTCTAAACTATAAATAGACATTTAGGGTTTCTCAAAAACGTGGTGACCACGGCCGATTAATTTATAAAACACTTGAGAGCAACCCTAGAGGCTAGATTTTTATCGTTCTTCGTTATAGCCTCTTTTTAGGTCAATTCGACGGTTCTTTCAAGAACATATCTTTTGTCGAATTGATCTAATCTTTGCTTAGAGATTTCTTCTACGGTTCCTCAATGAGAATCTAAGCAAAGGATCACCATCGAAGCCAATATTCTTACTGGCTGAGTTTGCGTCGTGGATTCGACGTGGCATCGTGGATTCGGTGTGCCAAAGGCGTTTCGTGGATTCGAAACGTGTGCTCGTGGATTCGAGTGGCGTTCGTGGATTCGAACGTGTGCAGTGGACGTGCAATCGTTGGAGCGCAAGGTCCGAAGAAGTTGAAGGAGGGGTTAAATCCGTGGAGACGGTAATCACCTTGTTATTCTTCTTTTCTTAGTGGATTGTTATTGCGTGGACATCCAATCGGTGAGCGCAAGGTCCGAAGAAGCTGAAGGAGGGGTTTGAGTCCGTGGAGTCGGTAATCACCTTGTTATTCTTCTATTCTTAGTGGATTGTTATTGTAGTGCAACGATTTCTGCGAAATAGCAAAACTCGGTAAAAATACTTGTAACACATTTCAAATGTGATTACAAGTGGGTTAGAAGCGTTTCGAATCAACGCAAAAGCCGTTGAGTCGAAAAGTGAGTTGTGGTTGGAAAAGCGAAGCCTCAAGTTTGCAAAATTTGGACCCGAGTTCGCCGAGTTCGCAAAATGGCGAAATTCGGCGAGAAGACTTGTAGCGTGTTTTAAATATGATTACAGTCGAGTTCGGTGCATTTCGGGCTGACGCGAAGGGCATCAGGTCTGAAATTTGTGATCACGAAGCATTTTCGGAGCCCTGTTTCGGAGACTTAGAATAGTCAAAAAATTTAAAAGAAATCGTGGGGTGTCTCACAAAAGTTTTATGATTAAAAGGGGTGAAAAACTGAGGTGAGCGATTAAAGGAAAATTGGAGAACGAAGCGAAGAAAAATGCTTCGTAAGTCTGAAACTGCAGTTTTGACAGCGCAGTTGATCGCGAAGCTTTTTCGGGGCTCTCTTTCGAGCGCTTAGATTAGCCCAAAAATTTAAAAGAAATCGTGGAGTGTCTCACAAAAGTTTTCTGATTAAAAGGGGTGAAAAATCGAGGTGAGCGATTAAAGGAAAATTGGAGAACGAAGCGAAGAAAAATGCTTCGTGAATTCTGAAACTGCAGTTTCTGACAGTGAAGTTGATCGCGAAGCTTTTTCGGGGCTCTCTTTCGAGGGCTTAGAGTGACCCGAAAATTTAAAAGAAATCGTAGAGAGCTTAAGAAAAATTTGTAGATTAAAAGGGAGAAGAAAATTTACAATTTCGATTTCCAGTTGACGGGGAAAACGCGGAGAAAGTGGGGTATCCGAATTTTCTTTCTGCAGGAGAAAACTGCAGGAATGAGGGCAGTTTTGGAAATTTTTTGAAACTAAGGGCAAACAAGTAAATTCACTTTTTTTTCCCAACCACCCTCTGCAAAAAACTAAATGCTCTCTCTCTCTTCCACTTGAAACCCTCCCTCTCTCACACTCTCTCCCTCTCTCAGCTGAAAGAAGGAACGAAAGAAAAAGGAGAAGAAGAAGAGAAAGAGAAGAAGTTGATGAAGAAGAAGAAGAAGAAGAAGAAGAAGAAGGAGAAGGAGAAGGTATTGTACTCTCTCTCTCTCTCTCTTCCTCTCTCTCTCTCTCTTGGCTCGAGGGGGAAGGAAACAAAAAAAAAAAAATGGAAATGGGGGGGCTGCAGCAGCTGTGGGCCCTGCTGCTTGGGCAGCATGGCTGCTGCGCAAGGCAGCAGCATGGCTGCCTTGCGCAGCTGCTGGAGCTGCAGCAGCTGCTGCTGCTACAAGCAGCAGCAGCAGCTGCAGGCTCTGCTGCTTGGGCAGCAGCTTGCAGCTGCTGCCCAGCAGCAGGGCATCCTCACAAAAAAAAAAAGAAAGAAAGAATGGAAAGAAAGGAAGAGAAGAAGAAAAGAGAAGAAGAAAAGAGAAGGAAAAAGAAAGAAAAGAAAAGAAGAAAAGAAGAAAAGAAGAAAGATAGAAACTTCTTCTCTTCTCTTTTCTCCAATGAGAAAAATGAAGAAAGATAGAAACTTCTTCTCTTCTCTTTTCTCCAATGAGAAAAATGCAACTCTCGATTTTTGCCAAAAGCAAAATCGGCAAATTGGGGGAAATAGCTCAAATTGAGCTTTTCTCAAATTTTTGAGAGCATTTTGACCCCGGATCGAGTTGTGCAAGTTTCTTTTTGGCAACATGCCATGAGATGATTATTCTCCTCCCATTTTTATGAACCGATAAAAATTTAGCCTTTTGATGGGGAAATTGACCAAATAGGGGTTTTTCCCTTTAAGTTGTCAAAGGGGTTTCTAGTTAAATTTTTATGGAAATATTAGATCATAAGAGTCATTGCTTCAAGACTTGCTTCTCTTTTAGGAAAACCTTGGAGACCAAGAGATCAAAATTTCTCTTTGGCAAACGTGACAAGAATGGGACTTTTTTTCCTATTCCCTTCAAATTGATCCAAAAAGAGAGTCAATTAAGGAATTCTCCCTTTTATGTTTTAAAAAGGGTTTTAGTTTTATAATTTTATGGAGTTAGAGAATCATGGGAAGAAATTGCTTCATGATTTCCCTTTTCATTATAGGGAAAGTCTTGAAGATCAAGAGGGCAACTTTTGGTCTCTTTTAAAAGCAAAGTGAAACATTAGCTTTCATTGCTTCTCTTTTCGTCAAAAGAATACCCAAAGAGGTAAGGTTAAAATTCTAGGGTTCTAGTTTTTGAACTCTTGTGGAATTAAAATGACAATGAGATAATTTCCTTCATGGTTACATCATATTTAGGATTTTCTTTAAAGATTAAAATATTAAAGAGACCAAAATATCCCTATTACAAGAGTATGCTAATAAGGGATTTTTGCAACTCTTTCCTTATTGGTCAAAATGAACCCATAGAAAGAAATAAAGAGTAAACCTAGGATTCTCTTTATAGTTGTGTGGAATTTAAAAAAAAAAAAAGAGTATGAAAGTGATTCCTAATTGGTTTCATTATGAATTTAGGGATTTCTTGGAGAATAGAAGGTCAACCCATCTTATCCTTGCAAAAGCAACTAAAGGTGGGGGATTCTATCGAGCGAGGGTGACCTCTCCCCTTATCTTTTGCTTTTCCTTAGAAGCATGTTAATAGAGTGGCTAGGATTGTATTTTCATGCTTATGTAGAAGTGAATTATGGCATGTGGAAATCTCGACTTAGGAGAAAACTTATATTAGGCTCTAATGTGTGGCATTCACTATAGGATTTCACGAGTGGCATTTTGCTTGAGTCAATTATGTGAGTACATGGAAGTAGGGCTTAATTTAGAGTTATGTCTCTAAGGGAATCATAGTATAGTTGAGGTTAAAATCCAAAGTGAATGAAATCCCTAGAATCGTCATAGGGAATTGGGTTAATACACCTACACTTTAACTTCAACTTGAGTATAATAAAAGTAAAGAAAGACTAAGTCCAAGGGACTTCTGTTACCTTGAGGCATGGACCTAGGGTAAAGGTATTGAGTACATGAAAAGATAAGCTAAAAGCTTAATTGAAAAGAAAGAAAATGGCCAAGAGGCAATGTGAGCTACGAGCTCGAATGAAAAGGAAGCTGAGTGCTAAAGAGCATTGAGAAAGGCAAAGGCCTAAAGTGAAAAGAGGCTAAGTGCAAAAGCAATAAAAGAGATAATAAAACGGGCGTACCTACGGGGGTGAAACGCGGCCCATGTTGGAGTAGCAGGCAGTGTCCCTCTCCCGGGTAGAGACCCGTTCGGGACGTTTCTCCCGTAGGACGGGGTAACACTTGCGGGTGTTTTCGGCAACCTTAGAGGACTTGTCTTATGGCAGCATGTCTGCCGGGCTAGGGCCCGTTGGGCAAGATTCTCCGAGGGTTAGCAACTTTAATTAAAACACAAAGAAAAGTAAAGAAAGTGGTTGGTCAAGTAAGTGGTTGGTTAGAATGACACCTTACAACGGCATTAAGTCAGGTTATGGCAAAGGTAAAAGTGTTAAACATGCTAGCTAGGATTTACAGCTTTTATTACTGTATTTCATTCTCTGTTATATTGCTTCCATTAGACTAAGCGGTGCAGGGCATTTTCTCTCGGTGGTTGAACCCACTGGGAACTTCGTTGTAGTTCTCACACCCTTTGGGTGACATCCCCACAGGTCCAGGTACATCGAGCGAGGCACGCGACAGGGGCAAGAGCCCAGCAGAGTAGCGACCTAGAGTTGCCAGTACCATTTTGGAGTTTTATTTTCTTGAGCGAACTTTTGTATGTGAGCAACAATGTAATCTTTAAATGTTCAAGTTTCATGTTGGAAAAAGAAAAAAAATATGGATGTAATTTGTATTGTAGTTGCATGTTAAAAGAGAGTTGTATTATAAACAAAAGTATTTGTTTTCGCTCAAGTGATGTACTTTCATTTCTTCTAACTATTTGTTTGAATGATTGGAAGTTTAAATTCATAGATCTCTCCTCTGATTGCTTACTCTTCCGCTATATTGAATTAAAATTGTTGGAATAAACCGTTCCTTTCGGTCTTGAAAGGTCATGCCCGATTGGCGGGTTTGTTGGCGCGCCCGAACTGTTCAAATTGATGGTCTCGGGGCGTGACAGATAAGAGTGGTATCAGAGCCTAGGAATAGTCCTAGG
>CM055066.1:29913747-29977218 GCA_029204045.2 Tillandsia leiboldiana | reverse complement strand
TTATCTTAGGTAAGATTACACTAATCACCAACATAGAGATCCAAATCATGCAAAGCCTAGTAACATCATAAATACTATTCTTGCAATTAATTATCCAATTATCATTATCAAGCTTACCTACATCTCAAACACAAACCATGTACCCTAAACATGCATGCATTCCTAAATAAAGAATTAGAGAACGTCCACCGGTTCAGGGAACAAAGCACACCTGAAGCGCGTTTCGCAGGCAAAGCCGAAGTTGGTGAAGAGTGTAGACGCTCACCCATCCAAATCTGCCAAAACTGCACCCTCGGTAAAATGTCGCGCAAGCCTCGGCTCCAAACAGCTGAAAATACCTTGGAAACCATTATCTCCAGTTCCAACAGGTTCATAAACACTCGCAAAACCTTCCTGGGTACAACAATAGGTCCAAGGTTACACTTTTACTCCAAATATCCAAGTACATACAAATCTGTTGGAACAGTCCCAAAGATGCAGATTTTTCACCAGCAAACGAGAACTCTGAAAAATCCGAAAAAAATACAGTCGCGATCTTCGCGTCGAGCCCTTCGAAACGAGTACCTTTACGTCAAAATCCGAGTCCGGGAGACCAAGTTACAAATTCCGCAACGCGGTGAGCGCGAAACTCCACAACACACACAACTGTATCACATTGCACAGAAGAACGGGAAAAGTATACCTTCGGGAAAGTCTCAGAAAAATCCAGAAAAAATACGACGAGAATCCTCGCGACGCGTAGATGCAAAAAGTGTAACCTCGCGACGGAATCTCGCGACGAGAATCCTCGCGATGTCCCGAGCGCGGAGATAAAATTCCGGCGAGGTGTTGCTGTCAAGGTAACCCACCAGCGGCAAAGAGGTTAAAAAGTACCAGAACCCCCATAAAAGCTCAGATGAGAGGAAAGTGGACAATACGAAAATCATAGGTCTACCTCTCCTTAATCTAACGCCATGATGAAAATAGTCCAAAAACACTGTCGAGGTAGCTCTGTAGACCTCTCTGACGAAGTGCGACGATAACAAGCCTCCGATTGATGAAAAAACGTCGTTCGCGCTACGATGCCGAAGTCGTCGACGCTGCGGCCTCCAAAAAATCCAGGCCTTCTCCACGAGATGCACGACAAGGTGAGCAACAAATTTTGTGAAGGGTCCACTGGCCAGAGAGCTCGGGAAAGCCTCAACTCGGTGTGCAAAGGGCATATTTACAGGCCCAAACCCGAAAAAATCCAAAATTCCGAAATTGGGCTTTTGGGCCAACCTCGGGCGCCCGGATGATTCAGGCTGCTACAGTGTGGGCCCGACCCAACATTGTTCACGCCCGAATCAACCAGGGGCCGCAACGTCACCATCCGAAAGCGGAAAGCCGGCTCCGCCAACCGTCCGCTCGACGCGTGGCACGCTGCACAGCCGACGCGTGGCGCGCACCAAGTCAACGCACTGCTGCCGCGCCAACGTGCGCGTGCCAGCGCCGCTGCGCCCCTGCCAGGCACGTGCCCGAGGCGGATGCCCCCCGCTCCGTGGACCGAGCGCAAGAGGACCAGCCAACCAGTGGCCCGCCATATGTCCACCCTCCGGTCCACCGAACACCCGCGCTTTTCCCCGTGGACCTCGCCTGCTGCGCCGGACCAATCCTACGCGGCCACGTGTCCCAAGGCAAACCAATAAGAATCCGACACGTGGCACGCCGCTTCCGTGCACCGCGCGCCTGCCGCGCTCCGCCGCTGCCCGCCGCCGCCGCACTCCGCCGCTGCCCGCCGCCGTCGGAATAGTACAAGTGCCTCGAAATTCGTAGCGCGGCATCTGAGCTCCAAAAAATACAAACGAATAGTCCATTTTCATCGTTTTCGCGTGCTGAATCCAAATCCGCTATCCATTTTGCAAAATTCCAATCCTAAAATTTGTCGAAGGCATCCAGAAAAGTGTTCTTAACCTAAATTTCGCACTGAGTCCAATTTTGTAGGTTTTTATATAGGATCCACAAGGATCTAAATAGGTACTATCAAACAACTAGAGGGGGGGGGGTGAATAGGTGTAATACTTAAAAACTCAATCTCAGTGCAAAATAAAAACCAATGCGGAAAATAAAAACAGCACACCGAGATTTACGTGGAAACTCCAATCCAGGAGAAAAAACCATGGGACCAACACGCAATAACAATCCAATAAGAATAGAAGAATAACAAGGTGATTACCGACTCCACGGACTCAAACCCCTCCTTCAGCTTCTTCGGACCTTGCGCTGAACGGTTGGATATCCACGCAATAACAATCCCTAAGAAAAGAAGAATAACAAGGTGATTACCGTCTCCACGGATTTAACCCCTCCTTCAATTTCTTGGACCTCGCGCTCCACCGATTTTGCACGTCCACTGCACACGTTCGAATCCATGAACGCCACTCGAATCCACGAGCACACGTTTCGAATCCACGAAACGCCTTTAGCACACCGAATCCACGATGCCACGTCGAATCCACGATGCAAACTCAGTCGATAAGAATATTGACTTCGATGGTGATCCTTCGCTTAGATTATCAATGAAGATCCATGGGAAAAATCTCTAAGCAAAGATTAGATCAATTCGATAAAAAACAGATCTTGGAAGAACCGTCGAATTGACCTAAAAGAGGCTATTAAGAAGAACAGTGAAAACCTAGCCTCTAGGGTTGCTCTCAAGTGTTTTATAAATTAATCGGCCGTAGCTCCCACGTTTTTGAGAAACCCTAAACGTCTATTTATAGTTTAGAAACCTTTGGAAAGAGATAAGAATCAAAAACATACCTTATCTGGAAATTTTCAGGACGGCGATCCGGATCGGATTTACTGCGATCCGGATCGTCGTAACGAGATTGACGATTCCAGAAAAACAAGGGTTCGGGATCCGGATTGCAACTTCCCGATCCGGATCGTTCATGAATTTCAGCAACATCCAATGTTCGGGATCCGGATCAGAATAGGCTTGGATCCGGATTGGATTTGCACATGAACTAATACCCTTCGGGATCCGGATTGGATCATCTGATCCCGATCCTGAACATGCCCCATGTCCAGTTTTTGATTTTTATGCAATTAAAAATTCTTCCAACTGTTTCTACACTATAAGAAAGTATTCGGATCACCACAATTATTTAGTTAAACATACCTGATCCTCTTGAATACTTTCTTCTTGAGATTGATGTAACAGATCCACAATTCTTCAACTTCAATCTTCAAGACTCAAGACACTGAGTGCCAACTTGAGCTATTGTTGAATCTTTTCTAAGTCTTTGATTGCTGATTGACAATTTGATCCCTTTAAGACTCCGACTCAACTCACTGACTTGACTCACGAAATATGCCAACACCAAAATGCCGTAACAATCTCCCCCTTTGGCAATTTCGTGACAAAACCTAAAAATACATAAAAGCGCTCAAGTCACTCATCTTAAACCAAAAAGTCGAAATTCAATGTTATCACCAAAACATTGATTTTCTTTGCGTGAAAGATCCAATAAATACAAAATTACATTTGAACCAAACAGTCCTAGAACATACTCTATGACTTAGGACTTGGAGTCTTAAAGTGATGTAATTCCTGCAAAACAAAACTCCAAACAAAATCAAACGTTAGTCGTTAGAAATTAAAATCCTACATTTGATTCGTCCTTTTGGTTCTTTTGTTTTTTCGGCTCTTTCAATCTTTTCTTTATCTCCCCCTATCATGAGCATCTCTAACATGCTCTCCATGTTCTCCATGTTCTCCCCCTGTCTTGAGCATTTATGTTCTCCCCCTTTGTGATACGATCATTATTTTCTGTTCTCCCCCTTTTTGTCACAAATTGTCAAACAGTGAACATACTAGACAAAAGGAAATCACTAACAGCATTAGTTCATAGAGAAAGAGAGATAAAGCTCAGTTCCGGTATATAACAAAAATGCAGATTGCGTACCTATACCAGAAAGCAAAAATCAAATAATTTCTTGAAACAAATCCAGATTTTGAAATATTTGAATTACCGATTTGTATTCCATCAAGAAAACAATTTAAGTGCTTTAAACAATGAATTCACACAGATGCCATTCAATCCAATTAATTTCACAAAATTAAAAAGATTTACTCCAAAATCATGAAAAATAAAGGTAAAACATTAGAAACCGTTTTTCATGTTATATTCATCAAACACAAGTCATCAAAAATAATCTTGAGATCCAAAGTCTATCAAGATGTAACGGATTTACAAAGATGACTTACAGAGATTTCCAAATGACATCAATTTTGAATTTTACCCTTTCAAATTTGAGATAAGCACTAAAATACCTAAGGGTGGCTCTTTGAGCATCTTTCAACTATCCCACCTTATACCAACCAGGAGATTGTTCAAAATAAGAGCTTTAAATTTAAATCTCCGAATGCTTCAACTAAACAAAATTTCATAAATAATTTTCAAGCATCCATAACATGTGGTAGCTTCACACACAGACCGGACGACCGGGGTGGCAGCTCTTTCCAACATGTGGTGGTAGTTTTCACACTCCTTTCGGATGTAACTCTTTCCACATCTTTTGCAAATCATTTCATTACCCTTGTAAGAATGCAATCTCTTACGTGAGAGAATTAAATCCCAAATTTTAGTCTATCGGTTGTCTCACATTTATCACAAAGTATCCCAATTCTTCACCAAATGTCCTTCAAGTCCACAAAGGTGACACGTTCTTCCTCTCAATTTGAATGTGGAACTTGAAGCATGCACAGTTTGATCCTTCTTAAATCCCAAACCAACCTTGCTTGTTTGACCTAATCCGGACATACAATCAAATTTCTTGGAACCGGTTGAAAACCTTTGTATGTCGGATTTAAGTTGATGAACTTGCTTGGTCAAAGCTTGATTGGTGACATGAATATCCTCAAACTGTTTTTCTAGAAAACCAATCTTGTCCATATATGATTTAGCGTTTGTCTCCGATTGGTTTCGCTCTTCTTGGAGGATTTTATTGTTTTCCAATAAACGTTCTCGTTCCTCCTCGAGATCATGAAGTTTTATCTTTAAAGCATGATTCTCGTCTTGATCTTCAAGTCGTTGCTTTCTCAGCTTCTTGATATGTTTGGCCATCTTCTTAGATTCCGCAAGAAGTTGTTGATATGCCTCAACGAGTTCTTCCTCGTCCGACTCCCCCTCACTTGATGACTCTCCGCCGGTTGTTGATGTTTCATACAAAATCAAAGGAGTAGAGTCAGTGACTAAAGAAGATAAACAATTATTAGAAGAGGGAAAATGAGAGGCATGAGAAGCAACGATTTTTTCCTCTTTACTTGAGGTCGATTCATTAGAAGTAGAATCGTCCCAAGTTTTCGCTTGCAAAGCCTTCTTTTTATATGATTTCGGAGAAGGACAATCCGTTGAAAAATGGCCGTAGCCTTTGCATCGATAGCATTGGATTTTGTGAGGTCCCGAAATTCCCCGTGTAGGGTTTGCTGGTTGTTGGGCAGCCTTTAGTGGCCGTTGGGAGTGTTTGTGCGCCTGTCGGGCCCGAGAAATGGGTTTGTGATGCAATTTGGAATTTAGTTGCATCACTGGAGGTCTGCGTGGTGTGTCGGTGGTGTTTGCGCGCAATTTGGACACAAGTGTTGGACTTTGGGCTTATTCGGAGATCGCATGGGTAATTGGTGGACCCGTCGAGTGTTTAGAGGTAGTTTCGCGCGATTTAGATGTCAAATTTGGACTCCGGGCGAAGTTTGGGATAAAGGATTACCTCTCCGGTTGCCTTTGGGAATTTTTAGAGTGAGAATTCGGCAAATCGGTTTGTTGATTTGGACTCAGCGCGAAAAACGGTGCGAAATACACTCTTTCTGGACTTTTTGGGCTTAAAATAAGGTTTTTGGTGTTGCTGGAATGGTGGACCGGGCTCACGGCGGCTGGCTCACGGCCCATGGACCGGTTGGTGCAGCGCGGTGCATGGGGTGGGCGTACACCCGGTGCAGGAGGCGACGCAGGCGGCCGGTGCACGCGCGGTGCACCGCGCATGCACGCGCACGCGTGGCGCGCGCCCGCGCATGGGCAGGGTGCGCTGGCGCCTCGCCCTCGCGACATGTGGTCGGTCGGACGGTTGGGGTCCGACCCGCCTTGCACCGGATCGGGTGCAAGGGATTCGTTGCGAAAGGGAGTTTTTGAGGTAAGGCTGATGGTTTGGAGAGGTTTCTTGATCAATTGGAAGGCTTTTTGAGAGCTGTAAAAAGGAAATTTTTGTATCAAAAATTCTCCTAAGGGGTTATCTTCTTCTCCAGCAATTATCAAGGGAAAATACCATCTTTTAGCATTTTTGAGTGGAGCTTGAAGTTTGCTGGTTTCGGATTCCACTTCGTCGCTTTTTCTTCCAGGAGGTCTCCAGAAGTGTAGAAATGGAATTTTGGGATGATTCTTAAGTGGTTCTCTTCACAACTTCATGATTTACAACTTTGGTATTGAGGTGAAGACCTAATTGAGGCTCTAAACCTGGTAAATATAGCAATCTTTGAGACACTTATTTTCTGTGGAGGATTTCGAGCAGAGGTTAGTATTTTTACTCCCCTGGGATGTATAAATGGAATTTTAAGTAGATTTTTGTTGGTAAATTTCCGGGACTTACAGAGATCCAATTTTCGTATTTTGTGGAACTTCCAATTTGGACTCTAAGTCAGGTAAATTAAGCCATCTTTGGGATTGTTGTGTACAGCTGAGATTCTGGATGTGGTTTTGAGCAATGCTTAGTGTTTTTGCTCCCTAGGGCTAGAGAAGTAGAATTTTAAGATGATTTTAGCGGGGAATTCATCAGACCTCAGAGACCTACATCTTTCATATTGAAGGGAAAGGCTAAATCTTGCTTAGAAGCTGTTAAATTTCTATATCTTTGGGACCCCATTTCTGTGAGGAATTCTGGACAGCGACACTTTGCCGGATTTTTATCTCCGCAACCGGACATCGGATGGAGTCGAACCTTTGGACTCTTTTCATCTACTCGACGCGAGGATTGTCCCCGTGTTTTTATTGGATTTTTATGAGGCTTGTCCGAAGGTGTGCTTCTTCCCCTTTACTGTACAAAGTTTTACAGTTATGTTGTTGTGTGGTTTTGCGCACCCTGTGTTGTAGAATTTGTAACTTGGTCTACGGTGCTCGGAATTGGACGTGCAGGTACTCGTTTCGAAGGTATCGACGCGAGGAACGCACCAGTATTTATGTTGGATTTTTCTGAGTTGTCGCTGCAGGTGAAATAATTACATCTTCGGGGCTGTTTTCTGATGTTGTATATACTTGGATATTTTGGGGAATAAAGTGTAACCTCGGACCTTTTGTTGTCCCCAGGAGGGTTCGCGAGTCTTTCTGAACCTGTTGAAATTGGAGATAGTGAATTCCGAGTGTTTTCAGCTGTTTGGGGCCGAGGCTTGCGCGACGTGTACCGAGAGAGCAGCTTTAGCAGATGTTGGACTGTGAGCATCTATACTCTTCACCGACCCCAGGTTTGCCTTGGATTGAGCACTTCAGGT
Source organism: Tillandsia leiboldiana (assembly GCA_029204045.2). Classification (NCBI taxonomy): domain Eukaryota; kingdom Viridiplantae; phylum Streptophyta; class Magnoliopsida; order Poales; family Bromeliaceae; genus Tillandsia; species Tillandsia leiboldiana. The sequence goes on along the minus strand of CM055066.1, from coordinate 29,969,720 downwards.
GGGTAAGCTTAATTTGGTAACTGTATAAGATTTTTATATTATGGTGACTGAAAGTGCACAGGTGAGGATATCACCCCTCTATGATTGAGAATAGGCATATTGTTATACAGCCAATATGAGTGAGAGGTAAGCAAGGAATGACCTACTTGGGTGAGATTGGTATACCATAGTAGGAATATTTTTATCATGCTTTACTAATATATGTTTCACCCACTTTTATTGTTTCTGAGGACAAAGCATGTTTGCATGGATATATAGTTAGGCCATCTTTTACTGCTGCACTACTTTTGGAACTTGACTTAGGAGAAACCATGTTATTCTTTCTCCTTCTTTGTTAGTCAGGTGGTCTATGTTGCTCAGGTTTGAGCAGGGGTTCTGGGTAGTGTTGTCGGGACTTGGTGTCTGGGACAGGTTGGATTAGTTGTGGGGCTTTGCGGCAACCGCGGATATTGGGCGGTTGACCGGACATTTATTTCTACACTAGATTGGGTATCTGATTTCTCTAGTGGACAGAGTTTCCCACTATTTGAGTATTTTGCATCTGATTGAGGACCGGGGCTTTCCTTAGTGGTTGGGCTTTCCCACTTTGATCAGAGTCATGATTCAGTCCTGCTGATTTATGATACTTGTTACTGAGGCACTTTACTCGTGTGGGTCGCTCCCCTCGAGTGCCACTCCGAAGTGTGCGATATTCAGACTTCGAGTCCTTGAGACTCCCATCCCCTATCGGTGTTATGCGTAGGCTGGCATACCCGATTTGGCAGGCACAGCAGGCAGTACCAGTTCTACTGATGGCATTAGATTGGGTTTATTACAGACTTTTGCTTTATAGTTGCACTCGTGTCAGGGGGACCGAGTGAAGTCTGGTAGCTGTGTTAGACCAGTACTAGTGTTGTTGGGAACCGTTTGGGGATACGGTGGTCCCTGGGTCATTATGAGTTAGGCAGGCATGGCAGGCATGGCAGGCATGGCAGGCATAGGCAGGCAGGGCAGGCATGGCAGGCATAGGCAGGCAGGGCAGGCATGGCAGGCATAGGCAGGCATAGGCAGGCATGGCAGGCATAGGCAGGCATAGGCAGGCATGGCAGGCATAGGCAGGCATGGCAGGCATGGCAGGCATAGGCAGGCATAGGCAGACATGGCAGGCATAGGCAGGCATAGGCAGGCATGGCAGGCATAGGCAGGCATAGGCAGGCAGGGCAGGCATGGCAGGCATGGCAGGCATAGGCAGGCATAGGCAGGCATAGGCAGGCACGACAGGCATGGCAGGCACAGGCAGGCACGGCGGGCATAGCAGGCATAGAGGCTTGTTAGCTGTTGAGAGTCTCCAGCTTCCTTATTTCAGTCTTTACGGCTTTGGTTAGTTTTTTTTGGTCTCTTGAGGACTTGGTGGGCAGACCGTCGGTACTGGCGGTAGTACCCACTGAGAACTCCCTTTTTGGTGTAGTTCTCACACCCTCTGGGGGCTTCCCCCCTCTTTTTCCTTCCTCTCCTCTGTTTTGCAGAGTCTTAGCGGGAGTTGCTGATTCTGCGGTTGTTGATCGAGGCGAGAGAGTCGCGAGCTAGATCCCTACCAGTCGTTGGAGAGTAGCGGTACCCCTTCAGAGGAGATCTACAGCAGATTAGTTGTTTTACTTTTTCTCTTTTAAGAGACTGATGTAGTGAGGACATGTTATGTATCGAGAGACTATACACTGTTGTATTTATTGGGGATATCTTTCGGTTGAGATCAGAGTTGTACCTGAGGATATTGTATGATTATCATTTCGGGAGACGGACTTGTTATATTATTTCCAGTTGTACAGTGATTGATTTTAGTTATACAATAGGTTTTTACTCTTGGCTCTGATATTATGTTTAGCTGTAGTACTTTTCTTGCAGGTAGGACGCTTCGCCTATGCAGGTTGGCATAGGTGGCGGATCTGTTGGCGAGCCCGGGTCGCAGTTTCGATCCCGGGGCGTGACAGATTAGAGTGGTATCAGAGCTTAGGGATAGGTCGGCTGGGACTTAGAAACCCTAGGCTTATGGTTTGACCTTTGGTTGACTTCGTGAGAGTCGTGACTTTTAGCGAGAGTCCTGATTGAGTTTTATATCTCTCCCAAGGGACGGGAGGAATGATTGGCACGTTTATTCTCCTAAGTAATTATGTTGGCTGCAGACAACATAATGCTGTGGGGCGGGTGACATGCCTTAGACTTTCGCTGGATTGGGTCGAGTGGCTTTTGTGTGCTGTTTGTGGTTCCACCGTGGCGTGTGGTGTCTCCCCGACGCTGGGTTTGACCGTGGGCATCTTGTCAGAGTGATTGAGCTCGAGCGGTTGGTTTTGGGCTGGATACCTAGATTGAGGTCAAAGAGCTCCGGACCCAGATGACAGGATTGTCTGAGGCATATCAGCGGCAGAGTGATCAGCTGGTCTGGGTGACATAGTCGTCGGAGCACTGAGTAACCCCCTCTGTGCCAATGTATAGTGTCGAGGCGCCGAGGCAGGGTGGATAGTTGACAGCAGAGGAGCTGTGGGACATGATCGATCTATTGAGCCAAATTTGGCAGTCGAACCACCCCGACTCATAAGATTGAGTTTGGAGCCTTTGGAGGCAGAGTCGTCGTTGGTGGTGATGGAGTGATCAATTGAGAGCCTCCCTTTGCCAGAGAGTTTATGCAGTTGTTGAACTGCGCGCTCCAGGTTTCGGGGGACGAGGCGCATAGGATATGTGAGACTGGGAGTGGTTTGCGCCAGGACACCTTTCAGTTTATTCAGTCCCTCCGTTATAGGTTTTGACGCCTCGTTGGTGTAGGCGTTGTGTTTGGGGCGTGGCGTTGCAGTTCCCTTGGATAGGGATCTGCCGCCAGAGGCGAGATTTGGATTTGGCGCTTGGCGCTGGATGATGGAGGACAGATCGACCGGCAGAGGCATTTCTGATTTCTTTTTTCCAAGGTATTGGATTTCTAAGATATTCGGGATCGGGTGGACCCCGATGGCAGTATCAGCGTTTGTATCAGAGTAGCGCGGCGATAGCGTGGATTTGCTATCTGCGGGGGACCATATTCGTTGCCTCAATGTGGGATCAGAGACAGAGGTCGTGCTCCCTTGTGGATAGTCCTGATTTTCAGGCAGATTGAGCGGCAACCACTTGCTTTGAGCGGATGAATCTGTGCCGCCCGGTTGGAGGGCGCCACGGTAGCGGATCGAGTGTTGCAAGTGTGATTGCATCACAGCAGCCGGAGTTAGAGCATGTTGCATTCCTGCATGGACTAAAGGCAGATTTGTTACCACGTGCACTAGAGGTACAGGGTTCTGTTGATGTTGTGCATGTGGGGGAGGCTCCTGGATTATGTCCAATGCAGTAGAGGCCGTGAGTTGTATCGGCAGACTTATTGGAAAAAAAGGATTATGGGTGACCCTGTGCTTGAGATTGATTGGCACAATGCCACAAAATGCTTGACTGCAGCAAGAGAGGACTTTGACCTTCGGCAAGGCGGACAGGGGGAGGCTTGCTTGTTGAAATTATTAGAGTACGCAGGTTATAGCGACAGTGTGAGAGGTGATTTCGGCGGCACCGGGACTCAGGGATATCTCTGTTTGCCCACGAGACTCCGGGTGTGATTTCACTTGAGCTGTTAGAGATGCCGCCGATTAGAGAGATAGAGTTTGTGTTTGACGTGGTTCAGGGAACCGCACCACCCTCGACAGCACCCCATTGGATATCGCCTGTAGAGCTGGGAGAGCTGATGGCGCAGTTGCTGGATCTGATGGATCGAGAGGTCTGCTTGACCTAGTGCCACGCCGTTGGTATACGGTGGTGATGCCACGTCGTTGATACACGCCTGTGAGGGTCCTCTTATGGTTCGAGTGTAGACAGGTCCGGGTGGTATCTAGGACCTTTTGATGGAGTTATACTCCGGCAGTTAGGATATGATGTGGGTATCTACTTGGAATCAGACAGCCGAGGACTTCGCCTAGATGGCGTTCGGGACACGATAGGGGCATTCTGAGCTCATAGTGAGGCCAAATGAAATAATTAATGCCCTGTTGTCCCCAAGATTTGAGGAATTGTGTGTCCTGGTTGTACTTGGACGGATTGGGAGTGGTGTTCCCCGAGGATATTATGATTTACTCCTGGAGCGATTGGGGACACAAGGAGCACTTGCGGATATACTACCAAGCCCGTGTGGAGGAAGCTGTATGCCAATTATTGAGGTGCAAGTGTTAGCTTTAGAAGCTTGTTTCTTGGCCACCTTATTCTAGCCGTTGGAGCGGTGGTGGAACCAGGTCAAATGGATGTTATTCAAGTATGGGCTGAGACCAACATTTTTTTTTTGAGGTGAGGAGCTTCCTATACTTGGCAGTGCCGAAAGAGCATGGCCAATGGATAATGAGACTGATACCAGCGCCAATACTAGTGTTTCCAGTGTTGGGAGATGGATTGGTGTGCTTGAGTGATGCCTTCTATGGCGACTGTTGCATTACCGGTGGATTATTGTTGAGCATTTCGGATTACCACGACAGCGCCATTGTGATGGCAGATACCAGGAGCAGGAGAGTTGCCTGGGGATTGAGTTTGCGGATTCCACAGCTAGCGCTGTGTGGACTGTTGAGGCAAACATGGCTTATGGTTGTGTCGCTGTGGGTTCCTTTGACTTTTAGACCGCGAGTTGAGTATCAGCATTGTGTTCGCCTTACGAGCCAGTTGTCGGTCCCGTTCACCGACGGTGTGGTCCCCGTCAGGGTATTCTTTATTTGTTGAGAGATCGACTTCGACCCGTGGATCCGTTGGGGTTATGTTGGCATGCTGAGTGACCAACTGTGGCCTGAGATTGTGTCTCTTGAGGAGTCCTTTTGAGGGTAGCCTTGGTTGAGTTGACCCAGGATGTGGTTGGTGCATGTTGCACTAGAGGTTATTCCAGTTTTCCCCCGGCTTTTTATTGGAGCCCTGTGGTATCTCACGTCTCAGCTCAGGAGTGATGTGTTTTTGGATTCCTCGCCCATGATTGACTTGCCCTTTGAGATCTGTGAGTGTTGGAGTACGAGGGACGGCCGTTGCAATTTCTGGCTTGAGAGATGGAAGAATTGCACATCGGGCCATACCGTACTTGTTGTTGTTGTTGTTGCTGCAAAGTAATCACGGGGAGTGAGTGGTGTTTCGGGAGCTGGAGGCGTATCGTTGGATACCTACCCGTGGTATTTGTGACTCCTGATGGTCTTGATCTAGTTTCGAGGACGAAACTTTCTTTTAGTGGGGGAGGATGTGAGGTCCCGGAATTCCCCGTGTAGGGTTTGCTGGTTGTTGGGCAGCCTTTAGTGGCCGTTGGGAGTGTTTGTGCGCCTGTCGGGCCCGAGAAATGGGTTTGTGATGCAATTTGGAATTTAGTTGCATCACTGGAGGTTTGCGTGGTGTGTCGGTGGTGTTTGCGCGCAATTTGGACACAAGTGTTGGACTTTGGGCTTATTAGGAGATCGCGTGGGTAATTGGTGGACCCGTCGAGTGTTTAGAGGTAGTTTCGCGCGATTTAGATGTCAAATCTGGACTCCGGGCGAAGTTTGGGATAAAGGATTACCTCTCCGGTTGCCTTTGGGAACTTTTAGAGTGAGAATTTGGCAAATCGGTTTGTTGATTTGGACTCAGCGCGAAAAACGGTGCGAAATACACTCTTTCTGGACTTTTTGGGCTTAAAATAAGGTTTTTGGTGTTGCTGGAATGGTGGACCGGGCTCACGGCGGCTGGCTCACGGCCCATGGACCGGTTGGTGCAGCGCGGTGCACGGGGTGGGCGTACACCCGGTGCAGGAGGCAACGCAGGCGGCCGGTGCACGCGCGGTGCACCGCGCATGCACGCGTACGCGTGGCGCGCGCCCGCGCATGGGCAGGGTGCGCTGGCGCCTCGCCCTCGCGACATGTGGTCGGTCGGACGGTTGGGGTCCGACCCGCCTTGCACCGGATCGGGTGCAAGGGATTCGTTGCGAAAGGGAGTTTTTGAGGTAAGGCTGATGGTTTGGAGAGGTTTCTTGATCAATTGGAAGGCTTTTTGAGAGCTGTAAAAAGAGAATTTTTGTATCAAAAATTCTCCTAAGGGGTTATCTTCTTCTCGAGCAATTATCAAGGGAAAATACCATCTTTTAGCATTTTTGAGTGGAGCTTGAAGTTTGCTGGTTTCGGATTCCACTTCGTCGCTTTTTCTTCCAGGAGGTCTCCAGAAGTGTAGAAATGGAATTTTGGGATGATTCTTGCGTGGTTCTCTTCACAACTTCATGATTTACAACTTTGGTATTGAGGTGAAGACCTAATTGAGGCTCTAAACCAGGTAAATATAGCAATCTTTGAGACACTTATTTTCTGTGGAGGATTTCGAGCAGAGGTTAGTATTTTTACTCCCCTGGGATGTATAAATGGAATTTTAAGTTGATTTTTGTTGGTAAATTTCCAGGACTTACAGAGATCCAATTTTCGTATTTTGTGGAACTTCCAATTTGGACTCTAAGTCAGGTAAATTAAGCCATCTTTGGGATTGTTGTGTACAGCTGAGATTCTGGATGTGGTTTTGAGCAATGCTTAGTGTTTTTGCTCCCTAGGGCTAGAGAAGTAGAATTTTAAGCTGATTTTTGCGGGGAATTCATCAGGACTCAGAGACCTATATCTTTCATATTGAATGGAAAGGCTAAATCTTGCATAGAAGCTGTTAAATTTCTATATCTTTGGGACCCCATTTCTGTGAGGAATTCTGGACAGCGACACCTTGCCGGATTTTTATCTCCGCAACCGGACATCGGATGGAGTCGAACCTCTGGACTCTTTTCATCTAATCGACGCGAGGATTGTCCCCGTATTTTTATTGGATTTTTATGAGGCTTGTCCGAAGGTGTGCTTCTTCCCCTTTACTGTACAAAGTTTTACAGTTATGTTGTTGTGTGGTTTTGCGCACCCTGTGTTGTGGAATTTGTAACTTGGTCTACGGTGCTCGGAATTGGACGTGCAGGTACTCGTTTCGACGGTATCGACGCGAGGAACGCACCAGTATTTATGTTGGATTTTTCTGAGTTCTCGCTGCAGGTGAAATAATTACATCTTCGGGGCTGTTTTCTGATGTTGTATATACTTGGATATTTTGGGGAATAAAGTGTAACCTCGGACCTTTTGTTGTCCCCAGGAGGGTTCGCGAGTCTTTCTGAACCTGTTGAAATTGGAGATAGTGAATTCCGGGTGTTTTCAGCTGTTTGGGGCCGAGGCTTGCGCGACGTGTACCGAGGGAGCAGCTTTAGCAGATGTTGGACTGTGAGCATCTATACTCTTCACCGACCCCAGGTTTGCCTTGGATTGAGCACTTCAGGTGGGTAAGCTTAATTTGGTAACTGTATAAGATTTTTATATTATGGTGACTGAAAGTGCACAGGTGAGGATATCACCCCTCTATGATTGAGAACAGGCATATTGTTATACAGCCAATATGAGTGAGAGGTAAGCAAGGAATGACCTACTTGGGTGAGATTGGTATACCATAGTAGGAATATTTTTAGCATGCTTTACTAATATATGTTTCACCCACTTTTATTGTTTCTGAGGACAAAGCATGCTTGCATGGATATATAGTTAGGCCATCTTTTACTGCTGCACTACTTTTGGAACTTGACTTAGGAGAAGCCATGTTATTCTTTCTCCTTCTTTGTTAGTCAGGTGATCTATGTTGCTCGGGTTCGAGCAGGGGTTCTGGGTAGTGTAGTCGGGACTTGGTGTCTAGGACAGGTTGGATTAGTTGTGGGGCTTTGCGGCAACCGCGGATATTGGGCGGTTGACCGGACATTTATTTCTACACTAGATTGGGTATCTGATTTCTCTAGTGGACAGAGTTTCCCACTATTTGAGTATTTTGCATCTGATTGAGGACCGGGGCTTTCCTTAGTGGTTGGGCTTTCCCACTTTGATCAGAGTCATGATTCAGTCCTGCTGATTTATGATACTTGTTACTGAGGCACTTTACTCGTGTGGGTCGCTCCCCTCGAGTGCCACTCCGGAGTGTGCGATATTCAGACTTCGAGTCCTTGAGACTCCCATCCCCTATCGGTGTTATGCGTAGGCTGGCATACCCGATTTGGCAGGCACAGCAGGCAGTACCAGTTCTACTGATGGCATTAGATTGGGTTTATTACAGACTTTTGCTTTATAGTTGCACTCGTGTCAGGGGGACCGAGTGAAGTCTGGTAGCTGTGTTAGACCAGTACTAGTGTTGTTGGGAACCGTTTGGGGATACGGTGGTCCCTGGGTCATTATGAGTTAGGCAGGCATAGGCAGGCATGGCAGGCATGGCAGGCATAGGCAGGCATAGGCAGGCATGGCAGGCATAGGCAGGCATAGGCAGGCAGGGCAGGCATGGCAGGCATAGGCAGGCATAGGCAGGCATGGCAGGCATAGGCAGGCATGGCAGGCATAGGCAGGCATAGGCAGGCATGGCAGGCATAGGCAGGCATAGGCAGGCATGGCAGGCATAGGCAGGCATAGGCAGGCAGGGCAGGCATGGCAGGCATAGGCAGGCATAGGCAGGCACGACAGGCATGGCAGGCACAGGCAGGCACGGCGGGCATAGCAGGCATAGAGGCTTGTTAGCTGTTGAGAGTCTCCAGCTTCCTTATTTCAGTCTTTACGGCTTTGGTTAGTTTTTTTTGGTCTCTTGAGGACTTGGTGGGCAGACCGTCGGGACTGGCGGTAGTACCCACTGAGAACTCCCTTTTTGGTGTAGTTCTCACACCCTCTGGGGGCTTCCCCCCTCTTTTTCCTTCCTCTCCTCTGTTTTGCAGAGTCTTAGCGGGAGTTGCTGATTCTGCGGTTGTTGATCGAGGCGAGAGAGTCGCGAGCTAGATCCCTACCAGTCGTTGGAGAGTAGCGGTACCCCTTCAGAGGAGATCTACAGCAGATTAGTTGTTTTACTTTTTCTCTTTTAAGAGACTGATGTAGTGAGGACATGTTATGTATCGAGAGACTGTACACTGTTGTATTTATTGGGGATATCTTCCGGTTGAGATCAGAGTTGTACCTGAGGATATTGTATGATTATCATTTCGGGAGACGGACTTGTTATATTATTTCCAGTTGTACAGTGATTGATTTTAGTTATACAACAGGTTTTTACTCATGGCTCTGATATTATGTTTAGCTGTAGTACTTTTCTTGCAGGTAGGACGCTTCGCCTATGCAGGTTGGCATAGGTGGCGGATCTGTTGGCGAGCCCGGGTCGCAGTTTCGATCCCGGGGCGTGACAGATTTCCCCATCGAAATCATATTTTTCTTTTTCTTTAGAAGGTTTTGCAACGCCTTTGAGGTAAGAGGATTTAGAACCCGATGATCCTTTAGATGGTTTCGTGGATGAAGATCCATCGGTTCGATTCTTCCAAAATTTCCGACGAAATTTCTTTGTGATCCGCGCCAATTGTTCTTCAAAATCGGCAAAAGAGATTTCATCATCGGAACTTGATTCGCTATCTTCTTCCTTTGTGGATTTGAATGCAATACCTGTAAGCTTAGAAGAAGACTTGAAAGAAACTTGATTAGTAGGAAAAGTCATTTCATAAGTTTGCAAAGTACCTACTAATTCCTCTACACTCATCTCATCCGGATGACTAACGGTTTCAATGGCGGTAACCTTTGCCCTAAACCGTTCCGGAAGAGTCCGAAGTATCTTTCTTACAATTTTCGACTCCGGGATCTTTTCTCCTAAATTAGCACATGTATTAATTACATCTTGAAGTCTAGTGTAATAATCTGTAAACAATTTATGCTCTTCCATATGAATAGAGTCAAATGACTTGTAAGCATCTGGAGCTTTTGAATTTTTACAAGATTAGTACCCTCATGTGTAATTTTGAGAATATCCCAAATTTCCTTCGCGGTTTCACACGCGAAAATTCTTGTAAATTCAGTCGAGGAAAGAGAATTAAATAGAGCGATCATACCTTTCCCATTGTAAGAAGATTTTTCGAGTTCCTCTTTGGACCATCTAGAGCGAGGTTTTGGGGTAGTAGAATTTCCTACTTCCTCAACAGGATGCACCCAACCGTATTCAACGGTTTGCCAAACACGCTCATCAATTGCGATGAGAAAAGCTCTCATCCGCACTTTCCAATAAGCAAAATTAGTCCCATCAAAAAGAGGAGGTCTATAAATATTACCACTTTCACCCGACATGATAGATAAACCTAAAACCCGCTCTGATACCAATTGTAGGTTTTTATATAGGATCCACAAGGATCTAAATAGGTACTATCAAACAACTAGAGGGGGGGGTGAATAGGTGTAATACTTAAAAACTCAATCTCAGTGCAAAATAAAAACCAATGCGGAAAATAAAAACAGCACACCGAGATTTACGTGGAAACTCCAATCCAGGAGAAAAACCATGGGACCAACACGCAATAACAATCCAATAAGAATAGAAGAATAACAAGGTGATTACCGACTCCACGGACTCAAACCCCTCCTTCAGCTTCTTCGGACCTTGCGCTGACCAGTTGGATATCCACGCAATAACAATCCCTAAGAAAAGAAGAATAACAAGGTGATTACCGTCTCCACGGATTTAACCCCTCCTTCAATTTCTTGGACCTCGCGCTCCACCGATTTTGCACGTCCACTGCACACGTTCGAATCCACGAACGCCACTCGAATCCATGAGCACACGTTTCAAATCCACGAAACGCCTTTAGCACACCGAATCCACGATGCCACGTCGAATCCACGACGCAAACTCAGTCGATAAGAATATTGACTTCGATGGTGATCCTTCGCTTAGATTATCAATGAAGATCCATGGGAAAAATCTCTAAGCAAAGATTAGATCAATTCGACAAAAAACAGATCTTGGAAGAACCGTCGAATTGACCTAAAAGAGGCTATTAAGAAGAACAGTGAAAACCTAGCCTCTAGGGTTGCTCTCAAGTGTTTTATAAATTAATCGGCCGTAGCTCCCACGTTTTTGAGAAACCCTAAACGTCTATTTATAGTTTAGAAACCTTTGGAAAGAGATAAGAATCAAAAACATACCTTATCTGGAAATTTTCAGGACGGCGATCCGGATCGGATTTACTGCGATCCGGATCGTCGTAACGAGATTGACGATTCCAGAAAAACAAGGGTTCGGGATCCGGATTGCAACTTCCCGATCCGGATCGTTCATGAATTTCAGCAACATCCAATGTTCAGGATCCGGATTAGAATAGGCTTGGATCCGGATTGGATTTGCACATGAACTAATACCCTTCGGGATCCGGATTGGATCATCTGATCCGGATCCTGAACATGCCCCATGTCCAGTTTTTGATTTTTATGCAATTAAAAATTCTTCCAAGTGTTTCTACACTATAAGAAAGTATTCGGATCACCACAATTATTTAGTTAAACATACCTGATCCTCTTGAATACTTTCTTCTTGAGATTGATGTAACTGATCCACAATTCTTCAACTTCAATCTTCAAGACTCAAGACACTGAGTGCCAACTTGAGCTCTTGTTGAATCTTTTCTAAGTCTTTGATTGCTGATTGACAATTTGATCCCTTTAAGACTCCGACTCAACTCACTGACTTGACTCACGAAATATGCCAACACCAAAATGCCGTAACAAATTTTAATATCCGTTTCGCGCGAAACCACTTCTAAACATCCGACGGGTCCTCTGACTACTCTCGTGATCCATTTAACACACTGAGTCCATCACTAGTGTCCAATTGGTGCACAAACACCACCGACACGCCACGCAGGCCTCCGTAAGCTGCCAATCAACCAGTAATCTCATCGTGGGGATCCGGGTCCTCACACCCTGTTCCAGTCCGGACCCCGAACCTTAATTCTGCAAAATTGCATGAATAGTCTGGACCTCCCCTATTTCAGTCCGGACACCGAACTACGTTTTTCAGAAAATCTTCTGAAAAAGACGACAGTCCGGATCAGAGTTAATCCAGTCCGGACCGTCGTGCGGAAAAAATTCTGTTAAGTCAGTTTTGATTCTTATCCCCTTCCAAAGGTTTCTAACCTATAAATAAACCCTAATTTCATCTCTTAGGGTTAATGAGAATTAATCGATTTTAATCAAAAAATCGATCGGGAAAAATAATAGAAAAATCCACAAATATAGAGAAGAAAGGAAAACACGATTAAACTTATGTTTCTTCATCTATATTGTTCAATTTGATTCCAGGGTTTTCAAACACCTATTTTTCGTAGAATCAAATTGAAGAATACTTAGATGGTATTTCCTTATCTATCTTTGATCTAAGTATTCGGAGGATCATCACCAAACAAAACAACGATCTATCTAGAATTGCCGCGAGGATTCGCGTGGCCTTGTGGATTCAAGGTGTGATCGCTCTCGTTGATTCGGAGCGAGGCGCGTTCGTGTGATCGAGGCGTGCCGCATTGGTGAAGACCGTGGATACGGTTGGACTTCGTGGATTCGAAGTTGGACGCAAATCGTGGATTCGAGGCGCGTCGTGGAGCGAGCGGAGAAGATCAACTAGGAGCGTATGGAAAAGGTTGAGTCGTAGGTTTACGGTAAATCACCTTGTACGTGTTTTAATTCTAGTGGATTTCACCGTGTTATCGGTCCCGTGGTTTTTTACTCCTGTGACGGAGTTTTCCATGTAAATCTTGCGTACTTTATTTATTTTCCGCATTGGGTTATTTTTACGCAACGATTTGGTGTGATTATTGTTTTCACCTATTCACCCCCCCTCTAGGTGGTTTTTCCCCTATTTAGATCCATATAATCCATAACCCACAAGTGGTATCAGAGCGGGAATAGGGTTGTAAACAATGGTTGAAGGTGGAAACATCAATAGACCACCGTTCTTCAATGGAACAAACTATGCTTATTGGAAAGTACGCATGAGAGCATTTTTAATTTCCATCGATGAACGGGTTTGGCAATCAATTGAGTTAGGATGGACAAATCCTACTGAGATTATTGCCGATGTTGTCACCATCAAACCTAGGTCGAAATGGACAAGGAAGAAATCGATTCTTCTTCTTACAACGGCAAAGGAATTAGCGCCTTATTTAATGCTTTGTCGCAAACCGAATTCTCTCGCGTTTCGGCATGTGAGACTGCGAAAGAAATCTGGGATGTTCTATAAGTTACACATGAGGGAACAAGTTTAGTGAAGATTCAAAAACTGCAAATGCTTACGAGCAAATTTAACTCAATTTTTATGGCAGAAAATGAATCGTTCACAGATTATTATACACGATTGCAAGATATCGTTAATACATGTGCTAACTTGGGAGAGAAAATTCCAGAATCGAAAGTTGTAAGAAAAATTTTGAGAACTTTTCCTGAAAGATTTCGCCCTAAGGTCGCAGCCATTGAAACAGTAAAACACCCGGACGAAATCAAAGTAGAAGAATTAGTTGGTGCGCTTCAAACTTATGAAATGACTTTTCCTACTAACTATTCTTCTGGAAAGCCTTCCTCTTCTTCTAAGTCTTCAGGTTTTGCATTGAAATCAACAAAACAAGAAGACGCGGATTCATCCTCCTCAGACGTTGATGATAATCTATCCATGGAGGATTTCGAGAAACAACTTGCACTCTTGACGAGGAAATTTCGCCGAAACTTTCGAAGGGGAAATTCAAGTAAATCCTCATCCTTCATTAAGTCCAAGAAAGGCAAAGGACCTTCAAGTTTTAAGTCAAGAAAGCAAGAGGGTTCTTCAAAGGACAAGAAGAACTCTGAGGGACAAATTCAGTGTTTCAAGTGCCGAGGTTATGGCCACATCTCAACGGAGTGTCCCAACAAGAATCCGTCAAAGAAGAAGGCTATGCAAGCCGTCACTTGGGATGACACTTCCACTTCCAATGAGTCATCTTCCAGTGATGAGGACGATAACGCCACATCATTTCACGCGTCCACAACTTCACCTTACATGTGCTTTTCAGCGACTTCCTCGGGTTCATTATCCAATTCCTTGGATGAAAAGAATGCAACGGATGATGAACTGAGTGATTCGGAAGGTGAAGATTTTGCTTTTTCCTACCATAAACTATTAAAGGATTCAAAGAAATTGGCAAAGCAAAACAAGAGTTTGCGAAGAAGATTGCGGGATCTTGAAGAACAATCTAAAGAAGCAACTTCTCTCTCAAACGCTCTTGAAGCGGAAAAGGATAATTTGGTTAAAATCAATGTTTCCCTTCAAGAGAAGAACGAGCATTTCGAGAAGGAGCACATTAAATTGGTGGAAGAAGCTAACTACTTCTTGAAGCTCTACTCTGAGACTCGACAAGAAAAATTGGAGATGTCGAAGACCATATTCCAACTTAAGGACGATTTGAAGCCATTTTCTTCTGGAAGGAGCAAGTTGGACAAGTTGCTTGGTCTCGGGCAAACGAATCGGTTGGGTCTTGGATACACTCGAACCAGCAATGATCCAAGTTCGAGTAAAACGGTTTTTGTGCCCCAGTCGGTTTCTCCTCCTCCGACGAAAATTATTGCATCCAACGTGAACAAGCCTACCTCATCTACTTCGGGTTCCCCATGCACAAAGGTATGTTTTCATTGCGGGTTTGAAGGGCACACAAGACAAAATTGCAAGAATGGAGCGAAGCGATCAAATCAAGCGCCTCTTGCAACAACTACCAACAAGTTCATCCCCGGGAAATCAAAGAAGAATCTTTCAAAGGTAATGAACCTTGGTAGTACACCTAACAAGACGACGTCATCATGGATTCCAAAGAAAAGTGATCAAGCGAACAAGATGCATTCACCAAGGAAATCAATGTCACAATCATTACCGACGTATTCCAAAACTTGCAAGGTTTGGGTGCGCAAAGGTGAAGTCTTCCCTTGTCTTGTCATTCATACATCACTTTATGCATATGACAATTCGTCTTGGTATCTGGATAGTGGTTGCTCACGCCACATAACGGGAGATAAAACCGTTTTTCAAACCCTTGAGAAAACCTCCGGAGGACATGTAGTTTTTTGGAGATGAACGATCTTCAAAAATTGTCGGCAAAGGAACCATTGCTATTCCAGATGGCCCGGCTTTAAACAATGTTTTGTTTGTTGAAGGCCTTAAGACTAACCTCATAAGCATTAGCCAACTTTGTGATGATGGTTTTTCAGTTAATTTTTCTTCTGTAGAATGTCTTGTAACTGATGTAAATCATTCATTCATTTTGAAAGGGGTTAGGTCACAGAACAATTGCTATGTAGTTCCTAGTAAAACAAGTCAAAATTGTAACCTAGTGTCACTTGATAATGAAACACTTTGGCATGAAAGACTATATCACATTAACTTTAAGAAACTATCTAGAATTTCTAACAAAGACATAGTTAGAGGTGTTCCTAAATTGAACTTCAAGAAAAACCTTGTGTGTGGTGGTTGCCAAAAGGGAAAACAAACGAGATCCACTCACAAGAATTTGAACCATGTAGGAACAAAACTGTGAAGACCCGGAATTCCCACTTATGGATCACTATTGCCTCTGCAGCTTCTGGAGGCCTATGTGGCGCGTCGACGGGGTTTGTGCACAATTCGGACACAAGTGGGGGACTTCGGGCTTAAATGGATCACGTGGGTGATCAGATGGCCCCGTCGAATGCCTAGAAGTGGTTTGCACGCAATGGATATTAAAATTGGACTCAGTGCGAAGTTTGGACCAAGGAACACCTTTCCGGATGCCTTCGGCAATTTTTAGAGTTAGAATTTGGCAAAATGGACTTCGGATTTGGATTCAGCGCGCGAAAACGATGAAAATGGACTATTCACTTGTATTTTTCGGAGACCGGATGACGCGCGCAATTTTCGAGGCTTCTTGGTACTATTCCGGCGCAGGCGGGCAGCAGCGGCGGCGGCGACAGCGGCGGAGCGCGGCGCGGGCAGGCGCGGGCAGGTGCGCGGTCTACCGCGGGGGCGTGCACCGGTCGCGGGCCACGTGGCAGATCCCGGTTGGCCGGCGCAGGGGGCGCGGTCCACGGGAAAAGGCGCGGTGTACGGTGGACCGGAGGGAGACACGTGGCGGCGTGTGGTTGGTGCGGTGTAGCACGCTCGGACCACGGAGCTAGCTGGGGAGCGCCTCGGGAAGCGTGCGTGCAGAGGCGCAGGCGGCGGGCGCAGGGCGCACGTGGGCGCGTTGACGCGCTATTCCCGTGCGTGGGCGGCCACGTGTCGGCGTCTGGGGGCGCCACGTGTCGCGTTGTGAGCGGCGGGCGTTGCTGTCGCCTGTTTGGCGGGCGACGTGGAGGCCCAGGGGAGTTTCGGGCTGCTACAGTGCGCGCCCAGGGAACTTTCGGGCTGCTACAGTGCGCGCCCGAAAGTTCCTTGCGTCCGGAAAATAGGACACATTCGGTATTTTCTGAATTGTTTGCTGGAGCCTATAAAAGCGATCCGAGCTTCTTTCTTTCCCTTTTTTCCGGCATTTCCGAGCCTCCTCTCGCCATGGCGCCTTCAGCAAAGATGATTCCCGAGCTATGCTGCATCCGTCTGCAAAGTTTTGAGATTTTTGGTGGCACGTTTATCGAGGTTTCCTTTTTTACGGCGCGGCGCGACGCTCGTCCATTTGGGTTCCCCTTCGTCGCGTTTCGGTGCGCGAGCTCCCCCGGCCTACTCCGACCACCTTTTCGAGCGATTTCTTCCCCGCTGGATCCGAGACGGACAGATCTACGATCTAGGTATTTTCTGCTTTCCCTCATTTCGCGCTTTTCAAGGTGTTTGTTCGAGCTTACTGTGACCCCATTTTTGTGATGGAGATTTGGACTGCGGCGTGGTTTTTCGGCGATATCTCCGCAACCGGGCATCGTATGGCGACGTGCTTGTACACTTTTTTCATCTACTCGACGCGAGGATTGTCAAAGTGTTTTTATTGGATATTTCTGAAGCTTGCCCGAAGGTATATTTTTCGCCCTTTATCTATGCAAGGAAATACAGATGTGTGGTTGTGTGTTTGTGAGCGCCCTGTATTGTGGAATTTGTAACTCGGCCTACGGGGCTCGGAATTTGACATGCAGGTACTCGTTTCGAAGGTATCGACGCGTGGAACGCGACAGTAATTTTGTTGGATTTTTCTGAATCCGTTCTGTAGGTGAAAACTGCACATCTTCGGGGCTGTTTTTTGGTGTTGTATACTTGGTATATTTTTGGAATAAAAGTATAATGTTGGACCTTATTGTTGTACCCAGGGGTGTTTTCAAGTGTTGCTCGACTCGATGGATCTGTAGACTTTGATTTCGGGGTACTTTTAGTTGTTTGGAGCCAAGGCTTGCGCGACATGTACCGAGGGAGCAGCTTCAGCAGATTTTGGGATTGTGAGCGTCTACACTCTCCACCGACTTCAGGTTTGCCTTGGTTTAAGCGCTTCAGGTGGGTAAACTTAGTAATGGTAACTGTTTAAGGGTTTATATGCATATTATGCCTTATGGGAGGAGTAGTAGTGGATGTTCATGTATGGTTTGGATAAGTGCACTTGTGGGGATGCCACCCCTCTATGACTGATAGCAGGCGTAGTTGATGTACAACCTGTATGAGCGAGAGGTAAGCAAGGAACAGCCTACTTGGAGGAGTGTGGCATACCATAGTAGGAATATTTTAGCGTGCTTTGCTAATATATGTTTCACCCACTTCTATTGTTTCTGAGGACAAAAGCATGCTTGTATGGTCATGTAGTTAGGAGAAACCATGCTTTTCCTTTCTCCTTCTTTGTTAGTCAAGTGGTCAGTGTTGCTCGGGTTCGAGCAGGGGTCTGGGTAGTGTAGTCGGGACTTGGTGTCTGGGACAGGTTGGATTAGTTGTGGGGCTTTGCGGCAACCGCGGATATTGGGCGGTTGACCGGACATTTATTTATGCATCAGATTGGGTATCAGATTTCTCTAGTGGACAGAGTTTCCCACTATTTGAGTACTTTTGCATCTGATTGAGGACCGGGGTCTTCTTTAGTGGTTGGGCTTTCCCACTTTGATCAGAGTCATGATCCAGTCCTGCTTTTGTTACTTATCACACCGGCGCGGATATTGCCCGGTGATACTTTACTCGTGTGGGTCGCTCCCCTCGAGTGCCACACCGGAGTGTGTGATCGGACGGTTAGAGTTGCCGATCTGTACTTACTTTTGGTTGCGATCGGACGGTAATAGTTGCCGATCTGTTACCTAGGAGTCCTTGAGACTCCTATCCCTGATACTTTACTCGTGTGGGTCGCTCCCCTCGGGTGCCACACCGGAGTGTGCGATCGGACGATTAGAGTTGCCGATCTGTACTTACTTTTGGTTGCGATCGGACGGTAATAGTTGCCGATCTGTTACCTAGGAGTCCTTGAGACTCCTATCCCTGATACTTTACTCGTGTGGGTCGCTCCCCTCGGGTGCCACTCCGGAGTGTGCGATCGGACGGTTAGAGTTGCCGATCTGTTACTTACTTTTGGTTGCGATCGGACGGTAATAGTTGCCGATCTGTTACCTAAGAGTCCTTGAGACTCCTATCCCTTATCGGTGTTATGCATTGGCCATCATACCCGATTCGTCAGGTACAGCAGGCAGTACCAGTATTTCTGGCGTCACTAGATTGGGTTTATTACAGATGTTTACTTTACTATTACACTCGTGTCAGGGGGACCGAGTGGAGTCTAGTAGCCCTGTTTAGACCAGTGCTAGTGTTGTTGGGAACCGTTTGGGGATCGACGGTTGTCCCAAGGTCATTATGAGTTGTTGACCGTTGTACGAGAGGCGTAGCAGGCAGTGCCAGTGATTTCCGGTCCATCGACTGGGTCGATTGTGCACTTCATGTGCTAGAGGTTGCATACCATTCTTTGGTTCTCCCCTTTTGGGCTTTTAGATAGAGGCATGATAGCTGTGAGAATCTCCAGCTTCCATATTTCCGTCTTTACGACTTTGGTTAGTTTTTGTCTCTTGAGGACTTAGTGGGCAGACCGTCGAGTCTGGCGGTGGTACCCACTAAGAACTCCCTTTTTGGTGTAGTTCTCACACCCTTCGGGGTTTTTCCCCTCCTTTTTCCTTCCTCTCCTTTGTTTTGCAGAGTCTTAGCGGGTGTTGCCGATTCTGCGGTTGTTGATCGAGGCGAGGGAGTCGCGAGCTAGATCCCTACCCATCGTTGGAGAGTAGCGGTACCCCTTCAGAGGAGATCTTCAGTAGACTAGTTGTTTTATTTTTCCTCTTTTGAGAGACTGATGTAGTGAGGATATATTATGTATCGTGAGACTGTACACTGTTGTATTTATTGGAGATACCTCCCTGTTGAGCTATGAGTTTTGTATCTGAGGTTATTGTACGATTATCATTTTTGGGAGGTGGACATTGTTGTATTATTTCCAGTTGTACAGTGATTGATTTTAGTTTTACAGCAGTTTTATCTTATAGCTCTGATATTGGTTAGCTGTAGTACTTTTCTTGCAGGTAGGACGCTTCGCCTATGCGGGGTTTGGCATAGGTGGCGGATCTGTTGGCGAGCCCGGGTCGCAGTTTCGACCCCGGGGCGTGACAGATTAGAGTGGTATCAGAGCCTAGGTTGTAGGTCATGGTGGACTTAGAAACCCTAGGCTTATGGTTTGACCCTTGGTTGACTTCGTGAGAGTTGTGACTTTTAGCGAGAGTCCTGATTGAGTTTTATACCCTTCCCAAGGGACGGGAGGAGTGATTGGCATGTTTATTCTCCTAAGTGATTATGTTGGCTGCAGACAACATAATGCTGTGGAACGGGTGACATGCTTTAGACTTTCGTTGGATCGGGTCGAGCGTTGTTTTGTGTTGTTTTGTGGTTTCTTCGTGGCGAGCGGTGTCTCCCCGACGCTGGGTTTTGACCCGTGTGCATCCTGTCATAGCAGTTGAGCTTGAGCAGTTGGTTTTGGGCCGGATACCCGGATTGAGGTCAGAGAACTCCGGACTCAGATGACAGGATTGTCAGAGGCTTATCAGCGGCGGAGTGAGCAGCTGGTCTTGGTGACACAGTTGTCGGAGCATTGGGTAACCCCCTTTGTGCCAATGTTTAGTGCCGAGGCACCGAGGCAGGGTGGATAGCTGACAGCAGAGGAGCTGTGGGACATGATCGATCTATTGAGCAAGATTTGGCAGATGAACCGCCCCGACTCGTAAGATTGAGTTTGGAGCCTTTGGAGGCAGAGTCGTGGTTGGTGGTGATGGAGTGATCAATTGAGAGCCTCCCTATGCTGGAGAGTTTTTGGCAGTTGTTGAACTGCGCGCTCCAGGTTCGAGGGACGAGGCACATAGGATATGTGGCTGGGAGTGGATTGCGCCAGGATACCTTTCAGTTCATTCAGTCCCTCCGTTATAGATTTTGACGCCTCGTTGGAGTAGGCATTGTGTATGGAGCGTGGCGCTGCAGTTCCTTTGGATAGGGATCTGCCGCCAGGGGCGAGTTTTGGATATTGGCGCTTGGAGCCGGGTGATGGAGGACAGATCGACCGGCAGAGGCATTTCTGATTTCTCCTTCCAGGATAACGGGTTCCCGAGATGCCAGACATCGGGTGGACCCCGATGGTAGCATCATGTCATGCCCCGAGTTCAAAAAAAATCAGTGTATACATTTTTTTTTTATAAATCAGAGATTGCAAAAACAGCCAGGGCAATGACAGACCGCCACATATATAGAAGAGTCTCAATCCCCCATGGGATTGAGCCTTCTCTATATATGCACGGCTAGCTTGGCAACAACATCAGAGTACTAACTACGTACTACAACTATCAAAAATTACAATTTAATTATTACAACAACTCAACAAATGAATTACACATTTCTTTTAACTGATACAAATACATGTGCATTCGGCTGTCCAGGGTCAATCTCTATATCGATACCTCGCCAATTCGTCCCGACATCTCAACACCCGCGCGACCTGAAAAAAGTCACCCGAGGGTGTGAGACACACCGGAGTGTATCCCAGTGGGCACGACGAGCCGAGAAATAGCAGATCGTACCTACTGGTATACAATACTAGAGGATAGTAAAAGATCACTGTTAGGAAAAGCAATTATCATAAAGGAGCAGTGTTTACTCTAAGTAAAGTCATTATGAGTTAAGACAGATAAGAAATATCATTATGGGATAAACATAGAGATCAACAACTCTATTATAATGGAAGCAACGTGGAGATCAACAAGTATATCCTCATGAAAGTGTCATGGAGTGTCAGCAGATATGAAAGCACTGGTAGGATCAGCAACTCAATAATCATGATACTAAAAGTAAAGGCATCATATCAAATCTCGACATGTATAGGTGGATAATTGAAATCAAATCCAGGAATCAATGGATAATGAAGTAAACATATCAATCAGCAACTCATGCATCAATAGATGAAATACTAAAACCAACCCAATCTCAAGCCACCATATTGGTCATCAAGACCTCAGGGAAAACCTCGCCGAACCTGGCACCAACCTGGCTGACATACTCCGGCACCCTCGGGCACTAACCTGGGAGTCACGGGTCATACACCAGACCACTTTACCGGTAAAGAACATCCACACGGGTCATGACTCCGCTGATGTTCGTGAAGTACAGCAGTGCGGGCGATAAATCATGCGAATGCTCAAGCTCACGGTCCTCTGACCGGGTAATCGGCAATAAGCCGGGAACTATCCCTTTCGGGAATCAGCAATAATACAATATCAGAATATCATCTCAATCACATGCAAGAACAACAACAACTATAATGATCCAGGAACAATCAGGGGAACTGATATCTCAGATGTCGCAATAATCACGAACAAGTACCAACATGGAAATTAACGACAAATCGATCATACAACTAAACACATGATGTTTTTGAGAAAACATTTTGAAAACAAGTTCTAGGTCCAAACTTCGAAGAGCAATGCCTTTGTCCTATCAAACAAGAACAGACTCAGGCGACCCTACGAAGCTCGGTAAAAACATTTATTTAATAAAATCATTTATCTAGCAACATAACGGGTGAACAACAAGCCGAAACAATCCGATCAACGATGCAATGTCAGAATCAACTGAATCTCAACTCATATGCAGGAATAATTATCAACTAATCCAATCAAGGATGCAATATCAGAATCAACTGAATCTCAACTCATAGGCAGGAATAATTATCAACCACAACTAGAACTTGAATCAGGATATAGATACTGATAATCAAGTATAAATGTGCAAACTAGGTAATGACCAATCAGGCAAAGCAACAAACAGTAATATAACTCAATCAAAGGCAGATAGGCTCAATTATATCCAGGTTAACCAAAAACAGGGGTCCAACCAATACCGTACACAGAGGGCCGAAATGATAAAGCCCGGACCGAAGATAAACCCACCTGTCGTTTTGCAGGCGACCAAACAGTATCGATTGAACGCTCGAAACCAGAGGCAAACCGTGCCAACCTGAATCAAAAATACTGTTCAGGGAAAACTCAAACCCGACCAACAACTTACCTAGACCCTTAAGGTTTTCAAAAACCGCACTTTTAATGCTTTTTGAGCACTGTTTTCGCTCGTTCTCTTAAACAGAAAATCATTTTTACGAGCCGTCACCTCCAGCAGGTGACATTTATCTTGCTGAACACCGTGCTCACACATTTGTGGCAGCACGCAACCCGAGGAAAACTTCGGGCCATAAAAGACCTTGCTAACATAGTCATTTTGCATTTTTGTTTCTCCGGATCATCGAAACCTAAATCTAACGCGAGCATCGCGTCCAGTGACCCCAAATTAGCCAGGAGCTCACTGTCGCGGCTTCGCAAACAGCCCGGAATAAACTTTGGGCCAACTATTTATTTAGAGGTTGATTTCACTATAACTTAAATTCTATTAATCCAATCAAAATTCTGCTTTAGGTGTATGTTCAATATGCCTAAAAAAAACACAGGGCTTGCCCTATTGGCAGCCCAGCCTTGCTCGTTTAACCAGAACAATAACCTTGCTCTCTAACAAACCGACAATGCTCCAAACATCAATCCACACAGATCTACTTTAATCTGAAGTGAGCATCAAGCTCAGGGAAACATTTGAAGCAAGTTTCATATTTAACTCGAAACCTAAATCCATTTAAAAACTCTTTGTGGCATTATAACAAACAGTTGGTGTGCACCTTATACAAACATCTACACAACACCAACCTAAGGTTGGTTTTCTGCAAACACTGAACCAAACTCTATTAAACTTGGAGGGAAATGTTCCTCCAGGTTGCAGGAGTTTTTCCAGCAACTTGGAGCAAGCCAAAACCCAGAGTTGGCCGCGGGCTCGAGGAGGAAGATGAAGCCATTCACCTTGAAAATCGTGACCAATCAACCAGGGAGTCTGGGGCTCAAAAACTTGACCAAAATGTTTCTATACATCACAACTAACTTACCTGAACCCGTGCCCGGCGACAGGACACGGCGGCGACGCGGCGGCCACAAGCTCGGTTTGGAGCTTCAACTCCATTAATGGCGGATTTTTAATGGGGCAATTTGGAGACTTCCAACTTGAATGGAAATGCTCTAAAGAGTCATAGGAAGCTTCCCGACCAACCCTCCCCGGCCGGAGATGGCCGGAACGCCGGCGACCGCGATTAGATCCCATTTCGAACCCATCTTCAACCGCGCTGCATGGTTGCCATGCAAGTGCATGGATGGACTCCCCTCGGTCCCTAGAAGAGTTCTGGGCATGTGGCCGGCGTCGGAGAAGCCCGCCGGCGCCGGAGCCAGAAGCTCGGCCAACTTGCAATAATTCAAAAAGCTAGGGCATCCATTTTCTTTCTAAATACTTAGCCATATTCAATTAAACTTTGCAGATTTAATCTACATATCCTAAAGTCCTTGCATACAAATTTTTAGCTATTTTGGTTCAGTGGTTGCCGAGTTCTTTCGAGGCGGAGCACATCTAGGTTTCCGGCCATCATACTCTCCCGCCGGCCATGCACTTTGCATGGAAGGCTAGGACTTTGCAGGGAGCCTCCTAAGGAACTTCTTAACCTACTGCATGTGGTCTCGGGTGCAAGAAGCCTTTGGTTTAGGTTCCTTACCTTGGCCTAGGTTGAAGAAGATGGGATGAAGCCGGAACCTGTCCCTCTTGCACGCGCGGCCACGGCAACTCCAGCAAGGTTCTCTGGCACAGAGGAACACCACCAAAGCTCCAGAACAAGGTTTGGTGAGGTTTGGTTCCAACCTTCTCCCTTCTCTCTCTCTCTCGGGCTCCTCTCTAATGGAGTTGTGTTCTTTGGCCTCCCATGTAGAGTACCGGGATTTCGGATGGCGCGCCAACTTCGCAAGATGGCGTGGTGCGGAGGAATTGCCTCGGGCATGTTGCTTACGTGTTTACAGTTGATGTCGGGTTGATGCGGATCAACGCGGAAGCCCCAGCTTGATTCGGGGATTTTCCGAGCTTGGCGCACCGATTGAGGACCGGAATCGGGAATACCGATTTCACAGTGGAGCGCAGGAATTCGGGTACACTTGGAACAGGTGTGTTTTCAAATTACAGCGGATTTTGGGAGGTTCCGGACTGACGCGGGGGACCCGAAGGCGAAAAGTGAGTCGGAACTGACAATTTGGAGCCGGTTTTTGGATTGAGCAACCCGACTCAACGGTTGAGCTTTTTGGGAAGAAAAAGCTGTGGACATGTGTATTTTCAGATTACAGCGGGGTTCGGAAGGTTTCGAACCCGTGCGGAGGCCCCGAGGGCAAAAAGTGTGTTGATGGGGGACTTTCGGTAGATTAATTAATTAATTAAATTAATTAGTGGCTTGCTGTGGCCTATGGTTGGTGAGGTGATGGAATTGAGAAAAGAAAGGATTATTGTGTAAGTGGCTTAGAGTATGCTTTTAATTAGAGGATCAAGTTTTTTATTGGTGCATTTAATGCAGCCAACTACCCACTTAATTAGCCTCTTTAGACATGCCACGTCATCGCCTTCTTCCTCTTCAAAACAGAGCAATGAGAGGATAACAGAGGAAAAAGAAAGAAGAGAAAAGAAGAAGTAGAAGAAGAAAGAGGAAGGAGGAAGTTGGGGAAGAGAAGACTTGGGTGAGAGGTTGTTGGTGCACTTCCTCCTAGAAGCCGTGTGGGCCGAGCGGAGCGCGCGCGATGGGCCTCAAGAGGTTGGTAGCTACTTCTTTTCTTGGGGGTTTTGGATGTGTTTTTGGTGTCTTGGGTGCAGCTCGGGACTGGTTGTCCATGGTTTCGTGAGCTGTGGTGGCTGCGGCATGGGAGCCGCGCGTGCGCACAAGGGCGCACGCGCGGCTGGCACTGGCGGCTGCGCGGCAGTACGCAGCGGGGCGCCGCGCAGTGCGCGGTTGGGCGCCGCGCAGCGCGCGCTTGTGCGCTGCGCAGTGCGCGCTTGTGCGCTGCGCAGTGCGCGGCAGGGCGCGGCGCAGTGCGCGGTTGGGCGCCGCGCAGCGCGCGCTTGTGCTCTGCGCAGTGCGCGCTTGTGCGCTGCGCAGTGCGCGGCAGGGCACCGCGCAGTGCGCGGTTGGGCGCCGCGCAGCGCGTGCTTGTGCGCTGCGCAGTGCGCGGCTAGGTGCCGCGCAGTGCGTGCTTGTGCGCTGCGCAGTGCGCGACAGGGCACCGCGCAGCGCGCGGTTGGGCGGCGCGCGGCGGGCCCTTGCTCCACGCAGCAGACCCTCGCGCCGCGCGGGTGTCTCGAGCCGGGACTGCGCGTGGAGGCTCGCGGCTGCCGCGCGGCAGGCGGCAAGCGGCAGGCGTCAGGGGCGCCTGCGGTGCGGGCTGCAGCCGCTCAGTGCGCCGTTGGTCGGCGGCGGCTTGCGACTCGCGTCGGCACGCGGGGGTTTTTACGTTACGGTCTTGTTTTGCGCCGGCAATCGTGTGGGTTGACTAAGATTTTGCGGTTTTTCCCTTTTCTCTCACAGGACGCCGACATCGCAGTTTTTTCGGCGAGGAGCCGTGCGAAGCCCGGATCGAGTGCACGGCGCGCGGTGTTATTTGTGGATTTTTTTGTATGTGTATTAAGGATGTCGTGTGAAGTGGGTGTGCTGAGGATGTTTTTGGTAAGCACAATAAAGGATGTTATGGTAAGTGATTATGCTGTGGATTTTTGTAAGTGAGCGTGGTTAATAGTGGACATTTGAAGCTTTTAGTGTACTGGGAGTTTTGGGTTGCTCCTGTGAGATGTTTGTGTATGTGTGCATTGGAGCTGGTAGATGTATAAGTGGATTCTTCGTAATTGGAATATTTGAACTTGTAATTTTGGTGATGCTGTGAACTTTTATTTAGAATGCAGATTTTTATGTTGGAATGGTGAAAGTGATGTGTTAAGTGATCAGATGTAAAAGGGAAACTGGTTGTGGGCTTGGACTGGAATGTGGTGTATTTGAGCCCTTTTTGCACTGATTTAGCCGTGGAGTGAGCCAATGTATACGCAGATTTTTTTTTATGAAGACTCAAGTGAATTTATCAGAACTTTCGAGAATTTTTCGGGTACGCGGCAGTGTGCGCGCGCACGGCGCGTTTTTCGAAGATTCGTCAGTTGAGGATTCGGCGCTTCCCCGACTTCAGCAATTGCCTGCGGAAAGCGTTCCAGGTGGGTTGGAAATTTCTCAAAAATTTATGGAATGCCCCTTAATGCTATTGAATGCATGTTGATCATGTTTATTAGGCATTTTCGCTGTTTTTAATCTGATAGTTGCCTGGAATTTTCTGTATAATTTATTGGAACCCAGGATTATTTTTAGTAGACTCCTGACATTATATGACACTAGGTTTCATGCTTTGTTCGTATCATAATTGCACCTGAACCGTTTTAAAAATCGAGAAACTCGTTTTAAGGAAAATCATAGTTTTCAAAGATGGTTTTTAAATTATAAACTGCCAAAGGTTCGGCTTAGGTTCAGGGTACTTGTATAGTCGTGCCGGGGGGGCCGAGTGGATTTTTAGAGCATGTGTGTTGAGCTCTAGTGTCATGTGAGATGAGCTTCCTTGTGGGGTTTGGGTGATTGCTCTAGATTGTGTTTTTCCCGATTTAGTCGTTGAGGTGGACCTCCGACTTAGCTTGAGAGTTTGGGGTTCTGGCAGATCGAGTCGTGGAGGTTTCCCGACTTAGCCATGAGTTATGCATTATCAGATTGAGTCATTGAGGGTTCTCCGACATAGCTGTGAGAGTGTTCGGGCTATTCGTGTTTGAGTCGAGGTTCTTTTCCGACTGAGTTGTGTTTTTGAGCTTTGGGATACCGATCTGTTTGATCGTGGATTATAGCCCGCAGGTGCCGCATATTTGAGACAGTGAGACAGATGTGATACTTGAGTTCGGTGGGGTCGCACCCCTCGAGCTACGCCCCGGGTGCGATGATGATACCGAGCCTGACGAGGCTACGATGTGGTTATGCGCCTAGTTGATTTACTAGTGGTCGCTTGATACCCCTGGCCGAGCTACCATGGGGTCACTTTGTGTGAGATTGAGATAGTCGGTTTAGGACGCCCCACGTAAATCCCGTCCTCTTGTGGATGCGTGGTAGTGGGCAGGTGCGTTCCTAGACGACAGGCGCAGGCTGGACTGAGCCAGTTCTGGGCAGTCTTTGAGATTGGGTGTTATGAGCGGGTAGTTACATATTATGTTCTTAGATGGTTTTTTTCCTGAGAGCATTGATACTGAGGCATTGTAGCAGTAGCGAGAGTATGCATAGCATGTTTATGATAGACTTTCCTTTTGAGACATATTAGCTGTAGTTTTCCTTCAGCTTACCTATCTATCTATCTATCTATCTATCTGCATATCTATCTGTTTTGCCTCCAGTAGACTTAGTGGGCATACCGTGGATATTGGGACGGTACCCACTGAGATCTGCCTTCTGCAGTAGATCTCACACCCGCTGCGGTGACAGGTTGAGGTAGCTGTTCCGGCTTGGTTCGCGCGGAGACAGCAGATCGAGGTGAGGACGTGGCCGATTAGTTCCTTACCAGCATTGAGAGTCAGAGGTAGATGTACCCGTTTTTATTTTATGACTCCACTTTTGTACTGGACATTCTGTGAGACTTGTGAGGATTGTATTCCTTTTTCATAGCTTATCAGACTTTGTATTGAGGATTTTCTTTTATCCAGATGTTCAGTTGATTTATATAGCTATTAGTTCTTTTTCAGCTCTGATACATGTTAGCCATAGATCTTTTGCAGGATAGACGCTTCGTCTGTGCGGCAGTTTCCGCACAGACGGCGGATCTGTTGGCGAGCCCGGGTCGCAGTTTCGACCCCGGGGCGTGACATCCCAAGCATCCGAGCTTTAAGAGGATTAACTCTTGGGAGTTAGAAAATCCCAAGAGCCTCCTCGTGTAACCTCCCACGAATAGCCCAAGAGTCATTTTGGATTTAATGCAATATTTTGCAAAATTTGCAAAGAACCCCTTACACAATTAACCTAAAGCCTTTAAGTCCCTGCTGTAGGTCACAATTGCATCCAGAACCCTTACCAAGAAGCCTCATTAAATTTGGTACATAAAATATTAGGGTTTCTTCAAAAATACTCACTTTTTCAATGTATTTCACGCTTTTCGAGGCACTCGAGTCGCCGAAACTGAAAATGGACTTCGCCACGACGTCCGGCTCGTCGAGACCTTCAAAATAGCCTATTTATTTGTTTGATTTGGCGCTCGTATGAAATCTCGGGCCATCTTGTTCTGTATGTCGTAAACCGACGCACGCACCTAGATGCACCCGGATCGCCAAACGCGAAATCCGTCAGTGCCATTGCGCTCAGTACGTCGAAATTAGCTAGGTTCGACTACTCATACCCCTATGTCAAGGTTCCGGATAGTAAATCGGCCAATAGTGGTCGAAAGGGGATTTGAAACATAGGGTTACTATTCACAACTTAAGTTGTGGGACCCGTTCTTCTTCGCTGTTTTGCGGAAGATCCGACCGTCGGATCGTCGACATATGTATATCAACTTTTCATGTTTCGACGAGACGATCGTAATGGTGATCTCGGATTTTCCAGATCAGGCCCCGACCGAAAGTCGATATTTTAAGGGCCACTATTGACTATTAATTGCCTATTTTTGCCATTTAAATAATTCAGGAAATTATTTAAGCTTGAATTCTGGATTTTAAAATCATGGTTACTACATCACTCACCACTTTAAGAAGTTTCGTCCCCGAAACTTAAACTTAACTAATCCACTATTACGCCTCTAACAGGTTCACAGTAGTGACAATCAGTCACAAAATATATTGACAACTCTCAGATTACTCATTTAGACCCAATCTGAATTTTTCCCTTTACAGGGCAGAGTATTTCTCGGTTCTTTCGGAAGTACGTTGTCGGCCGCCCAACGTGCTTACCAAAAGAAAAGCGAAATACCATAGATCTGTCGCCAACAACTAGTTGGGGACATCACTCACATTTGAAGGTACATCACATACCTTCCTACACAGTCTCTATGTCGATAATATAACCTTTACCAAATGTCACTACCATTACGGGGTCAATCTTTGAACCACTAGTACGGATCTGAGCCCTCTGGCTCCACTGAAACATCGATCCCACGGTCGAAACCATCACCGCGACTACTCTTCACTAACAACGATTCTCAAAACCCGAAGACGAAACACATCTAAGTTCCAAACCACTATTCCGAAACCCAGCGCTCTCTCGTGACCACAAGTCATCCTAGGGTTCGTTCCTAGCCAAACCTAGACATCGTATTCCTATTGCTCTGATACCATCTAATCTGTCACGCCCTGAGTTCAAAAAAAATTAGTGTATAATTTTTTTTTTTATAAATCAGAGATTGCAAAAACAGCCAGGGCAATGACAGACCGCCACATATATAGAAGAGTCCCAATCCCCCATGGGATTGAGCCTTCTCTATATATGCACGGCTAGCTTGGCAACAACATCAGAGTACTAACTACGTACTACAACTATCAAAAATTACAATTTAATTATTACAACAACTCAACAAATGAATTACACATTTCTTTTAACTGATACAAATACATGTGCATTCGGCTGTCCAGGGTCAATCTCTATATCGATACCTCGCCAATTCGTCCCGACATCCCAACACCCGCGCGACCTGAAAAACAGTCACCCGAGGGTGTGAGACACACCGGAGTGTATCCCAGTGGGCACGACGAGCCGAGAAATAGCAGATCGTACCTACTGGTATACAATACTAGAGGATAGTAAAAGATCACTGTTAGGAAAAGCAATTATCATAAAGGAGCAGTGTTTACTCTAAGTAAAGTCATTATGAGTTAAGACAGATAAGAAATATCATTATGGGATAAACATAGAGATCAACAACTCTATTATAATGGAAGCAACGTGGAGATCAACAAGTATATCCTCATGAAAGTGTCATGGAGTGTCAGCAGATATGAAAGCACTGGTAGGATCAGCAACTCAATAATCATGATACTAAAAGTAAAGGCATCATATCAAATCTCGACATGTATAGGTGGATAATTGAAATCAAATCCAGGAATCAATGGATAATGAAGTAAACATATCAATCAGCAACTCATGCATCAATAGATGAAATACTAAAACCAACCCAATCTCAAGCCACCATATTGGTCATCAAGACCTCAGGGAAAACCTCGCCGAACCTGGCACCAACCTGGCTGACATACTCCGGCACCCTCGGGCACTAACCTGGGAGTCAACACTCCGGCACCCTTGGGCACTAACCTGGGAGTCACGGGTCATACACCAGACCACTTTACCGGTAAAGAACATCCACACGGGTCATGACTCCGCTGATGTTCGTGAAGTACAGCAGTGCGGGCGATAAATCATGCGAATGCTCAAGCTCACGGTCCTCTGACCGGGTAATCGGCAATAAGCCGGGAACTATCCCTTTTGGGATTCAGCAATAATACCATATCAGAATATCATCTCAATCACATGCAAGAACAACAACAACTATAATGATCCAGGAATAATCAGGGGAACTGATATCTCAGATGTCGCAATAATCACGAACAAGTACCAACATGGAAATTAACTACAAATCGATCATACAACTAAACACATGATGTTTTTGAGAAAATATTTTGAAAACAAGTTCTAGGTCCAAACTTCGAAGAGCAATGCCTTTGTCCTATCAAACAAGAACAGACTCAGGCGACCCTACGAAGCTCGGTAAAAATATTTATTTAATAAAATCATGTATCTAGCAACATAACGGGTGAACAACAAGCCAAAACAATCCGATCAACGATGCAATGTCAGAATCAACTGAATCTCAACTCATATGCAGGAATAATTATCAACTAATCCAATCAAGGATGCAATATCAGAATCAACTGAATCTCAACTCATAGGCAGGAATAATTATCAACCACAACTAGAACATGAATCAGGATATAGATACTGATAATCAAGTATAAATGTGCAAACTAGGCAATGACCAATCAGGCAAAGCAACAAACAGTAATATAACTCAATCAAAGGCAGATAGGCTCAATTATATCCAGGTTAACCAAAAACAGGGGTCCAACCAATACCGTACACAGAGGGCCGAAATGATAAAGCCCGGACCGAAGATAAACCCACCTGTCGTTTTGCAGGCGACCAAACAGTATCGATTGAACGCTCGAAACCAGAGGCAAACCGTGCCAACCTGAATCAAAAATACTGTTCAGGGAAAACTCAAACCCGACCAACAACTTACCTAGACCCTTAAGGTTTTCAAAAACCGCACTTTTAATGCTTTTTGAGCACCGTTTTCGCTCGTTCTCTTAAACAGAAAATCATTTTTACGAGCCGTCACCTCCAGCAGGTGACATTTATCTTGCTGAACACCGTGCTCACACATTTGTGGCAGCACGCAACCCGAGGAAAACTTCGGGCCATAAAAGACCTTGCTAACATAGTCATTTTGCATTTTTGTTTCTTCGGATCATCGAAACCTAAATCTAACGCGAGCATCGCGTCCAGTGACCCCAAATTAGCCAGGAGCTCACTGTCGCGGCTTCGCAAACAGCCCGGAATAAACTTTGGGCCAACTATTTATTTAGAGGTTGATTTCACTATAACTTAAATTCTATTAATCCAATCAAAATTCTGCTTTAGGTGTATGTTCAGTATGCCTAAAAAAAACACAGGGCTTGCCCTATTGGCAGCCCAGCCTTGCTGGTTTAACCAGAACAATAACCTTGCTCTCTAACAAACCGACAATGCTCCAAACATCAATCCACACAGATCTACTTTAATCTGAAGTGAGCATCAAGCTCAGGGAAACATTTGAAGCAAGTTTCATATTTAACTCGAAACCTAAATCCATTTAAAAACTCTTTGTGGCATTATAACAAACAGTTGGTGTGCACCTTATACAAACATCTACACAACACCAACCTAAGGTTGGTTTTCTGCAAACACTGAACCAAACTCTATTAAACTTGGAGGGAAATGTTCCTCCAGGTTGCAGGAGTTTTTCCAGCAACTTGGAGCAAGCCAAAACCCAGAGTTGGCCGCGGGCTCGAGGAGGAAGATGAAGCCATTCACCTTGAAAATCGTGACCAATCAACCAGGGAGTCTGGGGCTCAAAAACTTGACCAAAATGTTTCTATACATCACAACTAACTTACCTGAACCCATGCCCGGCGACAGGACACGGCGGCGACGCGGCGGCCACAAGCTCGGTTTGGAGCTTCAACTCCATTAATGGCGGATTTTTAATGGGGCAATTTGGAGACTTCCAACTTGAATGGAAATGCTCTAAAGAGTCATAGGAAGCTTCCCGACCAACCCTCCCCGGCCGGAGATGGCCGGAACGCCGGCGACCGCGATTAGATCCCATTTCGAACCCATCTTCAACCGCGCTGCATGGTTGCCATGCAAGTGCATGGATGGACTCCCCTCGGTCCCTAGAAGAGTTCTGGGCATGTGGCCGGCGTCGGAGAAGCCCGCCGGCGCCGGAGCTAGAAACTCGGCCAACTTGCAATAATTCAAAAAGCTAGGGCATCCATTTTCTTTCTAAATACTTAGCCATATTCAATTAAACTTTGCAGATTTAATCTACATATCCTAAAGTCCTTGCATACAAATTTTTAGCTATTTTGGTTCAGTGGTTGCCGAGTTCTTTCGAGGCGGAGCACATCTAGGTTTCCGGCCATCATACTCTCCCGCCGGCCATGCACTTTGCATGGAAGGCTAGGACTTTGCAGGGAGCCTCCTAAGGAACTTCTTAACCTACTGCATGTGGTCTCGGGTGCAAGAAGCCTTTGGTTTAGGTTCCTTACCTTGGCCTAGGTTGAAGAAGATGGGATGAAGCCGGAACCTGTCCCTCTTGCACGCGCGGCCACGGCAACTCTAGCAAGGTACTCTGGCACAGAGGAACACCACCAAAGCTCCAGAACAAGGTTTGGTGAGGTTTGGTTCCAACCTTCTCCCTTCTCTCTCTCTCTCTCGGGCTCCTCTCTAATGGAGTTGTGTTCTTTGGCCTCCCAAGCATCCGAGCTTTAAGACGATTAACTCTTGGGAGTTAGAAAATCCCAAGAGCCTCCTCGTGTAACCTCCCACGAATAGCCCAAGAGTCATTTTGGATTTAATGCAATATTTTGCAAAATTTGCAATGAACCCCTTACACAATTAACCTAAAGCCTTTAAGTCCCTGCTGTAGGTCACAATTGCATCCAGAACCCTTACCAAGAAGCCTCATTAAATTTGGTACATAAAATATTAGGGTTTCTTCAAAAATACTCACTTTTTCAATGTATTTCATGCTTTTCGAGGCACTCGAGTCGCCGAAACTGAAAATGGACTTCGCCACGACGTCCGGCTCGTCGAGACCTTCAAAATAGCCTATTTATTTGTTTGATTTGGCGCTCGTATGAAATCTCGGGCCATCTTGTTCTGTATGTCGTAAACCGACGCACGCACCTCGATGCACCCGGATCGCCAAACGCAAAATCTGTCAGTGCCATTGCGCTCAGAACGTCGAAATTAGCTAGGTTCGACTACTCATACCCCTATGTCAAGATTCCGAATAGTAAATCGGCCAATAGTGGTCGAAAGGGGATTTGAAACATAGGGTTACTATTCACAACTTAAGTTGTGGGACCCGTTCTTCTTCGCTGTTTTGCGGAAGATCCGACCGTCGGATCGTCGACATATGTATATCAACTTTTCATGTTTCGACGAGACGATCGCAATGGTGATCTCCGATTTTCCAGATCAGGCCCCGACCGAAAGTCGATATTTTAAGGGCCACTATTGACTATTAATTGCCTATTTTTGCCATTTAAATAATTCAGGAAATTATTTAAGCTTGAATTCTGGATTTTAAAATCATGGTTACTACACATCAGCATCTATATCAGAGTGCCGCAGCGGTAGCGTGGATTTGTTATCTACGGAGGACCTTATTCGTCGCCTCAATGTGATCAGAGACAGAGGTCGTGCTCCCTTGTGGATAGTCCTGATTTTCAGGCAGATT
Source organism: Tillandsia leiboldiana (assembly GCA_029204045.2). NCBI lineage: Eukaryota > Viridiplantae > Streptophyta > Magnoliopsida > Poales > Bromeliaceae > Tillandsia > Tillandsia leiboldiana. The sequence continues at coordinate 29,935,383 of CM055066.1, read as the reverse complement.
GAGCGACAACCACTTGCATCGAGTGGATAAATCTGTGCCGCCCGGTTGGAGGGCGCCACGGTAGTGGATCGAGTTGTCGCAAGTGTGATTTCATCACAGCAGCCGGAGTTAGAACATGTTGCATTCCTGCATGGACTAGAGGCAGAATTATTACCACGTGCACTAGAGGTACAGGTTTTTGTTGTTGTTGTGCATGTGGAGGAGACTTTTGGATCATGTCCAGTGCAGCTGAGACTGCGAGTTACCGGCAGACTTGTTGGTCATTGTGGCAGTTCGGTATTTTGACCAGGTGCTTAAGATTGATTGGCACAATGCCACAGGATGTTTGACTGTGGAAAGATAAGACTTTGACCTTCTACGAGGCAGACGAGAGAAGGCTCGGTTGTTGAGACAGTTAGAACACACACGTTTTTGGCGTGACAGTGTGTGAGGTGCTTACGGCGGCACCGGGACTCAAGGATATCTTTGTTGCCCATGAGATCCCGAGTGTGAATTCACCTTGGTCGTTGGCAATGCCGCCGGTTAGGGAGATAGAGATTGCGTTTGATGTGGTTCGGGGGACCGCGCCACCCTCGACAGCACCTCATTGGATATCGCCTGTAGAGCTGAGAGAGCTGATGGCGCAGTTGCAGGATCTGATGGATCGAGGGGTCTGTTTGACCTAGTGCCACGCCGTTGATATACGGCGGTGATGCCACGCCGTTGGTACACGGTGGTGATGCCACGTCGTCGATACACGACTGTGAGGGTCCTTTTATGGTTCGAGTGTAGACGGGTCCGGGCGGTATCTAGGACCTTTTGATGGAGTTATACTCCGGCAGTAAGTGTATGATGCGAGTACCTACTTGGAATTAGACAGCCGAGGACTTCGCCTAGATGGCGTTCAGGACACGGTAGGGGGCATTATGAGTTTATAGCGAGGCCCAATGGAATGACGAATGCCCCGTTGACTTCAAGATTTGAGGAATTGTACGTCCTAGTTGTGCTTGGACGGACTGGGAGTAGTGTTTCCCGAGGATATTTGATTTACTCCCAGAGCGACTTGGAGTACGAGGAGCACTTTGTGGATGTGCTACCATGCCTGTGTGGATGAAGCTGTATGCCAAGTTATTGAGGTATAAGTTTTAGCTCCAAGTGCATGCCTTATTGGGTCACCTTATTCTAGCCATTGGAGCGGCGGTGGAACCCGACCAAATGGATGTTATTCAAGATTGGCTGAGACCAACATTTATTCTCGAGGTGAGGAGCTTTTGGATTTGGCAGTGCCGGGAGAGCATGGCTAATGGATGACGAGACTGACACCAGCGCCGATTTCAGCTTTGTCAGTGTTGGGAGATGGATTGGTGTGTTCTAGTGATGCCTCCCATTGTGGCTGTAGAGTTACCGTGGGTTGATTTTCGGTCCACACTACATTAGTCCGACCCTGTGAGTATTGAGGCAGGACGAACCGCTGTTTTGCAGGCAGCTTGGATCCCACCGCTGAGCCTTTCAGTACGTCTATTACTTCCAGCTTTGATTGATATACCTGGGCGTAGGCCATGCCTGCTTGGCTATCAGTCCTGATTACTCAGCATTTCTGTTCGATACTATATGATAGATTAAGATTTCAGCTTCAGTTTACAGTTTCTACCATGCGGCATCAGTGGAGCCTACAGCTTTCAGCATCTTGGGTGGGACTTACGCGGATTGTCGTTGCTGGTTCGGATTTTTGACCGCGAGTTTGGGCATCAGCATTGTGATCGCCTTGTTAGCCAGTTTTCAGTCCCGTTCACTGACGGTTTGGTCCCCATCAGGGCGTCCTTTATTAGTTGAGAGATCGACTTCGACCCGTGGGTCCGTTGGGGTTATGTTGGCATGTTGAGTGACCAACTGTGGCTTGAGATTGTGTCTCTTGAGGATCCCTTTTGAGGGTAGCCCGTGGTTGAGTAGCCCACTCGGGTGATTTTGGATCGGGGAGTAACCGAGCGAGGACCCCAGCTTATTGGATTCTTTTCTTTATTGGATGAATGTGTGGGTATGCTTCGGGTCGCCTTGTTGAGATTGACACCAGGATGTGGTTTGGTGCGTGTTGCACTGATGGTTATTCCGTTTCCCCCAGCTTTTGATGGAGCCTCAGTGTTGTTTCACGTCTCAGCTCAGGAGTGTTTTGCTTTTGGATCCCTCGCTCGTGATTGACTTGCCCATTTGAGATCTGTGATTGTTGGAGTACGAGGGACGCCCGTTGCGAATTCTGGCTCGAGAGATGAGGGAATTGCGCAATCGGGCCATGCCGTACTGGGTATTGTTTTTATTGGGAAGTGATTGTTGGGTTAAGTATAAATGGATCTAAATAGGGGAAAAAACACCTAGAGGGGGGTGAATAGGTGTAAACAATAAACACTCAAAAATCTTTGCAATATAAAACCCAATGCGGAAAAATAAATAACACGCAGAGATTTTTACGTGGAAAACTCCAATCCGGAGTAAAAAACCACGGGACCGATAACACAGTGAAATCCACTAGAACTAACACACGTACAAGGTGATTTACCGTGCACACTTACGACTCAACCTTTTCCATACGCTCCTAGTAGATCTTCACCGCTCACTCCGCAACGCTGCTCGAATCCACGATTAGCGTCCAATGCCGAATCCACGGCGTCCAATGTCGAGTCCACGACGTCCGACCGAATCCACGGTCTTCACCCAGTAGCACGTCTCGAATCCACGAACGTACCTCGCTCCGAATCCACGAGAGCGGTTGCACCTTGAATCCACAAGGCCACGCGAGTCCACGCGCCGATTTTGGGAAAATCGTTGTTTTTGGGTGGTGATGATCCGCCGAATACTTAGATTAGAAATAGATCGGAAATCACATCTAAGTATTCATTAATTTGATTCTACTCAAAATCTGAGTTTGGAAAACCTAGAATCAAATTAATAATATAGATGAAGAAACATAGAATTAAATCATGTATTTCCCTTCTTCTCTATATGTGGAATATTTAAGGATTGATTGGATTCCTTCCACTTAGCGTCATACCCTTAAAAGATGAAATAAAGGGTCTATTTATAGGTTAGAAAACTTGTGGAAGAAGATAAGAATAGAAAACTAACCATTACTGGAATTTTACAGGACGACAGTCCGGACTGGAGTTGGCAGTCCGGACTGTCTCAGCGAAACAGACAATTTCCAGAAAAGACGACATTCGGGGTCCGGACTGAAATCCACGGTCCGGACTGTTCATGCTTTTCTTGCAAATTCCACGTTCGGGGTCCGGACTGAAATTCCCAGGGTCCGGACTGGAATTATGCACGAACTAACCTAAGTTCGGGGTCCGGACTGTAAAGCCCGATTCGGACTCTGAACATATGGAATGTCCCGTTTTTTATTTTTATGCAATAAAAAACTCATCCACGTGTTTCTACACTATAAGAAGTATTCGGATCAACAAACTTATTTAATTAAACGTACCTGATCCTTTTGAATTCTTCTTACTTGAGATTGAGGTATACGATCCAACTTTTTCATCTTCAATCTTCAAGACTAAACCGATTTCACGAAATACGCCAACTCAAATTCCGTAACAGTGATCACGGGGAGTGAGTGGTGTTTGGGGAGCTGTAGGCGTTATTGATGGACACCCACCTGTGGTATTTGTGACTCCTGGTGGATTTGAGCTAATTTCGAGGACGAAACTTTCCTTAGTGGGGGAGGATGTGAAGACCCGGAATTCCCACTTATGGATCACTGTTGCCTCTGTAGCTTCTGGAGGCCTATGTGGCGCGTCGACGGGGTTTGTGCACAATTCCGACACAAGTGGGGGACTTCGGGCTTAAATGGATCACGTGGGTGATCAGATGGCCCCGTCGAATGCCTAGAAGTGGTTTTGCGCGCAATGGATATTAAAATTGGACTCAGTGCAAAGTTTGGACCAAGGAACACCTTTTCGGATGCCTTCGGCAATTTTTAGAGTTGGAATTTGGCAAAATGGACTTCGGATTTGGATTCAGCGCGCGAAAACGATGAAAGTGGACTATTCACTTGTATTTTTCGGAGCACGGATGACGCGCGCAATTTTCGAGGCTTCTTGGTACTATTCCGGCGGCGGCGGGCAGCGGCGGCGGCGGCGGGCAGCGGCGGCAGCGGCAGAGCGCGGCGCGGGCAGGTGCGCGGTCCACCGCGCGGGCGTGCACCGGTCGCGGGCCACATGGCGGATCCCGGTTGGCCGGCGCAGGGGGCGCGGTCCACGGGAAAAGGTGCGGTGTACGGTGGACCGGAGGGTGACACGTGGCGGCATGTGGTTGGTGCGGTGTAGCACGCTCGGTCCACGGAGCTAGCTGGGGAGCGCCTCGGGAAGCGTGCGTGCAGAGGCGCAGGCGGCGGGCGCAGGGCGCACGTGGGAGCGTTGACGCGCTGTTCCCGCGTGTGGGCGGCCACCTGTCGGCGTTTGGGGGCGCCACGTGTCGCGTTGTGAGCGGCGGGCGTTGCTGTCGCCTGTTTGGCGGGCGACGTGGAGGCCCAGGGGAGTTTCGGGCTGCTACAGTGCGCGCCCAGGGAACTTTCGGGGTGCTACAGTGCGCGCCCGAAAGTTCCTTGCGCCCGGAAAATAGGACACATTTGGTATTTTCTGAATTGTTTCCTGGAGCCTATAAAAGCGATCCGAGCTTCTTTCTTTCCCCTTTTTCCGGCATTTCCGAGCCTCCTCTCGCCATGGCGCCTTCAGCAAAGATGATCCCCGAGCTATGCTGCATCCATCTGCAAAGTTTTGAGATTTTTGGTGGCACGCTTATCGAGGTTTCCTTTTTTACGGCGCGGCGCGACGCTCGTCCATTTGGGTTCCCCTTCGTCGCGTTTCAGTGCGCGAGCTCCCCCGGCCTACTCCGACCACCTTTTCGAGCGATTTCTTTGCCGCTGGATCCGCGACGGACAGATCTACGATCTAGATATTTCTAGCTTTCCCTCATTTCGCGCTTTTCAAGGTGTTTGTTCGAGCTTACTGTGACCCCATTTCTGTGATGGAGATTTGGACAACGGCGTGGTTTTTCGGCGATATCTCCGCAACCAGGCATCGTATGGCGACGTGCTTGTACACTTTTTTCATCTACTCGACGCGAGGATTGTCACAGTGTTTTTATTGGATTTTTTTGAAGCTTGCCCGAAGGTATATTTTTTGCCCTTTATCTATGCAAGGAAATACAGATGTGTGGTTGTGTGTTTGTGAGCGCCCTGTATTGTGGAATTTGTAACTCGGCCTACGGGGCTCGGAATTTGATGTGCAGGTACTCGTTTCGAAGGTATCGACGCGTGGAACGCGACAGTAATTTTGTTGGATTTTTCGGAATCCATTCTGCGGGTGAAAACTGCACATCTTCGGGGCTGTTTTCTGATGTTGTATACCTGGTATATTTTTGGAATAAAAGTGTAATGTTGGACCTTATTGTTGTACCCAGGGGTGTTTTCAAGTGTTGCTGGACCCGATGGATCTGTAGACTTTGATTTCGGGGTACTTTTAGTTGTTTGGAGCCAAGGCTTGCGCGACATGTACCGAGGGAGCAGCTTCAGCAGATTTTGGGATTGTGAGCGTTTACACTCTCCACCGACTTCAGGTTTGCCTTGGTTTAAGCGCTTCAGGTGGGTAAACTTAGTAATGGTAACTGTTTAAGGGTTTATATGCATATTATGCCTTATGGGAGGTGTAGTAGTGGATGTTCATGTATGGTTTGGATAAGTGCACTTGTGGGGATGCCACCCCTCTATGACTGATAGCAGGCGCAGTTGATGTACAACCGGTATGAGCGAGAGGTAAGCAAGGAACAGCTTACTTGGGGGAGTGTGGCATACCATAGTAGGAATATTTTAGCGTGCTTTGCTAATATATGTTTCACCCACTTCTATCGTTTCTGAGGACAAAAGCATGCTTGTATGGTCATGTAGTTAGGCCATCTTTTACTGCTGCACTACTTATTGGAACTTGACTTAGGAGAAACCATGCTTTTCCTTTCTCCTTCTTTGTTAGTCAAGTGGTCAGTGTTGCTCGGGTTCGAGCAGGGGTCTGGGTAGTGTAGTCGGGACTTGGTGTCTGGGACAGGTTGGATTAGTTGTGGGGCTTTGCAGCAACCGCGGATATTGGGCGGTTGACCGGATATTTATTTATGCATCACATTGGGTATCAGATTTCTCTAGTGGACAGAGTTTCCCACTGTTTGAGTACTTTTGCATATGATTGAGGACCGGGGTCTTCTTTAGTGGTTGGGCTTTCCCACTTTGATAGGAGTCATGATCCAGTCCTGCTTTTGTTACTTATCACACCGGCACGGATATTGCCCGGTGATACTTTACTCGTGTGGGTCGCTCCCCTCGAGTGCCACACCGGAGTGTGCGATCAGACGGTTAGAGTTGCCGATCTGTACTTACTTTTGGTTGCGATCGGACGGTAATAGTTGCCGATCTGTTACCTAGGAGTCCTTGAGACTCCTATCCCTGATACTTTACTCGTGTGGGTCGCTCCCCTCGGGTGCCACACCGGAGTGTGCGATCGGACGGTTATAGTTGCTGATCTGTACTTACTTTTGGTTGCGATCGGACGGTAATAGTTGCCGATCTGTTACCTAGGAGTCCTTGAGACTCCTATCCCTGATACTTTACTCGTGTGGGTCGCTCCCCTCGGGTGCCACTCCGGAGTGTGCGATCGGACGGTTAGAGTTGCCGATCTGTTTCTTACTTTTGGTTGAGATCGGACGGTAATAGTTGCCGATCTGTTACCTAAGAGTCCTTGAGACTCCTATCCCTTATCGGTGTTATGCATTGGCCATCATACCCGATTCGTCAGGCACAGCAGGCAGTACCAGTATTTCTGGCGTCGCTAGATTGGGTTTATTACAGATGTTTACTTTACTGTTACACTCGTGTCAGGGGGACCGAGTGGAGTCTAGTAGCCGTGTTTAGACCAGTGCTAGTGTTGTTGGGAACCGTTTGGGGATCGACGGTTGTCCCAAGGTCATTATGAGTTGTTGACCGTTGTACGAGAGGCGTAGCAGGCAGTGCCAGTGATTACTGGTCCATCGACTGGGTCGATTGTGCACTTCATGTGCTAGAGGTTGCATACCATTCTTTGGTTATCCCCTTTTGGGCTTTTAGATAGAGGCATGATAGCTGTTGAGAGTCTCCAGCTTCCTTATTTCCGTCTTTACGGCTTTGGTTAGTTTTTGTCTCAAGAATTTTCAACAATCAAAACCAGACACAGAGATAGAGTTTTTACTCATTATTATGACATTTGCAAGTTCAGATATGTATGAAAATCATAATAAAAAATCGACATATCTTTTAAGCAATAGAAATCCAAATGTCATAGAAAGGTTAGTCAACAAGCAACTTGTTAGTTATATTACATGCCCAAATAGTTAGTCGAATAGTTAGTTGAGGCATGCATCAAATCACATATAAAACCAAAGTTGAAAGTTATACTTACCTTTACCTTAGCTTCAGCATTGTGCATTGTTCAATCACTGTTCAAAGTTCTCTAAACTCTCTCCCCCTTTTTGTCACAAAACGAAGCCAAAATTACAAAATTTAAGGAGAGTTAAAAGTTCAAGAACCAAAAGTGAACTGAGAACTTAAAAAAAATGTAACAAGCCTGCAAGAATACAGAAGGTTAGTACAGAAATAAACTGAACGATAGTGAGAATAAAGGAGATTACTCCGAATCGTCAGAGCTGATGCATCCGAGCTTTTGAAATATTTTCTTGATGCGCTTGTTCATTGAAACTTGTTCTTTCTTTACCTCTCTAAGATCCTCTTTCATCTCAACGAACTCGTTAGACATGCGTTCTTGCTCGTTGGAGAGGCGCGGATGTTCTTTGTAGATTGAGGTAACAGAGGCATCATCATCGGAGGTTGAAGGAGGTATTGGGGGAACTGATGTTGTAGCTGCTGGAGGTGGAGCTGCAGATTGTGTTCTTCGTCGACGAGGAGGTGATGGAGGCTCATCTTGCTTTGTGGAGAGGGATTTGACGATAGTCGTGTCGTTGATAGTCCCCAAGCTATACATATAAGTCGATGAAGAAGTATCGACTTTGAATCTTTTCAAAATACGCATAATTATCATTGGATAGGGAAGTCTCTCGATGGGATGCGCATGTTCGACATACCGAGCCATCCTAGACCAGATAAGGAACGGGATGTTGAAGTTAGAACCCATAGCAGTTGCCGGGTGTCCAATAAGATAGAGAAAAAGCATCCTGTCCCATCGAAGAACTTTGGTTTGCATGTTCGGAAGGATATTGTAGCAAACAATGAAGTTTAGATATCGATATTCCGGTTTAAGCTCTCTTGAGAGAACTGAGTTCCCTGTTGACATCGTATCGGGCATACAAATCCCATTTACAACTAGTCTCCAAGAGTCAGTGGAGAAGACATGACCTTTCAAGTAATGTCGGCCTTCAGCCCTAGCCTTCATCCCCACAACTTCTCCAATCAATTATGGAGTGACCTTGATTTGAAAATTTCTAACCTTTGTTAGAAATTCGCGCTTTCCGTCCTCCTAATCAACCAATCCTGAACCATTCTGATAGAACATCCTTACGGAATGGAGACAATATCCGGTGGTGTCACGCCCCGGGGGTTTGTTTTAGCGGAAATGATTCATAAAAGTCGAATATTTGACGTGTAAATTTTTTTTGTTTACAAGAGGACCCCTCTTCCCCGGCACGTGCCCAGACCCGCCACACATACAGGATCCCTCTGCAAACGGACAGAGTCTCCCCTGTACGTGCACGGCGTAGCGTTCGGTACATGTTCCAACATACACAACCAATCAATCACAACAGTTATTCACAAACAGCCAGCATTCTAAACTAATACAAGAAAAACATATGGCCGATCAATTTGGAAAGGATAAATCCACAGTTTTGAAAGAGCGCCTACCCGGCGCTTACGTTTTGAAAGCTAGTTTCGAAATCAGCATAAGTCCACAAGGTTTGAAAACGGTGCCCACCCGACACCAAGTTTTGAAATCCCTTTCGCAATCCATAAATCCACAGGGTTTTGAAACCAGTGGCCACACGACACTTAGAATTTAAAAACGGTTTTCGCAATCTTTTCTTTGACTTTTGCCTTTTTGATTTTCAAGCGGCCAATAGAAATATAAGGAAAGTAACGCACAAGGGGCACTAAATGCAACCCGTACCGACATCCATGCCGACCCCACGAGGGTATCGCGAACCTCTCACATAACTACAATGCAATGAAAAGCGAGAATGAAAGAAGAAATACAGTCCGGGGTCCCCAGCGACCCAGCTGCTCCTGTCCCGTCCTCACCACCGCCTACCTCTCCCCCCGTCTGAACCCTGTCACGAAGTGGGATGTCAGTGACGTAAAAGTAGTAGAGCAGGAGAATATAATAAAACAAACCGTGAAGACAACCGGAGAAACCACCCCCCTCAAGGAGGAAAAGCAACCTGTACACCTGTATCCTGTAATACCCGGACACGTCGGACAACTAAACCGACGGCCCATACCGTACCTGCAGAAACCCGACCACGTCGGACAACTAAACCGACGGGTCGCACCGCTCGCACCTCGGCGCCTCAACCCCACCACTAATAAGGGGCCCCACTACGTCAACTCGTGGGTATACACGGGTCATAGACCACTTTTCCGGAAAAGCGCACCCTTTGCGGTGGCCAAACCGCGGGTGCGCGTGTTGCAGCCTCGAGCCAAGTAACCGTAACCACCATCATGTCAGCAGCATAATATATATAACAAGAGTAAAATGGCAACATGTATAATCAAAAGTAAAACCGTAGCATATGCGATCAGAAGTAACCAGCTATCATGTATAATCAACGTCAAGGCAATAATACGTGCACTCGAAGGTAGCCCGCCCACATATAATTATCAAAAGAAGGACGACCGTCGGAGACCGACGCTAAACACTATGAAGAAACCCGCTAACATGCATAAGTTATCACCCATCAATATTTAACCCCAGTACATTTAGAATTGACCCCGCCCAACATGATAGAGCTAGATGCTAGGACAAAGGAAATAAAACCCACCTGCATGTAGGCCGATCCCGAACTCCCGCTAGACTACTGGGAGGCTGGTGCTGAACTGCTGGGCCCTGAACAGAGACTGTAGTCAGAACTAGACTCACACATACCCATCCCGACAACACTACGGCAACACAACGCTAACACGGAATAATATAGCCGATTTACGGAACAAGGTCCGATTCCCGCTCAACAAGAGGCCACGGAACTCTAACCAAAATGCCTAGTGGGTAAATAATTACTGTCTGAAGACAGCCTTGATGCTACAATTGCATTTAGGTACCGAATACAATCTGAATTGTATAAAAACCATGGGTTGATACACCGTTCTAGTCCATTCTTGAAATCCGGGACGTTTTAGACTAAACCGTAAATTGCAGTAGGTGGATCTCGCTGCGAGCTAACCCGTGCTCACATGTTTGAGTGGACACACAACCCGAAAATACAATCGGGCCCATGATCTCTTAGTGTCCAGTTATTAGTTATGCAATATCTTAACTTAGACTTGATCCAGTTGGGGTCTAATTAAGGCATGTTATCAAGGATTTGTCCAGAAGTGGGGTGCTCACCTGAGACGCGCCGGAGGTGGCCGGAGGAGTCACCGCAGCAAGGTGGTACTCCTCCATGGCTCGGACTAGGGTTTTGCTCTGCACCAGAGGTAAGCACAGGTTAGAGGGGGGGGTCCCCAGGGGTGTCTTGGTCCAATCTGGGTCGAGCTCCGGCGGCCGGAGGCGGCGGCGGCCGGAGGTGAGCCCGAGAGGGCGACCTCGGTGCAAGGTTTGGAGCCGAGTTGCAGGGGGTATTCTAGATCAAAATAAATTCATGGTGAGCTTCAGTAGGGTCTGTAGATCTCACCTGGTGGTTGGCCGGAGTCCCGGAGCACCGGGGATCGCCGGAGAGGAGGAAAAGACCGAGCTCGGGTGCAACTCTGCACAGCAAAAGCCCGACGTTAGGGAGGCCATGCAAGATGATGGGAGGGCTCTCACCGACCACAGAGACTCACCTGGGTTGTTCCCGGTGACAGAGGAGCGCCGGCAAGGCGGCGCCGGAGGAGCTCGGGAAAGCCTCAAGGCCTCCAATGGCGGTTTCCGGCGCGGTGGCTCCGGGCCGGAGCAAGATGGACCAGAAGCTTCGTCTCGGAGCCACAAAGCTTGGTGCAGTGGTGGCCGGCGACGGGAGGTCGCGGCGGCGCCGGACGGCGGCTGTCGGCCGAAGTGCCAACTATCCGGTTTCTAGGGCACTCTCGCACGGACCCGATCTTGATCCGGTCGCCCTCCAGCTTCGTGGGGGTGCTAAAGTCGACGAAAGGACACGAATCCACGGTGCTGATCTGATTTTTGTCGGTCAGATGCACCTGTGAGAAATCCCGACCGATTAGTGGTATTCCGGCAATACCTCGCTCCCGCCGGCAACCGGATGGACGGCGACGGCTGGGATAACATGAGGATGATCCCCTCAGTGTCAGGAACATGATGCTAGGGTTTATGGACCAACTTATAATAATTATTTTCAAACTTACCCCGCCGGAGTTTGGAAAGGAGAAGGATCTCCCACGGCGGCGCGCGACGGCGGCTGGGGGTCGGTTCACCCCGGGCTCGGCTGCGGCTTCACAGAGGAAGTTCCCAGACGGACTTGATCAAGTTGAGTCCCTCCCAACACTCCCTTACCAAGACACCCGAAGATCAAGAAAGTCTCTTGATCTCTTTCTTCTCCGGCGGCGTGGTGGCGGAGGCCGGTGCGGGGAGGCTCCGGGAAGCGCGGCAGAGGGGAGGAGTTTGTTGTGAGGTGCGGCTAGGGCAAGGGTTTTAGGGTTTCATGCATGGAACCCTAGCTCGTATGCATAGTTACTTATAGGATTTGGCGATCTTGCATTTTAGTCCCTCCAAACAATTTATTTGCTGATAAGTCCTCCACAGCAACTTTAACTTGCACTCAGGTCCTTCTCCCAGAACAGGCACGCAAAACGAGGCAACATCGATAGGGTCTTATGTGCAAATATCCCCTTTTTCACCTAGTTTCACGCTTTTTGAGGCGATCCGCTCGTCGAAACGAAAAATGGACTGCGCCATGACGTCCGGCTCGACGAGACCCATTAGGTAGCGATTTCTGATTTTCGAGAAACTGTCCGGATAAAATCTCGGTCCATAAAATACTGTTCCGGAATACAGTTTTCGCGCTTTTCGAGACTCTAGGGTCGTCGTACGGAGATTCTGTCAGCGCCATTGCGTCCCGAACGCCGAAACCGTTCGAAACGCCTACCTGAAGTGCCATGTTCGGTTTCCAGCCAGCGAATTGGTCAACGTTGTGTCCGTCGGGGTTCCGAAAACTATGGCTACTGTTCACCTACAGTAACAACTCAATTACACTGTGCGCAGAGCACTGGTACAATGGTCGCGATTATTTGCTCGCTTCTTTATCGGTTTCCGGAAGATCCGACCGTCGGATCGAAAAGTGCTGAATATGGATCTCGTTCAGTTCGATGGGGCGAGCGCAACGGTCGATTCGGATATCCAAGATCATGTCCGGATTAGAAAAAAGTGGCCTTTTTGCCTCGTAAAACGTGCAACTTGCACACTGGCGATTGGCCATATGGCCAACAGGGGTCTTTTGAATTCAAAAACCAGGTCAAAATTAACTTTTAGACTATTCATTAAAAATAAAATATTTCGGGTTTCTACATCACTTACAACTTAAAAGAAGTTTCGTCCCTGAAACTTACAACTTAAAAAAAGGTTTTATTCCCGGAGCATACAACCTGAAGTCATACTTCGTGGAATGCTCAAAAAGTTCAATCGGGGGCTACAAGTGAGTCGCAAGGTGTCGACAACTCTAAGGCTACTAATTTAGATCCAATCTGATACTCCCCATTACAGGCAGAGTATTTCCTCAGTTCTTTCGGCAGTCCGTTGCCTGCAGCCAACGTGCTTACCAAAAGAACAGGGAAATACCATAGCTCTGTCGCCAACAACTAGTTGGGGACGCGAGTCCTATCAGAAGGTATATCACATACCTCCCAACACAATTTTAGTGTTAAAAACATAACCTTTATCAAGGATTACTACCCCCTCGTGGTCACAACTATCACCATGACTAACACATAGGCGAGTCCACGTCGATCCACGCAATCTATGCAAAAGGTGGGGTCAATTTGCATCCGTCCCAAACAGGGTTACCATCGGCCCATAGGCCATTGAATTATGACACGGGGACACTAAAGGATCAACAACTTGTTCAACCTCTAAGCAAACTGTGAGGCTAGTGCAATATTAGCAGTCATCTACTGCTGCGCCATCAACTGGACGATTACGACAAGAACAGTGATTTAACCTTTAATCACTGTACTGATCCGAGCGCTCTGGCTCCATTCAAACATCAAGCCCACAGCCGAAACCATGACTGCGGCTAACCCTGCACTAACAACGATCCCAAACCAGAGTGCGTACGACTAATAACCGAAACAACGATATGCAAATCACTAAGGTTAGATCTGCTTCCTCGCCCGCAAGCGCACTAGAATTTTCTCGAGTGCTACATCACTCACACCTTAAACGAAGTTTCATCCCCGAAGCTTAAATACGCCAGGAATCCAATACATGGGGAATGTGGCCAAACATGTTCCGACTTGCGCTTCCCATTGGCCTTGCGCCCCTCGTGATCTGTACTGTTTCACAATCACAACTCGCAACCCACAGCCTCAAGACTATGCCTTGGTCATGGGGAGCTGGCGACAAAACCCAAGAAGCACAGTCCTACTTCCGTCTTGGCACCTGAGGGGGTGCGACACTCTGATTAACCTCTACCGCTCGGTCCCAATCCATTGCCCTTCCAAGCACCATGCACTGTGTCGAGCTGCATACCCCCAGACCAAACGATCACCTTCCCAACTAGGAGTATTCTAAGCTCTAGGTCCGCTCAACAAAAAGAAGGAGTCAAGCCCAAATGAACAAGATTTGCTAGCCCCGGTGGTCTCTTTTCTCAACCCTAGGGGGAATCCCAAGACCCCACCGTGACGATTCCTGCACCCATCGTAGTGACCACAGCAAAGAGCCGAACCATGGGTAACAACCGTAGGGGAAGAGTCCTCATGCCTACCCCTACCCTATCCAAGATGCAAAAGAATCGGCCGACTCTCTGCTGTAACCTAAAACCCGTTGTCCTGGAAGGTACAATTTTAGGCAAGGAGACTACCCAGCTACTCACGACCGACAAAACGGCCGCTTCACTAACAACCATCGGCGGATTACCCTACCATCAGTCGCCGTTACTAACGACGACCAAAGCGTTGGCAGAGGGAAGGGTTCGAAAAACATCACCCGGCGCAACGATCTGCTGTGATAACAGCCGCACCTAGCGCATGAACACCTGTTAGCAGGCCCACCGTGTCCCACGCTGGTTGCTTAAACCATCGATTCCTAGCAACCATCAATACCTCGGTGGCTGCCGGCCTCGTTCCCAGCCCCCATAACAACACCACTGCACGAGCCAAAACAACACAACTACCCAAACGCGACAACCGGGCTAAACCGAGAAACAAAACTTAACCCGCACTCACACACCACACACGTGCTCGGTGAGGTTGGCCAGATTCCCCGCCATCTCCCGCAATTGCTGCCGCAGGAGCTGGTTCTCCGCGGCCGTCGACGTCGTCGCGTCGGCCTCTGCGTCCCCGGCCGATGATCTAGTACGGGCCATGTCTGTCACACATCACAAGAGTCAACTCTAGACTACCCTACTGACAACAACCATAAAGTGAGAGAAAGGACTCAACATTTCCCTCCCCCCCCCTCGGTCAGTCACGTTCTACAGTCCTATGCCCTACCCATTTCATTCATGTGTAGGCAAGTGAGGTGTTCCCGCGGATGTCGGCACTAACTGTTGTGATTGAAAGAAACGCTCTGATACCATTTAATCTGTCACGCCCCGGGGGTTTGTTTTAGCGGAAATGATTCATAAAAGTCGAATATTTGACGTGTAAATTTTTTTTGTTTACAAGAGGACCCCTCTTCCCCGGCACGTGCCCAGACCCGCCACACATACAGGATCCCTCTGCAAACGGACAGAGTCTCCCCTGTACGTGCATGGCGTAGCGTTCGGTACATGTTCCAACATACACAACCAATCAATCACAACAGTTATTCACAAACAGCCAGCATTCTAAACTAATACAAGAAAAATATATGGCCGATCAATTTGGAAAGGATAAATCCACAGTTTTGAAAGAGCGCCTACCCGGCGCTTACGTTTTGAAAGCTAGTTTCGAAATCAGCATAAGTCCACAAGGTTTGAAAACGGTGCCCACCCGACACCAAGTTTTGAAATCCCTTTCGCAATCCATAAATCCACAGGGTTTTGAAACCAGTGCCCACACGACACTTAGAATTTAAAAACGGTTTTCGCAATCTTTTCTTTGACTTTTGCCTTTTTGATTTTCAAACGGCCAATAGAAATATAAGGAAAGTAACGCACAAGGGGCACTAAATGCAACCCGTACTGACATCCATGCCGACCCCACGAGGGTATCGCGAACCTCTCACATAACTACAATGGAATGAAAAGCGAGAATGAAAGAAGAAATACAGTCCGGGGTCCCCAGCGACCCAGCTGCTCCTGTCCCGTCCTCACCACCGCCTACCTCTCCCCCCCGTCTGAACCCTGTCACGAAGTGGGATGTCAGTGACGTAAAAGTAGTAGAGCAGGAGAATATAATAAAACAAACCGTGAAGACAACCGGAGAAACCACCCCCCTCAAGGAGGAAAAGCAACCTGTACACCTGTATCCTGTAATACCCGGACACGTCGGACAACTAAACCGACGGCCCATACCGTACCTGCAGAAACCCGACCACGTCGGACAACTAAACCGACAGGTCGCACCGCTCGCACCTCGGCGCCTCAACCCCACCACTAATAAGGGGCCCCACTACGTCACCTCGTGGGTATACACGGGTCATAGACCACTTTTCCGGAAAAGCGCACCCTTTGCGGTGGCCAAACCGCGGGTGCGCGTGTTGCAGCCTCGAGCCAAGTAACCGTAACCACCATCATGTCAGCAGCATAATATATATAACAAGAGTAAAACGACAACATGTATAATCAAAAGTAAAACCGTAGCATATGCGATCAGAAGTAACCCGCTATCATGTATAATCAACGTCAAGGCAATAATACGTGCACTCGAAGGTAGCCCGGCCACATATAATTATCAAAAGAAGGACGACCGTCGGAGACCGACGCTAAACACTATGAAGAAACCCGCTAACATGCATAAGTTATCACCCATCAATATTTAACCCCAGTACACTTAGAATTGACCCCGCCCAACATGATAGAGCTAGATGCTAGGACAAAGGAAATAAAACCCACCTGAATGTAGGCCGGATCCCGAACTCCCGCTAGACTACCGGGAGGCTGGTGCTGAACTGCTGGGCCCTGAACAGAGATTGTAGTCAGAACTAGACTCACACATACCCATCCCGACAACACTACGGCAACACAACGCTAACACGGAATAATATAGCCAATTTACGGAACAAGGTCCGATTCCCGCTCAACAAGAGCCCATGGAACTCTAACCAAAATGCCTAGTGGGTAAATAATTACTGTCTGAAGACAGCCTTGATGCTACAATTGCATTTAGGTACCGAATACAATCTGAATTGTATAAAAACCATGGGTTGATACACCGTTCTAGTCCGTTCTTGAAATCCGGGACGTTTTAGACTAAACCGTAAATTGCAGTAGGTGGATCTCGCTGCGAGCTAACTCGTGCTCACATGTTTGAGTGGACACGCAACCTGAAAATATAGTCGGGCCCATGATCTCTTAGTGTCCAGTTATTAGTTATGCAATATCTTAACTTAGACTTGATCCAGTTGGGGTCTAATTAAGGCATGTTATCAAGGATTTGTCCAGAAGTGGGGTGCTCACCTGAGACGCGCCGGAGGTGGCCGGAGGAGTCACCGCAGCAAGGTGGTACTCCTCCAAGGCTCGGACTAGGGTTCTTCTCTGCACCAGAGGTAAGCACAGGTTAGAGGGGGGGGTCCCCAGGGGTGTCTTGGTCCAATCTGGGTCGAGCTCCGGCGGCCGGAGGCGGCGGCGGCCGGAGGTGAGCCCGAGAGGGCGACCTCGGTGCAAGGTTTGGAGCCGAGTTGCAGGGGGTATTCTAGATCAAATAAATTCATGGTGAGCTTCAGTAGGGTCTGTAGATCTCACCTGGTGGTTGGCCGGAGTCCCGGAGCACCGGGGATCGCCGGAGAGGAGGGAAAAGACCGAGCTCGGGTGCAACTCTGCACAGCAAAAGCCCGACGTTAGGGAGGCCATGCAAGATGATGGGAGGGCTCTCACCGACCACAGAGACTCACCTGGGTTGTTCCCGGTGACAGAGGAGCGCCGGCAAGGCGGCGCCGGAGGAGCTCGGGAAAGCCTCAAGGCCTCCAATGGCGGTTTCCGGCGCGGTGGCTCCGGGCCAGAGCAAGATGGACCCGAAGCTTCGTCTCGGAGCCACAAAGCTTGGTGCAGTGGTGGCCGGCGACGGGAGGTCGCGGCGGCGCCGGACGGCGGCTGTCGGCCGAAGTGCCAACTATCCGGTTTCTAGGGCACTCTCGCACGGACCCGAGTCTTGATCCGGTCGCCCTCACAGCTTCGGGGGGGTGCTAAAGTCGACGAGAGGACACGAATCCACGGTGCTAATCTGATTTTTGTCGGGTCGGATGCACCTGTGAGAAATCCCGACCGATTAGTGGTATTCCGGCAATACCTCGCTCCCGCCGGCAACCGGATGGACGGCGACGGCTGGGATAACATGAGGATGATCCCCTCAGTGTCAGGAACATGATGCTAGGGTTTATGGACCAACTTAAAACAATTATTTTCAAACTTACCCGCCGAGTTTGGAAAGGAGAAGGATCTCCCACGGCGGCGCGCGACGGCGGCTGGGGGTCGGTTCACCCGGGCTCGGCTGCGGCTTCACACAGGAAGTTCCCAGACGGACTTGATCAAGTTGAGTCCCTCCCAACACTCCCTTACCAAGACACCCCCGAAGATCAAGAAAGTCTCTTGATCTCTTTCTTCTCCGGCGGCGTGGTGGCGGAGGCCGGTGCGGGGAGGCTCCGGGAAGCGCGCAGAGCGGAGGAGTTTGTTGTGAGGTGCGGCTAGGGCAAGGGTTTTAGGGTTTCATGCATGGAACCCTAGCTCGTATGCATAGTTACTTATAGGATTTGGCGATCTTGCATTTTAGTCCCTCCAAACAATTTATTTGCTGATAAGTCCTCCACAGCAACTTAACTTGCACTCAGGTCCTTCTCCCAGAACAGGCACGCAAAACAAGGCAACATCGATAGGGTCTTATGTGCAAATATCCCCTTTTTCACCTAGTTTCACGCTTTTTGAGGCGATCCGCTCGTCGAAACGAAAAATGGACTGCGCCATGACGTCCGGCTCGACGAGACCCATTAGGTAGCGATTTCTGATTTTCGAGAAACTGTCCGGATAAAATCTCGGTCCATAAAATACTATTTCGGAATACAGTTTTTGCGCTTTCGACTCTAGGGTCGTCGTACGGAGATTCTGTCAGCGCCATTGCGTCCCGAACGCCGAAACCGTTCGAAACGCCTACCTGAAGTGCCATGTTCGGTTTCCAGCCAGCGAATTGGTCAACGTTGTGTCCGTCGGGGTTCCGAAAACTATGGCTACTGTTCACCTACAAACAACTCAATTACACTGTGCGCAGAGCACTGGTACAATGGTCGCGATTATTTGCTCGCTTCTTCATCGGTTTCCGGAAGATCCGACCGTCGGATCGAAAATGCTGAATATGGATCTCGTTCAGTTCGATGGGCGAGCGCAACGGTCGATTCGGATTTCCAAGATCATGTCCAGATTAGAAAAAATGGCCTTTTTTGCCTCGTAAATGTGCAACTTGCACACTGGCGATTGACCATATGGCCAACAGGGGGTCTTTGAATTCAAAATCAGGAAAATGTCAAAATTAACTTTTAGACTATTCATTAAAAATAAAATATTCGGGTTTCTACAGGTGGTCTCAGGAAAATGGCATATGGGGCCAAGACCTGCATGGTCAAACAAGGTCCAAACAGTTCCTTCTGTTCCTTCAGAGCATCGACATTGACGTGTCTTTCGCCAATGCATTCTCTTTTCTCGAAATCCTTTATCCTTGTTGAGCTTATAAAGTCTTGTGGAGGGGGCTGGCTTGCCAGTGGTTCTTCAATTGAGATACCCCGAGCACTTCCCGTTTCCTTGCAACATTCTTTCTCTTGGTTTTAGGTGGAGTTGCTTCCATCGGTGCTTTCCCTTTCTCAGCGGTAGTAGGTGGGGTTTTTTGCCTGGACGTTTCTGCTGGGGCTTTCCCTTTGAAGCAGTAGGAACTGTCGCTTCACACCAACTCATCTTAGTCGATTGATTCAGTTTCTGATTCCGTCTTCGGGTCATCTCGAGTTTTTCTTTGCCTTCTTAGCCCTCTTAGGCTTGGTCGTTGCTTTCGAGTGAACCATAGCAGAAAGAAGAAATATGATCCAAGTGATTACCATTTCTACTGTTCGTGTGAGAGACAAGTCCTGTGAACAACAACTCAAGAACACGACAAAATTATTTATTTTTAAAAATTGAAAATTTGTACCTAAACAATCATTATCATATAGAGAGACTAGGAATCAAATTAGTTTTGCAAAAATAATTTTAAAAATAGATCAATTCCAGATTTTTGAAAATTCCTATTATATGCCCTAAACCGAATTTTAGAAATCGAAGCCTAAAAATCTTTAATCAAGAGAAACCTTGCATATAACAAAACTAATCTGCCCAGAGTTCTTATTTAAAAGAAGTTTGATCAAAAACAAATCACAAACGGAAAGAATATGAGATTTGCATCACATTTTGAGAAAAATATAGAAAACCTGTGAAAAACCGAGATTTTGATCAAGAAAACTCACTTGGATTTGGAGAAAATGAGTTCGGAAGGCTCCAAAATACTTGAATTCTAGAGAGAGAAGCTCTGGAGACTTTTGAACAAAAGATTGTAGTAAAAGAAATCAAATCCCTTTTGTTCTTAATAAAACCCTAGCCGCGGTCCGGACTGCTGAGAATATGTCCGGATCGGCTACCCGCAGGATTTTCCTGCGTTCGGGATCCGGATCGGCTTGTCCAGTCCGGACCGGCTCCAACTTTTTCTTCAGAAAAATTCAGAAAAATTCCAGAATTCCAGAAAAAGATTGTAAGCATTGTGTGTATCAACTTTAAATAAAAATCATCGTTTCATACAACAAGAAATAGATTATGCCAAATCTATCAAAATATCCAACAAATGAACGAAAATTTATAAAAATTAAATCCCTTAAAGTTGAACAACTTCAATCACATCTAACATGATCTTATGAGTAATGCCTTTATCAAATCATCAT
Source organism: Tillandsia leiboldiana (assembly GCA_029204045.2). Lineage (NCBI taxonomy): Eukaryota > Viridiplantae > Streptophyta > Magnoliopsida > Poales > Bromeliaceae > Tillandsia > Tillandsia leiboldiana. The sequence continues at coordinate 29,914,936 of CM055066.1, read as the reverse complement.
TTGGTAAAGAAAATGAAATACAAGATCAATAGATGTTGAAATCCCAATATATTAGATAATGTATCTAGACAATTTGTTGAAGAGAGTGGCTCTTTGAGCATCTTTCATTAAAATCCCACCTTATACCAACCTTGAAATTTGACAGAGTCAAGTATTTCAACATGCATTTTATTTAATCAAACTTGAAAAACCTTGCTTGGTATACATGTGGTAGCTGCACACAGTACTCGGACGACCGAGGTGGTAGCTCTTTCCTCCATGTGGTGGTAGTTTTCACACTCCTCATTGGGATGTAACTCTTTCCACATCTTTTTGAGCATATTACTTTTCTTTGACTCCCCCTCAATTGGCTATCAATTATTTAAGATATAAAGTATTCAACCAAAAATTGATCTCGATTTCATACTCGACTAATAGTCAAATAAGATAAAACTATACCAAGAGATCATTGAGAGAGAAATTGACTTTGATCAAAACAAAGATGATTTAATTGACATAAATGATCATTGCATCAAATGAATTATTATGATATCCAAAGCATAATAAATTTCTATGCGTGAAAGATGCAGTTAAAGTCAATAAACTAATGCTCAATTAATGTTCTATGTACAAACATAGATAAAAAACAAAAACCACAAAACAACCTAACCTAAGCATTGGTTTCAAAAAAAATTATTTCAAGGAAGCATTCCAATTGCTTTCGCAAATGAATAAAACGTTTTTGATCCAAAGGTTTTGTTAAAATGTCAGCTAATTGATCTTCAGTTGAAATATATGAAAGTTGAAGAATATTTGATTCAACTAGCTCTCTAAGAAAATGATATCTAAGTTCAATGTGTTTTGTTCTTGAGTGCAACACAGGGTTTTTGGAAATGTTTATAGCACTGTGTTGTCACAAGAATCAGTTACCGAAGTTGCTGAAATTCGGAAGTCGCTCAACACACTTTTCATCCAAATGAGTTGGTTTGAACAACTACCCGCTGAGATATATTCCGCTTCGGCAGTCGAGAGTGCAATGCAGTTTTGCTTTTTACTATGCATGCAACAAGGCAATGGCCAAGATAAAAACATGCACCACTCGTACTTTTCCGATCATCCACAGATCCTGCCCAATCGGCATCTGAATATCCAACATATCTAGACTTGTTCCCATAGGATACCAAATTCCGAATTTTATGGTTCCTTTGAG